>VXBC01007213.1:386351-623123 GCA_013399945.1 Ploceus nigricollis
CCTCTCCCTTCCCTCTCCCTTGTTATGAGTAAGGTGCCACTATTTTTATCCTTCTGAACACAGTCAGAAGATATATATATATACACACACACACAGAGGTATACATCCACTGTGTTCATAAGTAATGTTTTGTCAACAGCATCTTCCACAAAGACAGACATAGATAGTCTTGTGTGGGTCTCATTGGCATCTGTACACGTGCAGAAGGAATCCTCATAACTGTGCTACAGCATCACACCAGGAACCAAGATGTCTTAATTATTTGCCTTTCTCAGCCACAAGCTTTGTGGACTACTTTGAGCAAATTAATTCTGCAAATCTTTCCTTCCTCACTTCTGATAGTGAACTGTTTGGCAGCTTGCCCTGCAGAAGGGGATAGGTGACATTTCTCCTGCAGGTCTGCACTGGAGACTAATGGTGGAACATTCTTCACAGAGAGTATCAAGTGAAAGAAGCCTCCTGCATCTGCGTTGGCCACCAAATCTGATGACTTTGTTGTTTTGAATTAAAATAATCAGTGTGAAATGAACCAGCCCTCCTCCCCCATATTTGCTTTTCTCTTTCTTGATTTTTATTAGCCCATTTAGTGCTCCCCTGAGTGTCTTTGCGTAATCCATTTCTTGTAGTATTATGGAGAGTCAAGGCATCCCTCTACAGTTTTAGCCTGCCTGGTTTTGGTCTGCACACAATGTGCTCGTGCCCATACTAAAGGGCTTTGAAAATTCTCTGCCAGCCATCCCAGTATTTGTCTTGTGTGCTGTGCTCACTACCATTTACTATCCCTGACCTGAAAAAACTAGATAAAGACAAATGGCAAAGCTCCAGGACCTCTTTTCACTTACACAGACGTGAAAAACAGAGACAAGTCAGGAACTCAGCATATTAACCTGAGTTCTTGCTGTCCTCTTTGTTAAAGGAGGACAGAAATCTGCATCTCATGATAAACAGTTCAGGGTTAATTTCACACAATACTGCACATAACTCCTTCCTTTTCCCCTCCTCCCCGGCCTTTCACATGAGCTTTGAGTTATGACTCTCCTACACTAATGAGATAAACAACATAACTCACTGCAGGTTCTGCTATTTCCTCTGTAAGCAAATGGTTGGAACCTTCTCTGGTTGCCCTATAAGGTACCAGTGAGAGAGACAACCCACAGAGGGCTGAAGATGGTAATATGCATTATTTCCATATTCACTGCAAGATTGCCTGTGAAGGAGCTACATTCAGGACATTCAGAACTGACCCTTTCCTTGTTGCCTCTCCTTTGTGTAAGATCTACACTTCATGTGAGCCAGCACAGAGACAGATGAGGAACAGGGTAGAGAAATGAAGGTAGCATTGGTGGGTTGAATGAAGTGAACATGTGGTATGTGTTTTAAGTTCATTGGATGGCAGTATATTAATGAACAAGTGTACTACAAATAGCAACAGAGAGCTTACCTGAAGGGTTGCAGAGGTGGATGTTGGATCATCTGTTTCTAATTGATCTACCTGCCACACTCTAAGGAAGAGGCTCTCCCAAGTCTCCTTTCAAGTTTCTAGTTGGGCTTTCAGTGTGTGTATTTGGCTCTTGCTGTCCTGACTGAATCCAGAACTGCTCTTTTGTATAGAAGCGCTCACATTATCAGCTATTCCCCCAAAAGCAAAGAGGATCTTTGCTCTTCTCTGTCTGGGACAAAAGCTGTGGTACTTATTCCTTCAAATGGCTCCTCTGTGGAGGCCCGTGCAATGGAGGGCTGATTCTCTGTCCTATTGCTTTGATCTGGCAATTGCCATTTCAGTGTTGTCTTCAAGTCCTTGCACAGGACCTGCTGAGAAAGGGTGGGGCTTCTGGCCTCCACCTCTTTAATTACTCACATCAGAGCCAGGCACAATCCACTTCATCATTATAGCAATTGTTTGCAGTGGTTAATGTTTGCAAAGTGGCTTGAAAAAGGGTGTCCAAACACTGTATAAGTGCTAGTTACTCCCATTTTTATTTCCAACCTGTTAGGCAACCTGTTCTGAAATGTGTCCTTCTTGGGATGTGCACAATGCCCAGCTTTCTGGCCGTCAATGAAAGAAGGGCATGAGAAGTCCGAGTCGAACAGCATTCTGTGCCCTGAAACAGCCAGAATCTCTGCAGACACTCACTTGGCCATACTCGGGCAGTATGCCGTAGGTGCTCCAAGGCCTTGGAAGTTGGTGGAAGGTGCTGGGGTCTGAACTGACATTCCCAACAGCTAAAATATTTAAAACCAGGAACTTAGGTCTCACCTGCAGAATTTGATTAGCACACTCCCTCAAGGTGAATTATGTTAATGTGTCTTCCTCCCTACCCCCGAGTAAGAGGATATTGGTTTTTTCATTATCCTCATTTGGTCTGCTGAGTTGCTTTTGTTTCCAAGCTGATATTCTCTCCTGGCTGCTTCAGAAGAGAGGAGAGAACTCTTGGGTCATCCTCCTGCCCTTTACTGGCACCCCCTTGATGCTGTCCAGCTGTTCGCTGTCAGTACAGTTTCAGATATAGCAACACCACTTCTGTTCTCTTATGTGGTCTTACCTGGTTTTTGAGGACAATGAGTCTGGAATTGAAGTCATGCTTTGTAGCCCCTTCAAGACAACAGGAACAGCAGAAGGGCAAAGGAGCCAAACCAGAACTGGTGGACAGAGAGGGCAGGAAAAGCAGAGGAGAGAATTAAATTCCTCCAACTTTTCTTGCTGGGTATTTTTGTGTGTCATGACTATCTGGGGCAATTGAGGATGCTTTGAAGCACTTGTCAGTGTGCTTCTGTGCCCCTAGTAGTGGTGCATTCACAAAGCCCTGCTGTGTCCTGAATGCAAGAGAGAAAAGTACAGCTCGAACATTGGCTGAAGGGTGGCTGTCAGGAAAGCTAGGGCAGCTCAAAACCCAGTGATGCCAAATGTGATTTAAGGGAACATGCAGTGATATAAACATTATTGGTGTATTTCCTCCCTCATTCAGAATATTGGCATGAGGAGGTAAGAGTCAAAATGAAGAATTAGTATTCAAACAAAGTCCAGAATGTAAGCAAAAATACGGAATCAGACCTCTTGGATCTTGGTTTGTTCCTGTTTGGAAGACACAAATTTCCTGATCCGCTCTGTGCATCAGAGCCTCAAGATTTGCATGTCAGAACTTCATCTCTTCTCTCTCAAGGGGCTTTCTCTGCCTGTGGAGGAGGCATCGCCCTTGTGACCCAGGAGAGTCTGAAATTCTATTTACCCTGAAGAAATCACAAATTATTTATGTGCAGCTCTGGTTTCAGTGAGCTGAGTGAAGTGTCTAAGTGAGACCTAGATTCTCTGTAGGCCTGATCCCAAGAGGTGCTGAAGAGCCTCAGGAGCACTGGATGCCTTGAGTGTGTAGCTCTGCCTCATGATTTTCAGGATTGAACCCTCCAACAAGGAGATGCTGGAAGGGCAAGAACAAAGATGCTAGAGACAGTGCCTGTGGTTTACAAACTGAAATGTGATTAATTTTTTGCCTTTAATCTTCAGGCCTGGCCCCAGGTCAGCTGTACACATACCCAGCACGTTGCTGGCGCAAAAAGAGGCGTTTGCATCCCCCTGAGGATTCCAGGCTGAAGCTGCTGGAAATTAAACCTGGTAAGTATTTGTTTGCCTGCCTCTCCCGAGCTGCAGAGCAGCTGGCATACATGCAAACCTGGCATTTAGACCTTGGACTTCATCTTTGCTGCTTTCCAACCATTTCTCATTGCATCTGTTGCATCTTCCTTGATTTGCTGTAACCATAACCACCAAACCCTCTGCATACAACTCATCCATTACAAAAATGTGAACAACTTGTATTGAATGCAAGGGGAGCTGAATTTACCTTCTGTAGGGTTGAATCCTGGCTTCTATTAGAAAATTAACAAGGATGTAAGGAATCAATGTATTACTAACTTTTTCCTCAGAGCATTGCTAATACAAAGTCTCACTGGCATCTACTGCCTAATCTTTGTGAAAGAGACTACTGTGTGTGTGAAAGAGTAAGTAGAAGATAAGATTTTTCTTGGTGGGGCTGGTGACGAGGGGTATGACCAGATTATGAACAAAAAATAATAAAAAATAGGGAGCATATGCCACATTTGTGTATTTCTGTCTGACTGTATGCGTGTACCTTTGTCTATTATTCTTTCATTCTTCTTGTCCTTGCTACTCTTCCACAATTAAACTATGTGAAGTGATGAGTCTAGATGCTGAATGAGTGACTGTAAAGCAGATGTGGAGGAGCTGCAGCTGTGTCAGGTAGAGTGTGGTGTTGAGCATTCTTCCTTGCAGTTAGTAATAAAGGCTTGCTGTCTCTGGGGTCAGCTATTATGAGAAAGAGGGAACACATATACTCACAGCTGTATGTGGTTTTTAAGAGGTGAGGCACTGTCAGTATAAAAAGTACAGGAGAAAACCCCCAAATGTAAATTAGAATATTTAAAAAACCTGTTTGACAGAAGAAGGTGCCTGGGAACTGAGCTATGCTCAGCAATACTGATGACTTTGCTTCTATGCAGTAGCTGGTGGAGAGAGAGGAAAGAGCAACAGAGACAAGTTCAAAACCCATTAAAATCAGAGGCAAAATTCCTGTTGATTCTGGTAGAAACAGTTTTTGAAAACTTGCTACCTTCAGTATGGGAGACATCAGTGGAGAGTTGGAAAAGAGGAAGAAATCCCTATAACCACTCAGTTGGGGTTCAAACCAAGGGCAAAATCTCAAATTTTGCCCAAAAATAGACCTCACAGCAGAGCTGCTTAGAAAGAGCTGATGAAATCAGTCACGTACATTGATGAAAATGAGACTGGACTCTAGGAGGAGGATGATGGAGAATGATGTTGGCTCATAGAATTTCCTACCTTAGACTTTGCGATGATGCCAGTACTGCTGTGCCTTGGTAATTTTGTAAGGTAAAGCAGTAGGGTAGAGTTTGACTCTTTTTTGTTTGCATTGCTCTTCTTTGCTGTACTCACTGAATGCCAAATTAGTGCATCCCACATGCCACAGGGCATGAAAGGCAATTACCACAAAGTTATCAGATAAAGAGACCTCAGCATGTCTGTCTCTGTGTTGTTTTCCCTGCTATAAACATCTCCTCTGCATCTCAGGAGTGCTACTTTTGTTGCATTGCCGGTGGCAACCAAATAAGGCGAGTTATATTGCTCTGCCATTTAAATCTATTTTCCAACCAATTTCTATCTAGTGATTAACTTTCCTTATCAGTTATACCACAAAACAATTTCACTCCATCTGTGCATATCCAGAATAGATTCACTAGCCAAAAGTGGGATTTTCCCCTTCTCTGATCTGAAAGTGTAAAACCTATGGAACACCTTGGACCTCCATTTAAAGGTAGCTTTTGACAATTTGGGAGAAAGAGAGTATAATTTATTTTCAACATTGACAGCAGAAATGCTGTAGGTTTTGGGGGGGAATACTGCTGGAAAACCTCATGCTGAACCTAAGAAGGTACCTAATGCTGACTTCTCTGTCCTCAGTTAAACATCAGATGGTTGTGTGGGGCAAAGATGTGGAGATTTAAGACCTATTAATAAGCACAGAGATGACAGCTGTAGAACATATAAAATAAATTTTAAACAGATCTAATCTATATATTCCATAGTTTCACTCCACCTAGGGCTTGGGCATTCTGTTCATTCCTTAGAGCTGTTCTCAGCAGCTAGAGAGTGGTTATGCTTGGTTAATATGCAAATAGCTGATTTTTATAGAGGAGGCTGTGAAATTGTTAATATATTTTTATAGATTTTTATAATTGTTATATGGCATGTGCAAGCAATGCACTTCTACAACATCAGAGTAGGGCTAAGCCTTAGTTGTATTATGTTAACTGCATAGAAGTACTTCTTGTAAGACAACCACTGTAACAAACACAGAAGAGGACCTTTGCTCCAAAAGTTGCCATTCCAGCAGTCAATGGGATTGGCACCAGGGGTGTGAATACTTGCTTGGACTGCACCTGGGATTTCAGAGTGGCTTATTATAGCAAAAAGTTGTATTCAAAAGTTCCTGTATTCAGAAGACACCTACATAACTCAGGAGATACACAGACTAGGATTTTTGTTTTGGTAAGTCATAGCTAGTCATCGGCTGGTCAGTAAATAGAATCAAACTGCTGTCTTGTCAGCAGTTTGAGGGAACAATAAATAATTTAGTAATAGTATAGTATACTATTTTAGTTTATAAAACTAAAATAGTTTTATAGTTTTAGGTTTATAGTTATAACCTACTTTTGCTGTTTATGTAGTGCATGACACAACTCAGTGAGTGAGAGCTTCACATTTGGTAATACCAAAATCTAATCATGCTCCAACAGTCTGCTGTTTTTTTGTAAAATGGAAGGTACACTGTAATGTTTTTCCTGGGGTGAGTTGATGCCTGCTTCTTAATAGAAGATGGTAGTTTTGTTGTCCTGATATGTTGGTTTTATTTGGTTTAAAATAAAGGTGTTTGGTTTTAAGAATAGTTACAGCCAAAGTTGTGCAGGTGTGAACACTGGAATAGGAATTGCTGATGCAGCCTTTAGGTGTCTTGTTTCCTCTGCCACTCTATTCAGACTTACGTGGATGCATTGCCCAAGTAAAGTGGTTTGTTCAAGGGTCTAGCAATGTTCATGTTTGTGCTATTTCTCTGCATCCTCCCTCCCATCCAGTAGACTATCCAGCAGATATGCAGGAGAAATAAGGTATTGCCAATACTTAATTATGATAGTGCCTTTACTGACAATACAGTCAATATTATGAGCAGATCTTCAGGGTTTTTACTAAGTATTCCTGACATTTACTTTCATATGTCCTGGTCTTCATCTTTCATCTTTAAGTCATATTCTTATCATCAAAACCAAGCATTATGACTCAAGTGTAGCCTGGAGTTCATTGTTGTAATGGGTATGAGCTGTTGCTTGAGTCATTATAGTGTAGCAGTCAAGACTTCTATGATCACTAGTACAGATTTGAAACAAATCCTGGGCCATGGGCAATATATTGTCATGTTGCTAATACTGTGATTTCATAGGTTCAAAGAATAGCAGGTTGAAAGGGACCTCTGGGATCATCTGGTCCAACCTTTCTTGGCAAGATCACGGTCTAGACAAGATGTCTCAGCACCACGTCCAGCCAAATCTTAAAACTATCCAGTGCTGGGGAATCTACCACTTCCCTGGGCAGATTATTCCAATGGCTGATTGTTCTCAATGTGAAAAATTTTCCTCTTGTGTCCAGCTGGCATTTCCCCAGGAATAACCTGTACTCACTGGCCCTCATATTATTCATGTGACTCTGTAAAAAGGGTGTCTCCATCTTTAAATACTCTGCTCTTTAAATACTGGAACACAGTGATAAAGTCTCCCCTAAGCCTTCTCTTCTCAAGTCTGAACAAACCCAGTTCTCTCAGACAGCCATATGGCAGGCTTCCCAGGCCTTGGATCATCTTTGTAGCCCTTCTCTTGACCCCCTCCAGACTGTCCACATCTCTTTTGTATAGAAGGGACCAAAACTGAGCACAGTATTCCAGGTGTAGCCTGACAAGCACTGATTGTGATAATTACTTATCTCTGCTGGTGATGTCCTTGCTGATGCAACCCAGCATACTGTTGGCTTTATTTTTTTATTGCAACAGCAGCACGCTGTTCATTCATATTGAGCTCGTGGTCCACCAGGACACCGAGGTCCCTGAGCTGCTCCCCAGCCAGGCAGATCACAGCCTGTCCTGCACTCCTGGATTATGTTTTCCCAGATACATTTCGTAGGTGCAGAGTTTTATGCTTACTAGGTGTTGATACTCATAATATTTGAAACTCAACTTCTGTTCAACCAAGTATGGGAAACCTCGTTCTCTGCAGAATCGAGCTGTGGTATTTGCATGGCACTTCAGCACAGAGCAGTGGGAGGGCTGTAAGCAGCTCACGCTTCCACGTTCACTCAGCTGCCTTTTCTCCTGCCCAGTGAAAGAGGAAGAACAGAGCTGAGCTCCTACGCTTGAGAAGTCTGGGAATGGGTGAGGGAGAGGGTTGAGCTAGGTAGCCTGACTGCCAGTGGAGTGGGAGAAAAAGGAGAATTTTTAGCTCTACCACGATTGTGAACTGCAGGTGCTGTGCAGGTGAACAGTATGGTTCTGGCCCTTGGCAAAATCAGAGCAGTTGGAAAGAGGAGGGCTAGAAAGGAGAGGGAGATCCTGGATTAGACCCAAGGCCCCCTGAAATCGTAATTGATCCTTGTGCTATATACTTAGTGGTTTCATAGTGCTGGGTAGTACTATGTGTTGGGTCAGCTATCAAAATTGTGGTAGTGCTATTGCCTACAGTAAATCCTGCTGACAGGCAGGTATTACTCAAGCTTTGCACCTATGCAGATGAGAACAGATACGGTGAGTGTGGCCAAAAACTCTGCTGGAGTTTAAATTGGTAGTGTCCTACTTCAGTCTTACAAGATGGCTAAATATAGGTACACACATACATACCTACAGAGCTTTTATTTCACATGGTGTGTAAGTCTAAAGAATGTGACTGTAATGCTTTTTTGTCAATTTACTGATGTCCTTTGGTTTTGGACTGAAAGCCCACAGTGAGGTTTCAGAGTGGCAGCCTTCCCATCCACTTGGAGGGTGTGAAGTAGAGTTTGTTTATGCTGCTACTGTGCTGAGAATGAGCTGGGGTCCTATGCTAGTGTCTGTCCTCTTACTTATATGTGGGCAGTCTGGTGTTCAGCTGAGCTATAGAAATGTTTTTTTTACTGGTTGTTGGATATTAAAAGCAAACAAAAGTATTTTTAATTTGCTATTGTGAACCATGGTAGTTGTCTGAAGCAAGTACTGAAACCAGATTTTTTAGTTTAGTTGAACAATGCCTGATCTGTTTTTAGTCTGACATATGGGGTATACCTAGGTGAGCGTGCTTGTGGATGAATGAACTAAATCCTTACAGATAAGCTATTATCATTTTAAAGCATCTCTATTTACCTTGTGGAGACTGTGACTGATTTTACAAGGTGCTGTGTGTTTCCTGGGAAGTGAGGAGCGCTCCCAGCTCTCGGGGGAGATGCTCAGTGTGTCTGTGGAGGTCTGTGGTCTTTAAGATGGGGCACTTCACCAAGATAAAGTTAAGACGACATTGAAAAGCAAAGAACAGAATTTTCAGTAGTATCACTTGTATGATAGAATCTAGAGACTCAAGCAGCATGTTAGATCATCATCCCAGGGGTTGTTGTGAAGTCTTCTTGGCCATACACTTACAGTCCAGATCTACAAAATATAGTGAAGGAAGTACTTTGATTCCAAAATGGAGAAATGAGCGACAAAGGAAATAAACTACTTCTATGACGTTTTAACCAGAGGTTTGTGGTACAGCTGGAAATCAAACCCAAGAACACAGAAAGAACACAGTGCTGCTGAGTTCCATATTATTTTTTTCTGCTCCTGGTTGCTATGCCCAGTTTCACTCCAAGATATTTGAGCCTAAAAAATAATTAGAGCCTAAAAAACCTTAATTTCATGAGAATTTCCTTTTACATTTTTTTCTCCCATAGGCCAATTAATATTGACTAGTTTCACTTTTGATTTCAGCAATTTCTACACAATCACACATTGGTTCCTGTTCTGTACTACAAGACAGCAGCGTTGTTTTGCTATGAACACCGTAAAGAGAGGCACATCTCTTCTTAAGAAAAACTTTTTCTACTATTTGACAGTTTTCCTATTATCTCTGTAATTAAAGGTCATATTATGTTATAGAACCTGCCTGTGGCTCCTTTTTAGGTCCATTAAGACCATCTTAGGATCATACCTGGAAGAATAATTCTGGTGCCAAATAAGAGTATGTCTGTAATATGCAGATGAATTGGATACAGTATTCCTGAAGGAGGCTATCATATAAACCTATCAGCTGTTCAGACTTCTGACAGATTTCTGCAGATGAGAGTTTACCAAAGATACTTTCTGTCTAGAGCTTATTTTAGTTTTTTTTAATTGTTTGTGGCTTCTATCAACATTTGCCATGATGAACCCTGCATTTAGGGTGGAGCTGACTTGACAGGAGCAGGTTTGTTTCTCTGATGATTTTGTCTGAATTTCTCATGTAAAATGGATTTTAATAGCCTGTTAGCAAATTTCTGTGAGTTTTGCTCCTGGCTCTCCAAAATTCTGAAATTAAAATGTCATTTAAACTCTGCTTTTAATTCAAGTCCTTCTGCACTCCGAAGTACTTTGTGTTAGAAAGCAAACAGAACCCCCAATTCTCCTCGTCTCTTGCCCTACGTTCTTTGAAATATCCCTGATTTTAGGATGTTTGATCCCCGCGCCTGGCAGTGCCGGTGCGGTTGCGGCGGGGCCGGGAGCGGCTGCAGCGGCGCGGCGCGGCCGGCAGAGGGCGCGGCGGGCAACGGGAGCTCCGCGCCGGGGCCGCTCCCAGCGGGAATTCCCCCGCGGCAGGAACGGCCCGCGCTCAAAGCAGCGTTTGTTGGGAACAGCAGCCGGGCTGCGTTGAGCTTAGAGTACATCTCATTCTCACCCATACTCACCCATCTTTATTTTTGTCACCTCATGTAGAAGAAAACAAAAAAAACCCTTAACTTTTTGGAACGGGGAGGGTGGATGGTTTTCAGTTCCCATTTGATTTGTCAGAAAGCACCTCTGCACCCTGACCATGCTGAGTCCCGAGCTTGGTCTATCATGTGTGTCGCACTTCCATAGCACTTTGGAACAAAACGAAGGTTTACATTGTGCATCCAAATCTGGGAGTGGGGATGCCAAAGGTGTTAGATTTTTGTCTTTGCTGTTTTTTTTAAAATATCAGTATAAGTATTGAATTCTGCTGGGCCTTTTCTTTTGGGTTTCTGGCCTAAATTTTAGTATGTGTTTATTCATCAGCTAAGCCTGCAGCTTACAGATGGGTCCATCAATGCTCCTGAATCGAAACAGTAGGCTCCAATTCTCCACTAATCTTGTCTTCACAGCAGGACATGGCACCACAGGCAAGAGCTGCTGCTTTAAGGCACTTACACATCCAACTACGACTTGTGTTAGAAAAAGTGACTTTGTGTCACCAAGAGAAAACTCATCAGTGTGGGACCTCCCTGTGAATCAGCTTCTTTCGATTATACACACATTTAACCAGTTTGTTCCATCTTATCCACCACCTTTAAATTCTGCCTACAACAGGGACCTTTGCTGGTTCAGATCTCTAGCCAGATAAAATTTGCTTTTCTTTTCTTACATGGCACTAAGAATAACAGAGAACCCATCTCTTTTTGCATGTATGCACTGACACAGAATCACAACATAGAAGTCCTGCAGTGAAATATGCATTTTTTCTATTGCCAGTCTGCAGTAGAGGTGCCCACCTCTGCACTTCAAGTCATACCACACCATCACATCCTTGCATCTCCTATGCCCCACACAGGACTAGGGCCAATGGAATGACTTTTTCTCTCAGCTTCTCAGTATGTGAAATGGAGGTACTAAAACATCAGTCTCCTTTGACTCAGAGGAGTACCTAACTGATACCTAATAAATACTTTTAGAGAGCTTGGAAGGTGTATGGGAGGCTTCTAAATAAAAATAAATGAATGAATAAATAAATCATGCCATTTGCCAAGCCCTCAAAGTGCCAGCATTAAATGTTTTGGCCATCAGCAGAAATCCTTGCAAAACTGGTATGGAAGTGTACCAGCTCTGGTGCACAGCCTGGGCTTATATGTACCAGCATGATGATGAAAAAATAAGTAATTTGTTACACACCCATATATACAAATAAAGAGACTCACCACAGGTGAATTGTTGAGCCAGTTTTTGCAAGGCTGGCTGTGCAGTATAATTGCTGGAAAGATATGTCGTGTTTTGCACAGTGTAATTCTTCTTGCTTTGTTTTTCTGGCCACTGGGGAGCCAGCCTTCTGTATGTCATGGCTGCCAGGGCTGTGGTAACCTTTCCTTCAAATAATGCACTGCTCTTGCTGGGTGTTGTTACATGTGATAAGCTGCAAATTCTTAGACTAATTCAGCTCAGTGACTGTAAGTAAATGTGTATTTTCCCCCAAATGGAATTTCATGATTTTGCAGTTATGGAAGTAAAACACTATTTTCTAGAAAAGCAGATCATATTCTATAAATAGTCCAGTCAAGAAAACAAAAACATTGTTTCTGCTGTTTAATTCCACAGTCATGCTGGTAGAATTTACAGGATTAACTTTGTGTAAATAGTTTCTCTTTCATTTGTAAGATCTGGAACAGGTCACTACACGTATTTTATATTCAAAGTTTTACCAGAAGAAGTCTGTTGTTTAGCTAAGATGGCTTGTATGAATCACCCAGGATTACTCCTGGTTCTTGTGTGGCTGAGCCAGTTTGCATAATTAGGAGAGAGATGCATGGAAAAGCTACTGGGCTTTGGAACCCCTCTGGGTTTTGATCAAAAGCCCACTGAAGCCAAACCCTTTGGCTCTAGTCGTCAGGCTAAGGCAGCAGTAGCAACTGAACAAGATAAGGCAATTTTGGAAGCTGTTAAATCTAGTTTTCTGAGGTCTCTGGATCTTATCACTGGGAATGGAACATAGGCTGCATGTGTAGCGTCCCACAGACACAAGGCTGTAGTAATTTCAAAAGCAGTGCAGCCACTTAGAAGTATTTTTTTGCACTGCTGTGTCATCTTAGCTGTATTTAGTATATTTGTGAAAATAGAGTTATGATGACTTTGGAGGCAGGCTGTTCTGAAAATATGTTCTGGTCATTACAGTGGGCCATTAAATGGAAGGAATGAATTGTGCTGTTGATCTCCTTGGAGCCTCTGCAGTGTGACTGCAGGTCATCTCTCGGGGCTTGATCTGCAAGATGTGATGGGGAGGGCTCAGGCAGCTGAGATGGCGTTGGCTTGAAATACCTGGGCTGCTTGAGAGAGTGCCACCACCCTCTCTGAGCTATCCAGCCCATTGTTCTGCTCTTTCACTATTCTTGGCTACTGTGTTTGACCTACATCTGGCTGCTAGGACACTTCTTTGGGAAAAGGTTATTCAGCATGTGCCTCTCAAGCTGCCAAGGCCTGACTGAGAGTGCTGTGTCTCTAGGAGACACATTATTCCTCCTGGAGAGGTAGAACGCTGTGGGATTTATGCCCCTGCTATGAAGTTAACATTGATGTGTGTAAGTAACTATCAGGATTATTTATTTATGAAATAAACAGATTTAACCTTAAAATGAAGGGGGAGTGAAGATAAGCTCAAAGCTTACCAGAAAAAAGGGCTATGGGAACCACTGGGGAAGCACCAGGGGATGGTGCCTGGGGAAATGCTGGAACCTGTCAGATCCATTTCCCTCAAGGCACAAATCACCAGCTCTCCGGCATGGGGAGGAGCAGACAGAAAGCTGTGTGCCCTGTAGGAGTCTTAGAGCTAGAACTGAACCTGAACAGCTTTCCTGGCAAACCTACTGCCCCTTTTCTAAGTATAGCCAGTAAAAGTGGCTGAAAAAGGATAAGCCACATAGTCAAAGGGGTTTTTGTGGTGCACAGGTACTGTTCAGATGCAAGTACTGGACACAAGATCCTAGGAAATGGGTATTTTTAACCTAATTCATTGCATATATTTTGTGTGTTCATATGAGTAATTCTGGGAATTCTCTGGTAATCACATGAAAAAGGGTTTATAGGATCAAGTCCCCAGGGCTTAGTCTCATAAGATGCCAAGCTGTCTCACCCCAGCAAAGGAAAGCACGTGAGCTTGGGCTTTAAGAACATGAGTGATCTTTTAGTAATTAATGGGACTTGTCACATGCTTAAAGTTAAATCTACATGTAAAGTACTGGGTTGGACCAGCCTTGCAGGTTTGGCACTCTGCATCCTGCACAGAGCCCAGTGGAGTCACTGGCCTATAGGTCAACAGTATGGTAGAACCTATGTGCTGCTTTATAGAAGAAAATGTTAACAAAACCCAGCAAAGATATTATGGAATATAATTACATAAAATATGGTTTTAAAACCCCTATTTATTAAATTTTATTGTTCTCCTGACACACAGCAAATTAAATTGATTTGTAGCATGAAATATTCTAATATTTATAGCAGATGTTATTTTCCTGGTCCATAATATAATGGAATGAGCAATAAATGTTAATATAACGTTCAGTTTCAACTCTTACAAGCCAAGCTTTATAGAATTGCTGAGAGTAGAATGGAGAGAGTATGATGACTTCCCCTCCCACATCCCTGTACCTCCTACCAACCTTCCCTGATGGAAATTTCCATTCTGCATTCCCATTCTCTGTAGTAAACATTTTACAGCCTCATAATCATCTCATAGCCAAGAGATATTAAGTATGTTTTTACTAGATTATGATTAATTTCAATATTCCCTGCATTTTGCATTTGATTGACTAATAGTTTATTACAGGTGTTTTATTCTTCAGGATTCTGACACCATTGGTGTTTGCCATAGCATCCCTTCCCAGTAATGAACTCCACTGGGGAAGGAGGTTTGATGCAATACATTGGAATAGGTAGATGTGGCTTTTATGTGCAATGTCTTCTATACAAGAGATCTCATTTAGGATGCACTTGGAGCATGGTTAAACAAACCAGGTAATTTAGGCCTGGGACCTTAGCTGTTGTAGGTAGGTAGTTCTGATAAAGACAACAGAGAGCAGTGGTTTCCATCAGCTAAAGCTGATGTAGGAGAAAGGATGAAAACTTCACCCCTCTTGATGGAAATTATGTCCTTCTGAATGCATGTGATTGCCCTTGGCAAGTATGGGGTTTATGTCTTAGGAAAACATATGGTCATGATTAATATCCTATGCATGTCCTAAAGAGCTGTAGTGAAAATCCTTTTGTTGCTGGCCTAAAATAAAGAGCATTGCATGATGGGAACAAAAGACAAATTTTCAAAGCGGGCTCAGATAGAGTGCTAAAACTACATATAAACACTTGAAGCAAGTGACTCATTTATTTGTGTTTTTGAGGGATGGTGAATGCTTTTATCTTCTCATGATTTCCTTGGTGCAATGTCTGTAAATGACACAGTTACAGATATGTGCTACCCTGACAAAGTGAGGTTCGTGGTTACAGGAATTTCTGCAGTGATGCTAATTTGTAAGTGATGCTATGGATACATCTGCCATGTAATGCTCATTGCCTAAGTGAGGTAGCAGCACGGCAGGAGAACTGGAAACACAGAGGCTGTATCTGTGAGCAGTGCTATAGACCAGGACAGCATCAGTGACAAAGACACTATTAACTAAATAGAAAGGACTCAGGATTAAGTGCTTTGTGCCTCTGAAGCTGCTATACCAGGGCTGGCACTATAAATATACTTACAGTATATTCTTCCAGAGAGCTTTCTGTTAATATCTGAGTGGGCAAAATAAAAAATTAACCTCTTTCTGCTAAAGATGATGCCCCACGTACATCTGAACTCTCAGCAAGTGCTACAGATGGAACAAGAGTACATCCAACTTTTTTGTTTTGCCTTTCAATCCTGAATCTTAATTAGTTCCCTACTGCTTTAGTACATGCACAACATTTTAATAGTCATAAGGATTTACTCCAATCCACACTGCCATTTCCACAATTCCCTCCTTCATACCAGCAATCCTGTCCCCCCCACCCCCCCGTATTTAGGAATAGTGTAAAGAAAACTAAATAGCCAAGCCTGTAGCTGTAGATTGATGAGGTTGTCACACCATTCTCTTCACCGTTTTCTTCCAACCTGCACTGTGCTCTAATAGATGGATGATTGCCGGGGGAGAGAGAGACTTAGCAAATCCCACAGCCAGATGTTCAGGGATGGACAGAGCGACCTTCTCAAGGAACCCAGAGGACTATAGCTGTGTCCTTCTGAGGGAGAAGGACAGTCAGGTGCCTCTGGCTGCCTGTGTTTATCTCACATTTCAAAAGGAGCACAAATGGACTCAGCATGGCTGCAAGGATGGATGTTTTTCAGTGCATCGCGGGAAATGACCAGTCATCCGTCTCTTCACTATGGAGTCTGCCTGCAGCCATCAATCTTGAAGCCCAGCATGGCAGCTCCTTTTGGCTTAGTTTGGCTCAGTGTTAGATGAACAAAGGGAGATGAAAGCTGAGCAGAAGGAAAGGAGAGAAGAGCAGCTATTCTCTATTTCACTTTGTTTTCCCCTTGCATGGCTCTCTCTCTCTCTTCCCCATTATCATCTATTTTCACTGTATTTTGTAAGGTGTGGAAATGTATATTTTCAGGGTCTGGGAGTTTACAGTGTTTCTCTGTTAGCAGAGAGGAGAAAGGAGAGGGATATTGAAAAGACATAATTCAAGGCCCAGAGATTCCATTTTTCCGACTTTTCTGTGGCAGTTTTCAAGCATGCCCTAGTTAGCTGCAGCAGACAGGGAGAAGGAATATAGTACCTTTCCTCCATCTTGCTGTTTTTCTTCCTTTTTTTCCTGATTCCTTCCTCACTGCCACATTAGTGTTTTCAGGTGTGTACTTCATCTCTCCATTCCTGTTCTATTCAAAAAGCAATCAACAGAGCCACATGATGGGACTTTCTGGATACAGGTATGTACTGATGCCCAGATCCATGATGGCAGCTCCTGCTGCCAGTCAAGCTCGCTTGGGTCAAGCCTTCTTGATGTAACAGCACTGGGCTGTGCAGGCTTTGCATGAGCTGCCTGACCTCATCCAGCACCCATGGTTCCTACTGTGAAACCAGAGGTCATGGCACTATCTTCATTGGTATGCAGCCCATCAGAAGGAAACACATTCAGACATGTCTGTTTGCACACCTAGCACTGAATTAGCTGATTTCAGCACTGAACTCAGATGGGCCACTTTTTGCCTGAAATACTCAGATTTGATGTACTTTGAGCCAGGCTGAAAGGAAAAAAAGGTGTGTGAATACACTGCCTGCTGGACTCCCATAGCTGTGGTCTGCTTTTTTCCCCTCAGTGAGCTGTAATGTTGATTCTTACTCTGTTTTCCCCTAATATTCTTGCCTCTGGATATCATAACAGTTCATGTTTGATTTATTCTGTAGAAGGCTTATGTAGAGACAGCATTGTTCCCCTTAGCACTGCCCCACTGTGGTGTTTGATTGATGCATTAAAAAAAAATGTGTGATTGCATTTACCTTTTAATTTTCCTGGTTGATCACAGTGATCTAAGCATCAGGCCTGACAGAGCCAGGCTTCCCTGCAGAACTGTGATAGGAGATTTCCCTCTCCCAATTTTTACTGCAGGCAAAGGACTGAGATCTCCCAGGCATACAGAAGGACCAACTAAGCACTGAGGCAGAGCAAGGGAACTCTGTAAATACTGGACATAGAGATCTCTGAGAAATCTTTACCTGCTTTCAACACAAATGTGCCATCTGGAGTGAACAGACTTATGCCAAGATGGGGAAAATTTATACCATCATGGGCTTAAGAGCTGCTTTGCAGTATGTGCTAAGGTTTTTTTTTTTTTTCTTCCTTCTTACCATAAACTTAAAGCATAAACCCTCAAGGAAAACATTTGTTTGGTGAAAACCAGTTTCTCCTCTCCCACACCTTGCATGAGCAGGCTTTACAAGTGGGCACAAGACCTTTCTGAGTGGGGATATTCAGAGAATTCTTTTGTATTTTCTTTACAAAATGGATGGTGTCCTTTTCCTACCTGTGCATTTAATTGTGCCACTTCTGAATGAATGGTCATATTTTCTGCCACTACCCATATTGCCTCCCTGCAAATTCTGAAAAAGACAAATCTTGTTTCCGTTGTCATGAGGCAGCCTACCCCAGATGGCACATCTGTGTCTCGGGATGCCCTCTGGCTGGCCTGTTGGCAGGCATTCCCGTGGCTTTGAAGGTCACCTTGTTTACACCTTGCCTTTTTCCCCCTCCCCATTCAGAGGCTTGCTGAGCCTGCAGGCTGGGCTTCACCATCTGCATTTTCTCTGGTGCCATTAATCTTCCTGTTTACCATTCTGTTATTAATTCTAGAGTTCACCTTTTTGTCTAAACCCTTTATAGGCCTCTTGAAATTGCTTGCCTTTTCGTGGCAAGAGATCTGAGCATCTCAGAGATAATTTGCTTTGTTCTTTCCCATTTCTGAAAGGCTACCTACTAGCATCTCACGCCATTTTTCTATTACAAGCCTTCCTTCTTATAATAACATTTTTCACTTATATAGCTTCATCTGTCAGATGTATATTAACATAGGAGTAACTATTATCTTTGTCCTTTGGAATTTGTGAATTGGCCACTGAAATCTGGTATCTGTGGAAATAGTCCTACTTTTTCAGTGTTTTTCTTGGCTGGAAAGAAAATGTGTTGAAATCTGTCTTTGTGAGAGCCTGTAAGACCAACTTGCATTTTTGGTGCATTTTATTTGAATGCCTGAATGCCCATGAATATTAAACAAGCCTTACCAAACCCCAGAGGATAGGTGAAGACTATCTCCATTTGACAGATGATGGAAAAGCAGAGAGTGCCTCTGTTAGAATTTGGCTCAGCATCACTTGGTGGGACAGCAGAGATGCCAAAGGCAGCATCTGGGGTGGTTGTTCCCTGTACAATCCTAAAATCATTGCCACTTTGCTGTGGCCTTGCTGTTCTCCATTGGTGTATGCAGTTCAGTACCCAGTGAGGCAGGGATGCTGCCCCACGTGTGCCTGGCGTGGCTGAGCCTCAGGCAGGGCTGTGCTGCTCCCCGGCGTGCGGAGCGCTGCCTTCCCGCACGTGGCAGCTCTGCAGGCGGCCACGCAGGACCAGGGCGGGGACAGCTGGCATCAGGCTGAGCGCTCTCATAGGCCCTGCCACAGCCCTGCTGATGCCTTCGGGGTGAGTGGGTGTCTCTGCCAGCTCCCCAGAACTCTGGGTGTTTGAAAGGCCTCGCTAGCAGAGCTGGCCCTCCATGCGGAGCCAGGCAGAGCTGAGCACAAAGCCCCTTAGCACGGAGCACCAGAACGCACAGAGCGGGTTCCCAAGGATCTCTGCAGGACTCAGATTGGCTTTGGCAGGTTTATCAGCTCTGGCTTAGTGCCGGCTCTGCTAGGCCTGGACTGAATTAATTGGGATGCTTGTGCACTGCAGCTGAGAGATAACTGCATTACAGAGAGTTATCTGTTACTAAAGGTATCCCCTCCACTGTCCTCGATAAGGACGAGAAGCTATGCAGAATCTCACAGAATTTGCAGGAAGGTTGGCATGGCTGGCTCTACACATGGTTTATGTATGAGCTTGTGTGCAGTACAAGTGTTTTTATTCAGTTCTGTCACATCCAGTGCAGTTGCTTGCAGTGGAGGTCCATTCCCTGTTACCCTTTGCAGAGTGTGCAATGTGGGAATGACTATCCCACCCGTGGGGAGGGGGGGGAATGGTGTTTACTGATAACTGTCTGGTTAATTATTTAATTCTGATGCTTTGGAGGGGCCAAAATGCCCATCATCTGTCTGTGTGAGTGATTCTATATGACCATTTACAGATGGATAGCCCAAGTTATTCTTTTACTCCCAACAGAGCAGAAGCCCTGTTACGGTGACACAAAGCCCAAAGGAACAGGCTTTTTTACTTAACATTTTTCTCTAAATTATAGCAGTTATCCTGCCTCTGTCCCTTGATAGTGCCTACAGTGTTGCTGCAGAAGTTGTGGTGCAGTGTAAGCCCATCTAGAACACAAATGCAAGAGAACACAAATGAATGCTAGAGAAATGCTATTGAATGGAGATATTTCTGAATGGAGATGATTTCAGCCCTGAGGGTAGTTACTTGATCCAGCATTTAGTCTGATACTGTAATTTGGCAGTCTTTGAGAAACAGGTACAGCTTATTATATGTGACAATGATTTATATCTGTGCTGAGAAATAAATCTGTAGAAAACTTCCAAGAGACAACTGACAAGAGGGCTGTTTTGTTTTGGAGCTTTTTGAGAGAGATTTTAAAGAGGCATTCTAGTCTGCCAGAGAAATACAGCTGCTTGTAAAGACCACATTTTGATAGTGGGTTAAACTAAACAATGCTTAACCTTATGTTTAAGGGCCTCTGCAATTTTCTGCAGCCCTATTCCTCCCTCCTGTTGTCTTGTAGCCTCCTGGGACATCTTTTAACTAGGGGCTGATAGAAGCTTTCCATTGAATCCTAGTCTTAAAATTCAAAGTTGTCCTCTGATATTTCTGCAGTTATGCCTAGGCTAAAGACTGAAAATGTACAGTCCCACCCACACAAGATCTTCCTCTGTCTTCCCTTTCTCCCCCTCCTGTGCCCGCCCCCAACCTCATCATGACACCAGCAGTTTTCCATGAGGAGGTGCTAGGGAGACATTGGGATATCGCAGTCTCCCTGTGCTCCCTAGAGCAAACCTCAGAAGTGCCTAAAATTTCAAACATTTGCTAAGAATAATTTCAGAGCTTTACAGGATAGAGAGTCCTCTAAACTATTTTTTCCATTCAAAATGGTTTGTTTCTGTGAAAATAAATAGTATTTTCAAGCGGTCTTCTAGAAGTGGTTTATCATTGTTTTTGGTTGGATTCTTGTTCTCACCACAGCCCAGTTTACCTTGAGAGTGCAATAATATACATGAGGTTTAGAGTGGGATTACTGGGAGAGACAAATAATTACTGGAGTAGCCTTACAATCTCTAGTACAGCATGGCTATTTTGCAGCTTGGATTAAAAATAAAATGAATTTGATGTTTACTACTCTCTAGGGATGTTTGTTTGGCTTTATGGACTCATTGTTAGAGTCTGTGTTATCAGTAATCTGTCCCAGGGGAGGCCCAGGGCTGGGCTGACAGGAGGCTCTGTGGACCATGTATGTGTAGAACTGGCAGTGACAAGTTTGCTGCAGATGGGTGCTGAATTGCAGGAGTGTTGGGAGAAAAGGGTGGGATATCAGGGGCCGTGGAAAATCACCATTAAATCATAATAGCAATAACATGAGCATCTGCCCCTGGGATAGCAGGATGTGGTGTAGTGAAAGAAGGGTTTTGGAGATCTGGATCTGCAGAAGGAGTGAAGGTCCATGCTGTGCTGTGCTGTGCTGGCAGGGGTAGAGCCCTGCCTTTAGTATACCTGGTCCTGGTCGCTGCTGTGCATATATCAGTTCCAAGGATGCTAACAAGTCATTGTACTGGCCATGAACTCAACAAGCAAGCAAGCAAGCAAGCAAGCTAAGGAGAGTCTGGCCGTGCACGCACAGAAAAGATACAGAATGCAGCTATTCACGTAAGGCATTGTCTCCCCATTCTTTCTTAAGGGATTCCATCCCCCTGCCCCCACCCTTTGCACTCTAACGCTATATTTGTGCCTTGGAGATGTGGAGATGAGTGTATGATGGATGGATGGATGCTGCTTGTCTGGGTTTTTCACCACCATTTCCCCTGGGGCACTCTGTCTGCTGGCAGAGAGCACCATCCCAAAAGATGGTATCTTTTGCAAACTCGACAGCTAACAGACAGCTTCTCTCTCTGCATATTTCCCCAAAGAAGAGCAGGCTTAATCTGGTTTTTATATGGCATATTTCATTATAATCTTTTTGACTTTCCATGTTCCCAATACGCCATAATAAATAAAACGCTGGGGGTGGGAACAGCAGAGATGCTGAGGCTTCACACTCTTGTGACACTGATGGATTCTCATTTTAAACTGTCATGGGATTTAATTGCTTGCTGAGCCACTGCACTGCACTTTCAGACACATCCTGCCACATCCTCTTAATGAGCTTAGTGGCTGCATTCACTCAGCAGTAGTTCTGTTTACTGTGAATTAGGTGGCTTTTTTAGACCACCTATATGATTTTAAAGAGGTAGTGGTTATTAAGGTAATATCCTTGGATTTATCCATCCTAAACAACACTGCATGGACTCGTAACATATAGTTTCCTCTGATGCTTTTTTATGTTCCAAAAAAATGGCACCAAGAAACAAAAATGCAAGAATCTATGTGCAAAGTCAGTGTTTGTCTAAGAGGGTTTTTGGAAGCTGGATTGCTTTGGTTTGCATAGTAGCTGTCTCTGGCGTGATAGATCATGCTGGAACTCACCCAATAAGTATCTCTGTTCCCAATTAGAACTGGAAATGGAGCTGCTTACGAGTGCACAGAGATGATGGTTTGGGTGGCAGCTGCTACTGTGGAGATGGAAATGATCCATTGTAAAACAAATACATTGCACTGTATAGAAAAAGGGATGATTGTTTTTAATTTATGTTTCAAAGAGACACTGAAAAGTTGCTTAGCTCTCAATGCGTTGTAAACCAAATGTAGCTTATTTAAGGACAGGAATTTGCAGCTATTTTGCTATTTTGGCAAATTGAAACTTGAAAAAGCCCACCATTTTGTGGCATTTGTGAAAATGTGCTTCTTTTGGAGGCAGCAGTTCAATAGAAAACAGATACAGGAATGATACTGGCATGGGTGCTTGTTCAGATTCTACCACTGCAATCTCAGGACCTTAATAAATAGCGAGGTTGCTACACTGAGCTAGTAAGCAGAAATAACCATGTTAATTTAATCACTATGAAAGGGACTCTGCCAAGTTAAGAAACATAAATTATAATTATATGCACAACACATTTGAATTATAATATATGCACAACATTTAGCTGTGACACCAAAAATACAATGGTTTACTAAAACAGGAAGAATTCTTAAATAACATTTTTTTTCATTGATGATTTTTGTTGATTTGACATTTCCATTTTGTGTAGTTCTAACTAGTTCTTGTATCTGCTACATTAACCATGTGCTATTGTATTTGTGGTACTAATCAAAAGGAAATTTATCTACAAACCTTCTTAAAATTCTCATATTAAAGAGTAAGCTTTAAATTATAGTGACTTTACTGGTAGTTATTACTTGTAATAAAGATTATGTTCTCTGAAATTGTAATGTTTGAAGAAGAGCTTGTGATACAAACTAGAAGTTACGATGAATGTAGAACAATTAGTGGGTAGCAAATGCTATTGCCTATATTTAAAAAGAATTTGGATGTGATTCAAAGATTTAAAGACACATAAATTCTACATGAACATCTGAGAAATGGATTGAAACAGTAATTACTTATAAGCAGTAAAGCACCTGAGAAATGATGATATAAGAGGTTCTAACCAAGTACATTTTTCCTACCAAAGAAAAGCAAGCCTCACTACTTTCTTAAAATTCTTCACATGATATGTAAAAAACTAATAGGTAGGGGGGTTGACAATTTTCTTAAACTTTCTGAAGACCTTTGGTGTGTCTCCAAAGAGAAACTGAGAATTGTCTTGGATCAAAACTTTTGAAATAAAAGATAATGGAAGAAAGAACTTTCATTGTAGATAATGGCTTACAGCTGGTGCATCAAGGTTTAGTGCTTGATCCTGTGTTGTATAATACAGTAATGAACAAGCTGCAGAGTGGGAATACCTTGTCAACTACAAAGATTTGCACATACTATGAAGTTATTGAGAGCAATCATGGCCGGGAGGGTCTGTGCAGAACACTCTGGGGAGATGTGAATGTGCTTGGGGAGTGGGCAGAGGAATGGGCATTATAATATGGTACTTGAATGTTTGAATGTATTCCTTATGGGAAGTTCTTGTCCCCATTACAAGAGTCCTAATTCTTCTGCTTAATAAGTAACTTGGCCATTGAAAGACACAGCCTGAGGAGTAATCTAAAGAATACCATAATTCGTTTGTTTAAATGGGGGATGTGGTTTCATCTGAAAATGCCAGATGCAGTATCTTGGGAAGACTGGTGTATAATAAGAGAAAGTTCAGAGAGGTTTCTCAGGACCATATGGAAAATTTCCCACACCAGAGTAATAGAAAAGTTGTCACTGTTTATCCTTGAAAGGAGAGGAATTAAAAGAAATTACAAAAATTTTGGTCAAGAACTTCTATTTTCCCCAGTAAGAACAAGGGGGCGGGCAATAAAGTGAAACACTCCTTCTTTCAAACCATAGTCAAACTGTTGAACTCTATCAGGTGGGAAAACATGGAGGTAAAAGTGTATCAAAATTCAGAAAGGGGTGGGCTATTCTGTATATTTTTGGAAGAGCCAGATTTAGGATAACTGGAAGGGATACTGCATTTATCTCTCAGGATAAAACACAGTATTAGGGTAGGTAAGTTCTTTTGCATTTCTCTCATGACAGACATTCAAAGCTTCTACAGTAGCATGAGAGGTGACTGCATAGTGTGGAATGAGCAATATCAAAGCAGAAGCAAGCATGGGGTCACAGCTTAATTTCTTAAGCCCAGAAGAGTCTCCCTCTGGCCTTGTTTGAAGCTTCAGGCACTGGCTGGTACCTTCATAAGCAGGCCAGTGAGTGGAACAGACCCCACCTTAGCTCCCAATAGCAGTTCCCATAGTATGGGGAAGGCCTTGATCTTTCACATGAAAACTAAATTTCAGTTTTTGAGTTGACTCCTCAGTTTTCTTTAGGGTACTGGTGTAAGAGTAAAAGATACTTCTCTTGCTTTTGTGGGAAAATCATGGATAGTTAAATAGGAAAGAGAAAATAAGGGATTCAGTGAAATTAATTTAATGATCCCTGGTAGTGTTTAACTATTTCTGTAGGTTAACTGAACTATCTTTTTGATTTTAGAAGACTTTCATCTGTGGGGGTTCGAAAACTGGCTTGGAAACATAATTTCCTGTCTTCATTTCTGTACCCTTTACAGACTAGCCTTCAGGAAGGCTTCAGGATGGACTGAATTTATTACAAAGACTGAATTCATTAGGAGGGGTTGTCTTTGGACCTCTGAAGGTTTTTATGCTGTAGACTTTACATTCCAGATAAGATAGTGTCTGCTTTTTCCCACTTTCTAGAGCTATTTAGGAATTAACCTACATTCATAGAAGCTACCAGTGGAGAAGAAAATGAAGGAGTTGAATGACAGTCAGCTTAGTGGGAGAATGGGAGGCAGACACTGAGTTTATTTTCACTGGATGCCCAGCTCACTAACTTAACTTCTTGGTGATTCAGTCTCCCCATCAACTGTGAATAAAAATATTACCTTACAACTCCTTGTCAGTGGGATGTTAAATTTAGTAATTAGAAAATGCTCTGAGAGTTTTGGATGAAAAGTCCTCCTGGAGTATTGTTGTTGGGAAGTAGCAGTGCCACACAGAACAACTATGCCTATTAAAGACAGCTGCGTGTTTTGACCTTAAAACCTACCTTTCCCTCTTTTCAAACTTAATTTTTTATATCTCTGGAACAAATGGAGAGTATTTCCACCTTCATATATGTTCTACTTATCCCTCAGCCTTTCCTTGGCTCATTTCCTTTTCTAATGCATGCATTTGC
This sequence comes from Ploceus nigricollis, assembly GCA_013399945.1. Lineage (NCBI taxonomy): Eukaryota > Metazoa > Chordata > Aves > Passeriformes > Ploceidae > Ploceus > Ploceus nigricollis. The sequence continues at coordinate 411,585 of VXBC01007213.1, forward strand.
TGAATGTACTGGTATCCAGAGACAGGCATAGCTTGTCACAGTGAGGACATGTTTGTTTCCAATGCCCTTGAGCTTGCTTGAAGCTTCTTTGCTTGCTGAATGTATGATGACCCCTTGGGGTTTGCAGTCCCTCAAGGTTCTAAATACAGAGCAAATGCCCTTTTGCACCCAAGCACAGGACTTTGAACCCAAGCCAAGCCCACATCCAGAGATGATTATAGAGGTTCCTCAGTGACTACAGATTCAAGCATTGGGATTCGCACATAAATCACGTCAAAAATCTCTTCTTTCTATTGAAATGTCTGGATCCAGAGGGAGGTACTAGGCGTTCATACAGGGAAATCCAATCTGTATGATTCTCTTTTGACTTTTGTGTCTTTTTTATAGGTCAAGCAAGGGAGAAGTTGGGGAAGGGGCCATAATGGGATGCATATGCAGAGCTTAATGCTGAAAACAGAGGCCTGGTTGAATAGAACTCCTTGTGATGAGAAGGGGGATCAATTCACAGTGACCCCATCCCATTGTGTGGGTTGTCCTGGGAGTTTCCTTTAAAATCCCAGTGGTTTGGTTTTTCTGCATGGTTTGTACCCAGCCTTTCCCTCCATGAATAGAATAGCTTTTTTTCTGGAATTTCTGCTGGATTTTCTGTGGTTATTGGCTGAGCAATGCTCTCCCACTTCAGAAGACTGTAGCAAGTACATTGTGGAAGTACAGATCAGTGACGCTGAATCTTTTGATAACTGCAAGTTTTTCATATATAGAGCAAACATATTCCTGGGATGCAACTGCCCCCAAGAAACAGATTATACTTTACTGTCCCAGGTGGAAGTGCTCATTCATTATTTGGCTCGCAGGAGTGATTTGGGACTTTAAAAACATATGAATTTCTGCCCTGCAGAATTTATAGCTCATTGTGGTAGAAAGGCAGGGAGCTTCAGGCAGACTGGGGAACAAAACACAGTTCTTAAAGCATAAGTAGACAGAACTGTGAATTAAGGACACCAGATGCTGATTTGTAAGCATCATTCTTGTACATTATTACTTGTAAATATACCAGTCTAGAGAAAAGAATTCATTTTAGAAGGGAGGGACTACTTTAGAAATCCATACCTGGCAGTGTCAGGTAAAGACATGTGCAGGATGTTTCCCTGCCAGGGGATTGCTCTAAATGAGCCCCTGTATGAGTGGGGTAGAGGCTAGGGTCTACAAGGAAAACTGGATTATTTCCCAGGTATATTTAACATCTTGCTAAAGTTAACACACTGTATTTGTCTGTCTGCTGCACTGCCTCATAATCTAGTGGCAGCATTTGAAAGGAGAATAAAGCTCTATTCCTTCAATTCTCCAGCAAGTTGCATTCAAACTTCCTCATAAATCCAGTGTCTTTGGAGCTCTGTCCCCAGCCTGTTTCTTAGCCAGCCTGTGGCTCTTCCTGCAGTGACTGGGTGTTGTCCCATTTTATGAGCAAGATTCTGCACTCATAACTATGTTTCTTTGCTGGTATTGCCAGTTAGAGCCAACCGGAGATTTTATCTAGTCAGTATTACAGGAAAACTCAAGACACGTCTCTGTTTTTCAATGTAAGGTCTCAGCATTGGCCCCACACACAAGCTTTCTGTTTTCCCACATGTGGAACATGCCCTGGTGTAGGAGAATGAGGATTGAAGCTGTGCTATATAAACTGTGCCAGAAGCTAAATTGCATTAAACTACTTTTCTTCTTCAGGAGATCAGATTCTTCATATTTGTTATTTCAGTATCTTAAAAGGTCCTGGTTTTGTTCTTAATTTAAAGCATAGAGAATTTACACAAAGAAGAAGAATTTTCCCCCCATTTATTTCCTCCTGATAAAATATATCCAGCCTTTTTTTTCCTGTAAACAAGCACAGCAAATGAAAAGATACCAGATTTTCAGTAAGATAGAAATTAATCAAAATGGAATTTCTTAGTGGTTAAATGAATCTGAAGAGCTCCCCTTCCAGATAGAAAGAAGTTTGAAAGTTTGTTCATCATCTGCTTGACATCTCTGTCCTTCTTCTTGTTAGCCCTTTCAGGGAGACACACAGTGAGTGTGTTTTGTTTTTCAGAAGTTGATCTGCCTCTGAAAAAAGATGGGTTCACCTCAGAAAGTACAACTCTGGAAGCCTTGCTGCGTGGAGAAGCAATAGAGAAAAAAACAGACACTAAAGAGGAAGACACTATACAGGAAATCCAGGTAAAGGAGAGCCCCATGCTCTGACATCAGGGCTGGATTTTACAATTTGTCTCTAAGTCTAACAGTCTTTTGTCCTGTGGCAAAACAGTGTATCTGTTGATAGTTGTGTCATTCTGCTGCCAAAATATTATCAAACCTTTGTGCTACACTGTGATGCTCAAAATGATATCAGTGTCTCACACGCTTCTCTTGTCACAAGAAACTTTGTTGTTTGACTGTTCTGCACAGGTCCTCTGTTGGAATTTATTTTGCAGCACTATGAGATAATTACATAAAAAAACTGAGAAGCTGAGGTGGATCCCAACTATAAACTGAATTTTAATGGTTCACATTTAAAGTGAGTTTCACAGATTTCATTTTGGATTCACAGCTGCTGTAGACTAAAACATGTCATTGCTTTGCCTGCTGTTTTTTTTTTAATAGTAGGTAGCCTTCTGGAGGTATACAAGAAAAACTAATTTCTTAAAAAATATAATCTTAAATATTTCAATTATTATTAGTGATGCATTATGAGAAATATTGCCTCTTCACATGCATTATGGTTTGAAAATGGTCAAGATTTCATTTCATTCTTCAACAATTAAAAGCTGAAACACATTTGTAGGCTTATTATAGAAGGAATTCAATTAATATAAAGGGTTCTTTTATAAGTCCATGTCACTTTTAAAACATCTTAAATCACTAGGAAAGTGGGCTTCTCCCACAGCAGCACATCTTTGGTGATGCTAAAACACCATTGTGCTGTGAATCTTTTTAGGGCTTTTTAGTGAGAGTTATTAGCAATGTGTCAAACTTGGTAATTTTGGGTGAGATACAAAGTGTTGCATCTATACCTCAAAGTAGTGAAAATTTGAGGGGTCAGTCCCATGCGAATTGAAACAGAAAAATGTAAACATCAAATCTGTATTGCCTGGAGTTCAGTCCTACTGCTCTATTTGTTAGAAATTTTACACAGGTAAGGGCAGCACAATTGGGTCTCCCATTCCCAGTTGCACAGGTAAAAGAGCACCATCCAAGAGGAAGCATGCCATGCTTATGGACTAGGGAAAAGCTTGGCATGAGCCCTGCTCTATGTTTGCTTCTTCAGTAGTATATCTGGGTCTATTAAGCTTAGAGCTCTTACCAAAGGTCTGTTTTTACCTGCTTTCAAGGTCACAAGAAGTCATGGTGCAGCATCCTTATGAAATTGACAAGTGCCTTTGAATGTTGCTGTGTGATCTGAGCTCCCAAATTACCCCCAGCAGCAGTCTGAGGAAAGAGACCTCAGAGATGGTGGAAGTGACATAAATCCAGACATTGCAGAGCAGGGAGGGGGTGTAAAAAAACAGAACAGATTTTAGCTAAACTGCTGTAGCTGTGACCTGTCAACTGGATGCTAGTTTCATCAGAACAGATGCAAAAGACATGTCTTGCTGCTTTATTTTATGCAAACATAGCTTATCTGGATTCAGTCTGTAGAACAATGATTGCCAAAGCCTTCACTAGTAGGCAGCTTCCAGTGTGTACTTTGGCACCTGGCAGCTAGACTGTACCAGATGAAAATCACAATCAGTGCCTTTATCGGTATGACAAATAAGAGAATGCAAATCTCTCTTTTGTTCCTTTGCATACTTGTCTGTGCTGTAACTCCATAGGGCCCAGCCTCAATGGCGGTGAGAGTGAGCAGGTGGGATAGACATAATTGTAATTCCCACCTCAGACCCAGCCACTTGCCACCCTCCCAGATTCACAGTATCTGTCAGGAGAAGATGACTTGGTGCTTGGCTGCAACAAAGTACATAGGGCTGGGAAACTTCTAGAAAGACATAATAGGAAAAGTTACTCTGCTAATACATATAAGGGTTCCACCTGCTAAATAGATGCAGGTTTTGGGACCTGCTGTACAGTTGGTATGTAACAGGATTGACAATTTTACCCTACAGTAAATTGGTATTGAATGTATTTGATGCAGAAGAGTTAGAGTAGCCTTCTGACCATGCAGCAGAGAGGTTATGCCCCTTCTGTCAAGGATTAAAGTAATTACTCCAGCAGTGTCACCAAATTCACACTTGGTTACATATTACCTCTTTCCTAAATTGATGCTTCAATTTTAAAGGAAGAAAGTGGTTTGTAATATTTCTCTTAACTCTTATGTAGTATTATTGTTGTAAATTAGCTTCTTTCCCTCCCACATACAATGTGGTTGCCCCTGTTTTGTTGGGGATTTTTTGAGATACTTTAAAATATGAAGCAATTGAGAAATACAAACTCATATCAATAAGTTTGCTTATTTTCTTACATACATTCTTACAGTCTCCTCATGTACAACATTTTTCAAGCACTTCAGTCCTAAGATGAATTCAATTAATGTATGCAGTTATGTATGAATTTTGAAGAAACATTTTATGTATGCAGAACTGGAACCTGTTTAACTTTCACACCCTCTAGTATTTAGTACCTCCAGTATTATGTGAAATTATATTTCATGATGGTCGGAGCTCATTAATAGCCTACTGATATTAAAAATAGAAGAAGCAAAAATTAGATGAAGACTTGATCTTTGTCATGTGCTACAACTTGTTTGTAATGCACTGACTAGTATTAGTCTTAGAAATTTAGCTGATAAAGTAAGAATAAACTTTTGTTACTGGTCTTCTAAATACAGACATTTCGAATTGTGAAATTTCTGTTGTATTCTTTCCCACAAATTCAGAATTTGGTGCTTGAGGTATGTGGAAAGGAGAGAAAGAAACTGACTTGCTCCTGTTCCCCCTCTGCTGGCTCTCAAATAGTTTTTAAGTAGAAATTAGAGAGAAGGGAGAAATACAGTAAGACTGAAGAACATTCTTATCAGTTTAATGTCACTATTTGAATCTGCATCGTGGCTGTAATTTAAATGAATGTTGGCATGGCGAAGGTTAAGTTAGTGATTCCAGATTAGTCCCTTGCAAAATGGCACAGCACCATAAATGGCAGGAGTGGCTGGGGCCAATTTCAGTATTTCTAGCAGACATGCCAAGGGTTGAGGGAATTTCAATGGGACTTCTTCCCACACTAGCGTTGTGATGATTTGTCTGGCCCTTTTCCATGAGATGTCTGACTTCTGCATGTTTTCATGCAGGACAGCCACCCTGTGTTTGGTTCTGTAGAGGTTACATTTCAAAAGATCAAGTTAAAGGACTGAAATTGGCTGGCCCAGGCGTCTCACAGTTACGTGAGCTGATGAAGTACTGTTCCTAATATATAATTAGTTGAACAAATGATTGCTGTTGGTGCTGTTAACCTCAGTGAGACCTGTAATTCCTCAGCATTCTCATGCAACAAACTTCCTGCTTCCAGATTAGAGTTGTACCTGTGGTGCAAGCCCTAAAATACATGGCTTTCTAGATCCATTATGGAATATATGGAGGAATTTTCTCTATTTTTGCTAAAGAAAGAAGATTCTGAGCTACCAAGGAGAAAACGACTGGTTTTGTATTCCTGAAGTGCACTCTCAACATTAGAAGAAAACAAAACAATTTAAATTGCAACAAATGAAAATAAAAAACCCAGGCAAACAAATTCCCAGACAGGGCCTGCAGTTATGCATACTAATATTTGTGTTGTCTTGGAATATTGGTGCTCAGTGCTGCCAGTATTTGTTCTTAGGAACTTTTTTATCATAGTTGACTGATATCAGTCGTAGTTTTTTAGTAGGAATTCTCTGGAGATCTTATGGTGGAAAAGAGAGCAAATTTTGCTTTGGCAGAGAGAAGCAGGGGTACTGGGATCTGATTTGGCTTTATATCAACTGTAATAACCCACAGTCACTGTGGAAAAGAGCAGTAGTTGGTTGTATGAGTCCTCCTTTTTTCTTCTAACCATTCTTGTTTATTGTTCAACCACAGAGGGTTTTAGAAAATGATGAAAATGCAGATGAAGTGAATGAGGAAGAAGACTTGGAAGAAGATATTCCAAAACGAAAGAACAGGCCTAGAGGACGGGTAAGTGGAGAGTTTATTGGAATGGAAAGGAAGGAAGCAACCCTCTGCTTTCTAGGGTATATTTCTTATGTGTATTATGTATGCAAAGTATTTATCCATGAATATTTGACAGTGATAACACTATAGGTAATTTCCAGTCATATGTAATAGATTTTTAATATTTTTTCAGTTTACTTTTGTGAATTGCTGTGAAAGAAAAGGACTATTTTGAGAGTAAAAATTTGGGGGAAATTTATTTTAGTGTTGTATTTACAATTGTAATGTAAACTGTAATAACTATGATGACATCCTGCTATTACAATGCTCCTTAAAAAAGTCTTTACTAATTAAAGAAAAGCAGCAAATTCAGTCATGACAGCCAAAAAAGTATTAATAAAAGTAACTTGAACTGTGTTAATAAGTTTTGCAGCTTTCTCCAGGGTAGCATTTTGTGGCTGACGCTGGCTCTCTTGAGCCCATGGCAAATCTTCCATTTGCTTGAAAAGGGCAATATTTTATCCTTAGGGGACTCTGTGTCCCTTCTCTTACCTAGGATGTCTTCACAATTCATCAGGGTACCAGTTAAGTAATGAGGCCAACATTTTAAACTTGGAATCAACATTTTCAATTGTAAGCTAGGCATCTAAATAAACGTGAACACAAGTCTCAGAAGTTTTGAGCATTTTCATCTCTCTTTGGCTCCAGTGGATGCTGCAGGGGCACAGGAGCTCTAGATGTACCTTTTGATGTGTTTATAGAAGTCAAGCATTTTAGGCCAAATGAGCAGAATATAACAGCTTTTGAATAAGAGACATGAAACCACATTGAATACTTGCAATGTACTTATGCATCAGACCCTCTCTTTTGGTTTCGTCTTTGGTTGTTGTGTTGTTTCAGTTTTCTGCTCCTCTTTATTTTGGAGCTTAAGTCCTTTAATATAAGATCAAAGCACTTTAATAATTGGATAAGTATATATTTCATCTTCCTTATTCTCAAAATCACCTGAACCAGTTTCTTTCTTTCTTTCTTTCTTAGCCAAAGACCCCCACCTGGAAAAAAATTTTCCAGAAAAATGTAAGTTTCAGAAAATTTGTATGAACCAGTAACCAAAACCAGGAGATAGAATCAATACATGCACATAAGCTTGACTGTAGCAATCAACTAATATTCCAGGCTAACAACTCTTTTGTAATAAGTTGCTCTCATGTAAATTGCACATGCTGGTTAGGGTGAGTGAAAGGGAGTGAAGAGCTAGAAGAGATATACTGCTCAGGAGAAGGGAATTTGGTGTATTCATGTATCCCAGACCTGTACAAACAAAGTCCTGAAGTTAGTGTTATGTGCAAGATTTTGCTTCCCTGTTCAGGAAAATGTTACAGAATTTTTTCTCTGTTACTGTAAGGAAAGGAGTTGGAGGGTACTAGATGTCCCATTCATTTTGAAGCTTACATTTATGTTTTATTTTCTGCCCTAGAACTTGCCCCCTGTTAAGTACAGGAGCAGCAGGGTTGATTGCTTTTTTCTTGCAACTAACTCCCGCTCTGCTATTGCCCTGGCTTCTTTCAGTGCAAAAAAGAGAAGTCTGAACAATGCCACATACTTCAAGCAATTTTTAGTTTTAATTGATGGCATCAATAACCAAAGCAAAATGTGGTAGAAATTAGGATTTCAAAACCGGGGCCAGGTTATCTAGCTGTTGAAAACTGGTAAGCCTGAATTGCATCTGGTCACAAGAGCTTTGCCAGTTTTCTAAAGGCAGCCCTTTTCTAGCCTGACTGAATATAGGGAATTGAGGCTAAGGATTTAAAATTGGTGACATGAAACCTGGGATGCTCTTTGTTTCTGGGAACGACTTGGTTAGGGTATTTTTAGAGGGCAGAAGAGGGGAAGGACATGCACAGGAAACAAGATCCTGTGGAGTGTGACCTTTGGGGATTCAGAGGAGTGAGAAGGACTAACAGCATAAATGCAGGATTAATGCAACTGAATTACTGCTCTGGACTTTCCAAATTGCACATGCCCCTTCCTTTCCCTACAGCATGATTTTATTTTTAATCCTGGACTCTCCATCTGTCTTTTTGGCTACTCTCTCTGGCTGCTTCAAGGCTGCTGGGCCCTGGGTCCAGGCCTCACACATCAAGTCTTGTAGTCTTTGCTGCATCCTGTCAGGAGAATAAAGGCAGCTGTGGATGACTGAATTCAACAGCCTGGAGAACAGACACAAGCATGGGCCATTCAGTTTAGTGCCGCTGGTTTCCTGTCCCCTCAAGGCTAGCCCTGAATTCGTGGGGGCATAGGAAGGACACTGAAGGCTGAAGAGGCAGATCTACAGAAAGACATTTTTAGTGCTTTTGCTGGACAGGGTCAATGTGGTAGGAGCTGGGCAGGGTAGTTTTCTAGGAGGTGTGAGATGTCCAGATGCACCTGCACAGATTGTCTGCTCATCAGCTGGATATTCCATGGGACAATTTCAAAGGCACCAAGCACATTTAGGAACCCAAGTCCCATTGAAAGTCATTGACTTGAAAAATCTCCCCCTCTGTGTTCATTGCATGAAAAAGTGTATCTGACACGTGGTCATGCCATGAATGCTGTGCCCCTGCATTTCTGTAGAGAACAGTTTGAAAGGGAACAGCTGGCTGTAAGACTAGCAAAATTATGCGCAACAAACCTTAAATTAGTATCCTATTCTGAAATGCACCTATGTAAAATAGTACCTTCTTACTCAACAGGTATGTTCCCAGTGTGTGAATAGAGTCAGAGCTACTGACTAGTGACAAATATAAGACTTTACATCTTTTTTGTAGCCCTGAAAAGCCAATGCAGCTGGTAAAATGGGGAAATTAGACCCTAATCCGGGTATCAGCAGAAATATTTATAAGGGCCAATCACTTGTCTGTGTGAAGACTCCCTGATGAGTTGAGGGTTGTGGAGGAGCTGCCATGGACTGAAATTCAGCTTGCAGCACATTTAGCAGTAGTGAGGGAAGAAAAGAACTAGCCTGGGATTGATTTCATTGCCCAGAGGGGGTTTAAAGAGCTGGCAGTCAGAGAGAAAATAGTGCAGACTAGTAAGATGATTTTATATGATATGGTCAGTAAAGAAGCTTCCACCAAACCATTGTTGCCGAGGCCATTTCTAGGGTGAAACTGCTTTTCAGTTCACCCTTACAAATCTTTCTCTGCACATGTGTGCTGGACTGCACAGAGGTCTTTGCAGAAGGCAGAGTTATCCTTGTCATACATAATAGTATTTACCCCATCCAGATAGCTGCAAATCCATGTCTTTCCTTTGGGACTGTGTTAAGAGTTAGACCTGAGCAATCCCAGGGAAATAACATGTGAAGTTTTTATAAATCCCTGTTTTGACAGACTTTGTCAGGGCAGTGTAAAACTGCTCCTTATTACTTCTCTTTAGATATCCAGCAGAACACAATTCTAATAGTGCTAGTTCTGTTTCAAGCTCATAGAAGAGGGATGGGGTTTCTATGGCCCCTTTATGGCTGGGTGTGAATATTCTCAGGATTTCTACACCTTCTTCAGCTTTACCTAACAAAGCTCTGTCCTTTTCTTATTTTCACGTGAAAAGGCTTGCAGGATTTGAGTCAGGTGGCCTTGTCTAGAGTGAGAAATACGAACAGCTTAATAAGATGAGCAGAAGCAGTAATTCTGTCATTTTTTTCCAGGAATAGAGTAGTTAGTAGAATTAATAAAGAACTATTTAGCCATCCACCTGTGATCATTTCCTCAAACAAAGATCAAGTCGAAAAATATTGTCATTTACAGACTGTACATTAGTGAACATGAAAGAATTGAAGGCCTTGGCTCAGTTCCCAGTTTCACATCACAACTCCAGCATTGGACAGATATGAGCTGTTTCCTTGTTGGCATCTCAGCTGAGAAGGGTCAGGATCAAGTAGTTTTGAAGCTGAATTCCACTCTCACCCCTGGAGCTCAAGACAGAGCGGTCTGTGCTGTGGAGAAACAAAGTGTTTCAGTTTCTATAGCTGCCAGTTTGGTCCATTTTAGGAACACAGAACTGCAGAGAGACATTTCTGGGTAATTTCTGTTATTGCAGGTAGCCACATTATCTAATCTTTTCCACTAACTGACCAAAGCTCTATTTTATAATTAGCCATGATATCTTTGTCCCAGAAGGCCATTTCAAAACACTGCTTTTCAGCTAGAAAACAAAACATAGCAACACAAACAATGCTCCTTTGAAAATACTGAAGGAAATAATTTGACCTCTCTTTTATTTGGGGCCTGTTTTCTGGCTGATTTAATGTTTGTATATATCCTTCAACACCTGTTCATCTATTCATTCGTTCATATTCAGTTCAGCAAGGTATTTGAACATCTTCAGAAATGAATGTGTGATGATACTTGACTGAATATGTGCTGGCAGTGACCTACTGCAATGGATGAACAGTTTGAGCTATCTGTGGAGAGGATCTCCATTGCTTTACAAGGTCCATTAACATAGAGCACATCTTAGGAGATGGAGGGTCAAGACCACTTTGAGAAACCTGTATGGAAGCTGAGGATTTGTTTAGTTTATACTGCACATCTTTCATAGGAGGGTGTGGGGTGCAAGGAGACCTGAGGGGTGATGGAATAATGCTAACATTCCTCTTGTCCTTGCAGGCTCGGGGATCTGGAGGTGGCAGGAGACGGAATGATGCTGCCTCCCAGGATGATCATGACAAACCCTATGTTTGTGACAGTAAGTAGCAACCAGACAGCTTATTCTGCTTCCAGCCTGGTCAAACCAGCTAAGTGCACTCAGGGCTTCATATACTACAGCAAAATATTCTGCTGCTCTCTGACTTGCATGTTTGCCACCTGCTGCTGATGCTCTTGGTGTTTTTGCATGAAGGAAATAAAATTAAGTTCTCGGCAAGGCTCCACTTTCCTTTGCCCTTTAATAAATCATCTCTTATCTTTTCTTTCCCTTTTTCTGGCTTCTCTGCCTTTTGTCTTCTTTTCCCCCATGTAAGTTTCACCCTCTATTTCTTTCTCTGTTTCAGATAGTTACAAACAAAAGCATAACTCAAAAATCTCCGACAAAGGTACTTCACCCTTGTTGTGTCTCTTGATATATTTGGTGATTCTCTTCCCTTCAGTCCTTTTAAAATCTCACTGGGCTAAATTCTGAAGGTCTTGTCCCTCACCAGATGTCTTGTGGCATCATCAAAAGCTGAGCCCTTCTAAGAAACAAATAACATCTCGAATGCTTTGTTTTGATACATATTCCCTTTGAATACAGCCCTGCTGTTTGGCATCTTGCAGTTGGACTGCAGGTGAAGCAAGGCATTGTCTGAACAGAAAAATTATACTAGAGCCCAGCATCAACACTGAAGGAGGGTGCCAGAGTCCCACTAAGAGTGAGGAGTCCAGTATTTGTTACACAAAGGTTTGGGGGTTTTTTTACAGTCTAGTCCTTGATGCTTTCCTTCTTCTTTTGATACTCTTTTTGCTTCATTTCTGTGAAGGGCATTTATCTTACCCACATATTTTTGAGATATCCTATCTTAAGGCCTACTCTAGAGTGTACATCCAATTGTAATTTGTGCTACCAGGTGCCTTCTAGCCTGTAAGACAATAACCTAAAAAAAGTTAATAGAAGTAGGAGAATAGCAGATCTTCACTTCTGTGATCCAAAACAGCTGGTTTTGAGGACAACTAGAACCCCCTTTTCTATTATTTGCCTATCTTGCAACGTTATTGACCTTAAAATAATAAGTCTTGCTACGTCAATCTTTGGGGGCATTTTCTGCTGATTTTTAAAAAGTGAGGAAATAAGGAGCTTGCATGGTGTATAAAAACTATATTCCATGTGATGAAATCATATTCTTGTATGGTGAGACCAGGTGACTGTACGTGCCCAGAAACGGAAAGACTTGCACATGAATGGGACATGACACATGATAAAAACATGGTCAAGGAGGAAGAGCCCTTAAAAGTTATGAAGAATGAGAAGACCTATGCTGTGGTTAAATAGCAGCCCTAATGCACTGGAAGAACTAAAATGTGTCTTCTAAGACTTCTGTGAGACCCCAAGATGTATCTTGCTGAAATCCATAGGTTTCTGTTGCTGGTATATGCATATCTTTCTTTATCTCTTTTCTGGAACATCCTTGTAAATCCAAGGACCCTTGTCAGTAGTAGTAATTTTGAACATAATGACTCTATATTGCCTGATCTTGCACTGCTTTTGGATTTTACTGAGAACTCACAACATGCATAGTAGTGATTTGCACAGAGTAGATTAAACACTGAGGATATCAAAACAGGCAGCAGAAATCTGGCCTGAAGTCAAGACTCTCATACATTGTTGTATTGACAGAATTTGCCTTGGCTTACATTTTGGAGAATAAATTTCATCTTTAGTGTTGGAAATATAAACTTTCCTATTTCATTTGGCTGACACCTTTCACTTTTAGGAAACTTACAGTTACAGGTGAGTCATAAGGAATTTTGTACTCTAGACTTTGCACAGTGACTTCTCCTTTTCCAATGTAGATAGCTGATAAAAGGGTTATATGACAGCAGAACTCTTTTACCTGAGTTTAGAGCGGAAGTGAAGAACTGTCCCAATTGTAATGTCATCATCCTGAAGAATATCTTGCCCTTGTTAAATTTCTAAACAAACATGACATAAAATTAATTATGAGTAATTGGCCTATTATCCTGCTTGGGTAGATTTCTTGGATTAATTTTTTTCTTTGAAATTATTTGATGAATATTTTTATAGATAAAATTCAATCTAATTGTGGGTTATAAATTGGTTTGCAGTACTCCTTGTGCAGATGTTTTGGGCAGATAAATTTGTTTTACATGGGAACATGCAGGTGAAACAGTGTATGTATTTCCTGTTTAGGAAAGCATTATTCCCTCAATCACATTATTAGTATAAATAATTAGCTTAATGGGCCAACAGTTTGCTTTTTCTGTAGTTTATTTAATTTGCCTCCAGGTTGCTTTTTCTGCAAGTATTCTGATATTCGAGTTTTGAAAATGACTAGAGAGAAGAAAGCATAAACACAGCTAAACCAAATTAATTTTCTTATAAAACTGCATAGGCACAAAAAAAGATTTGTGGTCAAAAACTACTTTGCCCTTTTATCATATTTACACATTCATATTTATGGGAAACAAGAAGATATCAACAGATCTCATCAGTTATAAAAAGGTTTTAGGAAAAAAACTAGGCTGTGTGTCAGTAAGATGATGCAAGAGTGATGCCCAGTGGCACTGCATCACCTTGTGCTGGAAAATAGCAATGTTCTCTCTGAAAAGACCTGTCTTTTTCTGTAAGAGGCATTCAGACCTACATCAGTATTAAACTTGGTCCCAATATTAAAGCTGACTGGAAACATGAAATTTCTATGTGGTAAAGGTTTTCAAAGCCCAAACTATTTTGTCCTCCTCTGTTTTTAAGAAGAGGTGGTTGAATGCCTGTTTTGTGGAATGAAATATTCTGAAATACTTCAGCTGGTTTTATTGAGCATATACTGTAGAAGAAGTTCAGAATAGAATATTTGATCAAAGCATCAATAAAATTGCTAGGATAATCATTAAATGCGTTGTTTCACCACATCACCAAGTAGAAAACTTGGTGGTTGGACTTTTAACCAGTTGCACTGGATAGTGCCTTGAGCTCCCTTGGGATAGTTTCAGTATCAACAGTAGCAAGCAAGCCTGGTGGGAGTTGTATAAACTGCAAAAGTTGATGTAGCCAAAGGGCTTAGCAGTTGTATGAGAGCAGTCCCAAATGTAGCTTGAGCACCTGGCAAGGAGAGGCAGCAGGTGCCTCAAAGAAGAGTGGAAAGTAGAGCTTGAAAAGCAAAGCAAAGTCTCTGATGTCAAGCAAGTGGAAGGTAAACCACCACCACTGTTCCTGATGAATGGGGCATGGGATTTTTAAAGGAGGGACAGAGTGAACAAACAAATGAATACCTACATATTTAATAAGAATTGATATTATTTCACTGTCAAATATTCAGCTGGGGAACCATTATTTCTATCGAGCAGTCTTCTTAAAAATCCTTCTACTATTTTAATAGTGTTTATTATATATTACTTACTACTTTTTAAAAAGAACAATCTTCTCTGAATTTTTATCTAGAAATTTGTATTCTGGTTTAAAAGTTGCAATCAGTTGTAGCACTTGAGTTCCATGATTCCAAATGTCTACTTCCTTTAGCCAGAGAAGTTAGTCTGTGCTGAATCTCTGCAAGCAATTAACTTTCCTGCTGCCCCTCCTCACTTTTATGCTTTCACTCTTCTCAAGTTCCCATGGAGACATGGGACTATGTACATCCACCTTTGTTTTCTGTTCCTCTGTCTATGGAAGATCTCCCTTGCCCACCTCTAAAAGAAATTATTTCTTTCTTTTCCTTTTACCAATATGTCCTCGTCTCCTTTTAGTTTTATTCCCATATAAACTCCTATTTTAGCACAGCAACTGATATTTGTATCACATCCTTTTTTTGTAGTCCTTCTGAGACTGAACTGTACATTAGATCCATTCCTTGTGCAAAATGAGCATTGACTGAAACCTTCCTAGGATCTCTGATGGATCAGTGACTAATGCAACATTGTATGTACCCAGAGACACTTATCTTGTAGTATTTTGTAGAAGCTGATTCTTTCGTCAAGAACTTAATTTTAAGGTTTCTCTAGTTATTTACCTATATTCTCTCTGCTGAAGTCCAAGACTAGCAGTCCTTGTAATGTTCTCAAGGGATAACAATGTCTTCTATGTCTGTAAACAGTTACTGGGATTTCTTTCAGCTGTGTTTTCTTCAGCTCTTCTACTAAGCTTGTTTCTTTCATGTAGAAAAACTCCAAAGGAGCCTTTTTAAAGTAGTAGTGGCCAGAACAAAGTTAAATGTGCTGTTCTGAGGATAGAAGCATTTCTGAAGAAGAGTGGTTGATAGATTTACATGTACTTACAATTACTTTTAGAAACTGGATTTAAGCAACCTGCTCTGTTATGTATCCATGAGAGGCACAGGGATGGCTGACATAATAGGTTATTCAGTAATCATCTCCTGGTATTATTCTTTCTGGTGAATCCCTAAATAGATAAGCAGTAAGATCTAGAATAACATGCTTGTTCAGATGAACTCAACAAACAGCTCTCCTACCATAGCTGCTATTCTTGGCATCCATTGACTACATTATTGGTTATTCAGTATTAATTTTTTTTAATGTCCTTACCTATCTAATCTTGTCTTTTCTACCAATAATGTAGAAAAGACAAGATTAGATAGGTAAGGACATTAAAAAAAATTAATACTGAATAACACAGATGTTGAATAGAGCACATGGTAAGAGGGGAACAGAGCTGACTCTGGCAGTTGAACATTTTCTGCTCACGTAGAATATTTGTTTTCTCCTTTGCTCTGGCTAGCAGCCCATTTACTGAAATGTGCACAGCTGTATTGGTGAGCTGTGCATGTTTTGGGGTTTGAACTGGGGTCCAAAGTTACTGTGATCTTAATACAGCAGGTAGATTCTGGGACTTGTCCTCTAGGGGCACTGAAATAAAGACTATTTACCTCTCTATTCTACCTACAGAAAATTCCCTATGGAATGGGTTACTAAATAGCTGCTCTCATACTACAGGTGTAAAGTGTGACACTACTGATCAAAGAGGGATAAATGTGAAGTCTTTCTATCAGTGGAGGTCCAAATGCATTGTTAATGTTTGAGATCTCTAGATGTGCCAGAGTCTGTACACAATTGTAACAGGGGGAAATACATTACCAAACCAGTGCAAAACAAGGACAGGGTTTTTTTTTTGCCTTTTTGTTTGAGTGGAGTGAATGGTAGGACAGGAAGATAACTTTGAGGAATGACTGCCTGCCAGAAGTTAACTCAAGATTTAGTATTTGACACAGAACAGCTGAGAAGAAAGAACAGGAGGCAACAGAGAAAAGCAAAGAAAGACAATGAGGGGGACAAAATTCAGTGACCAAAAGAAAAAAACCCAAAAAAACCCCAGCATGTACTCCTCCAGTTTCCTGTTTCCACTGAAAACATGGATTGTTTCCTTCTGTCTCATACTGGTGACAGATTGTGCAAAATGTATGTGGAGAGCTGGCTGGAACACAGCTCACAGGCTGCCAAGGACCAAATGTGTAACTATTTCAAAATGACAGCAACACAGCCATTAGATATTTGATGAGGAAGTCTTTTAAGTCATAGGTTTCAAATCCCCTTTTTAACAGGGGAAGTATTTTATATTAATTTTGCTCATTAAGAAATATAAACAGAGTGAGAATTTGCTTATCCAAAGAATTGCAGGGTGCTACAGTCCAGAACATAGAACAGCGCTTTCTTTTGTGAAACACTCAATGCTTGCAATTACTGATTTCCCCCCATAATGCGGTTGTGTAACATCTTCATATCAGTCTTCAAATTTGAAGGAAAGTACAGTTTATCATAGGAGACTGTCTGGTGGCCTCATAAAAAAATCTCTCCCTCTTCCCCATTTGTGATTGTGACATTTGGTCTGCACTGCTGTATTACTGCTTACTTACCCAGCTTGTTCCTAAGGCAGCATTCACATCAGCTCATAGCAAAAATATATCCTTTGAATGCAGGAGGAATTGGAGTGGGTTACATTCTGCAAACTCCCACTGTTTTTATTGAGCTTGGCTACCTAATTAAAGATCAAGTCAACTTCCCTGTGTTGAGATTCAGGATGAAATCTACCACATGCAAGGATGATGAGCCTATCCAGCAAGGAAAACTGAAGATAAAAAAAGTCAAAGCTGCTGAAAGGAAGGCCACTGGACAAAGTTTATGAAAGGCACACTCTCACTTGCTGTGTGTGAGCTGCATAGTGTTAACAACTAATCAACAGCTTGCATTTCAGACTGGGAGAACCAGTTCTCATTATGCTTTTGTCACCTCTAAGAATGAGAAAGATGTGGTATAAGCACTGGTGTGGATGCTGGAACTCATGGATTCCAGTCCTGATAATGAAAAAAGATCACTGTGTGGGCAACTCAGCCCCTCTGCGGTTCTCTTTTTTCAGAACTGAAAGGAGAATAGTATTTCCCACTCAAGAATGTGGAGGAAGATTAATTAGTGTTTGCAAAGCCAGTCTGCAGTGGGAAGAGTTATATAAGAGCTAAGTGTTTATTAATGATCAGCCTTTTATAGAAACTACTTCTTAGCACAGTGATACAGTAGATTAATAAAATGTGCTCTTACCTGGAAAATAAGAGATTTGGATGAATTCAGGAAGATTCAATCTGTCGGAGAAACCATGAAGTTCTGACTTAGCTTTCATTCTAGCAAAGTCTCACTGAAGCCAATGGTTCTTTTGCCTGATTAATATCGTGACCCTTTTCCCCCTGCAAAAGTCTGATTTGTTTGAGAAACATGAAATCTCTGCAGTTTCAATTCATGGCATTGCTTCAGACTCTTTTATGACACAAAGTGAATTTGAAAAATGGAAAAATCCAGACACCAAGAACAAAGGCTGCTGGAACTGCAAATCTTTGGTTTTACAAAGGATCTGCTAGGACAATGTAAACCAAACTAATTTGCCTCAGTTCTGGTTATAAAGTCCTCCAAATCAATTTCTCACAAAGCATGTCTGAGACTGCTATCACCCTTGAAGGCCACCTGCAAGTCCTCACAATGGAAAGGACTCAATTGCAGAATTACTGCTGCCTCAGTTTATATCAATACTTGCTTTTTCCTGGTGAGCTGATACTTTTTTGCTGAAGAAGGACAAGTCTGCAGACCCATGTTGTTTCCTAAGTCATCCTTAACACCATAGCTAAAATCCCTGAAGGATCCTGTAAGGAATGGAGTAAACACCACCGTTTTGGGACTTACTGCAGGGAATGCAAGTTTCCTTTTGTGCATTGATCACCTGATGGTGTTCTGGAAATAATTTGACAGAAGCCTTTGAGCAGTATTGGTAATTCATAGCAATAGAATTATTTTTTTAAACATTCTTCTTCAAACACATAAAAGTAAGTGGGATAGTGTAGGATACTTGATGAGCCGATCCAGCTCATCTAGCAGATGGTCAATCTGCTAGAAATGTAAATCTCTTTCTCCATTCTAAGTAAAGCTGCAACATGTATGTAATTAGAGGAGGTTACCATTCTAAAAGAATTTAAGCAGTGAGCGCTCCCTGGGTTGATTACTTACGTGTTATGCTTTTCCACTATTCAAAACATTCGGAAAGTGATACAGAACTGCGGATATCTTGTTGTTTTGACTCTTGTTCAGCATCTGTTCCACTGCTTGTCCTTTGCCCTGCAGGACCACAGAGAAGGAGAAGTAGTTTCCCTCTCCAGAATGCACTGGAAGAAAACAAGGATGGTACTAGAAGAGAGAGTCTGAACTGATGTTTTGTGGAGAGCATGCATCTAACAACAGTCTAGTTCTTCAAAATGTCTGGCAATTGTTTTAGGTTTACATACGAAAAATGAAGGCAGATGCTTCAAAGAATGGATGTGCATATCTCTATGAGTATTTTATTTCTCTCAATATTCCCTCTTCCCTCCTGCAGGAGGTCTCATTTCTAAATCAAGGCCATTCAAAGACTTAAAAAATCTGTGACTGAGGACAGGACATATTGCACTTCAAAGAAACTTCTGTCTTGTTATGATGATTCTGTGATCATCACCTTGCACAATGAAGAAAACTGGGAAAAAGTATCTAATATTCCAGATCAGTCATACATATCATGAGCTTGTTTTACATGTTTCTAATAAAGAAAAGCATTTTCCTTGAGGGAGTTTGAAAATCAGTTAGAAGAGATTAAGAATGAAATACATTATTGTAATAAGCTTTTATTTACAATTTTTTATAATCTGTTCCAAAAGGCGGAACATCAGTTGGTGTTTTCTGAGTTGTAGCAGAAAGGAATAAAATTTTAAGTTTTATTTATATGTAAATGAATAAATGGGATGAGGGCGGTTGTTGTGGTTTTTTTTTTTTTAATTTTTAAAAATTTATTTGTGGAGTCTTTGACATTCCCAGACTCAGGTGTCTGGAGAATGGGAAGTAAGTATCTATATATGTTGCAGGATACATATTGGGGCCGACTTAAGTTTTTAGGAGTGGATGGTCACTATGCAGGACAAACTGCTGGACATAACATTTATTCCTGTGTGAAATCCTTGAGGTTAATTAAGGTAATAAAGTGACTGAAAATGTCTCTGTGAGGAAAAACTTGCAATAAGGGCACTAAGCTTTTTGTCTTTGTTTTCTAGTCTTTTAAAATGGCAATATTTGTATTTGGTATATTAAATAGCTGTATAAAAGAAAATGAACATTCAGAGAATGCTTTGAAGATGAAAAGTGATATATTTTTGAGATGATAACATGAATTAAAAACTTTATAGCAAATCAATTCATATGTAATGAATCTTATGATGTTGCCTGCCCTTGCTAAGCTCCCTGTAAAAGTGTAGACCTTTCATCACCCCGAGTTGTTTGATTCTGTCCTTAATATCTGTTGACTTAATCCTAAAATAAATGCAAGTTCAGAAGCAGGATTCTCTGTCACATATTATATTGTTCATTGGGATGCTGAATATAGAGTTTACCTGGGCAAATAAGTATCACTACCACATGTTTTTTTTAGCAAGAAACTGTGGATAATTTCCATCTCCTTGTCTTAACTGGGAATCTGTGAATAAAGCTATTTATTAACCTTTTAGAGAAAGCCTTTTAAGAAATCCCAGCTGTTTCCTTTTTTCAGAGATCAGTAATGAAGAAAATAATATCGTTTCTTCTCAGTCTTGTTCCCATTGCTGTGCATTGTGCAGCACCACCACTGGAACTGGCATTTCATTTAACTTTATGTGCAGTCTTGTTAGTAATCTTAGCAGAGAGGATTAGGGCTCTGTGATCTGCAGGGACTGAGTGCATTTGGCTAGGCCGGTGGGAAGGACTGCTGGCAGCATGGTGGGAAGAAAGCATGTTCGGAGACCTGCAGCTGCAGGGCTGTCCTCTGTCACCTTTCACCAGTGCTGGCTGGAAGGGTTTTGGGCAGGTGCATGGAGTGCGTAGTGCCGTTCTCAGGGGAAGGGAGCATTATTTGAGAGGATGCTGCTGTGGTTGTAGATCACACTGATGTTTCCATTCTCTCTTCCCCTCCCTCATATCTCCTTTCCATCCAGTCTGTGGCAAGCGTTACAAGAACAGGCCTGGGCTGAGCTACCACTATGCTCACACCCACCTCGCCAGCGAAGAGGGTGATGAAGCCCGTGAGCAGGAGACCCGCTCTTCCCCTGTCCACCGAAATGAAAACCACAAACGTGAGTAGGATTTTCCCTTTGCCTTTGAGATCCTTTTCAGGGGTGTTACCTCCACCCTGTCTTTGCCTGGGGGAGGCTGGTGTTATTGCCTAGCTCCGTTGTGAGTGATTGGGACCTGGATGCTTGGAGCTAATCAGCCACAGCTCACACGGGTGCTGGCTCAGCTAGTCAGAAATTCATTTCAAACCCAGCATTATCTCTGCAGCAAGTCACTTTTCCATTACTGCTCCTGTGGGGAGGAGGTGGCAAGGAGAGGGGGGAAAAGAAGAGATGCCCAACCTGCCCATCATCAAGCAGCCTCCCAATGGCTCTTAGTAAGGATGTCAAAGAAATACACATCCAGTAGTTTCAGGGGGCTGCCTTTGTTTTGCCTTTAAATAAGACATATTTGTCACTGTCTCAGTTTTTCAGTATGAAAATAACAGCACCTTTCTCCCATATACCTTCACCTGCTGCATAAACAGCTTACCCTCAACTTTGCCAAAAACTGCATCTTAGTTATAGTTTGACAAAAGCTATGAAAACACATCAGTACTGATCTGCAAGGAGGAGAGCAAGAATGTGAAAGGAGAATGTGCCTCAATTTCCCACACTGGTACAGCACTGAAAGAAATCTAAGTGGTCTGAATTTTTATGTGATGAATCACATATGCTCAGTGTGAGCATAAGGTCCATCACCCTGTTTGACTGTCCCTTCTGTGCTCCTTAGGCACAGAACAGGAAGTCAAGGATACTGTATTCTATTACTGATTTTTGCAAGTCTCTAATCCCCTGTTTCTCAGTTTCACAGAGTGTAATACTATGTGATGTTTGCTGTGACCTTGGGATTTGTGTAGATAGCTTTGTTCACTTTCAAAAAATTATTTTGGATCAGCATATGATGTGTGTTTAGTTCAAAGTAATAAAGCAATAAAACGCTTATAGGGAAAAATATGCAGGAAAGCACTTTCTAATACCTTAAGAACTGCAAGAAATATGGAAGTAGGAAGACATTTTCTTTCTAAGCAGTATAATTGATAATTGTCCCCAGGGAAGTGTAGGAGGGGGTTTCCTTCCTCCAAAGCATCTGCTACTAGCCACTGTCTGAGCTTGAAGGACTGTTTAGTGTGATCCCATTTGGCAAGCTCTGTGTTTCTGTCACTTTTATGCTCTACCTTTTAGTTATTCACATGTTTTGTAGATTTGCAGTAAAAGTAATTTTGACTCCTCCAGCTGTTGATAAACTTGAGCTGTCAATGCACTAAGAGTGACTTCTTGGGCAGGCAGGGGAATATCAGTGTTCAGCCAGTAGCTTTTGTTTACTTAGCATTTACATCCATTTTAGGGTTTTGTTGGTTGGTAGGTTGGTTGGTTTTTTCCTGTACCTGCAGTAGTCAGTAATAGTTACATACCTGAGATAGCAAATCGGTATTGAATTAATATTGATAATGGTCCTGCAATAGATGCCCAAAAAAAGAAAGGTAATGTCCCATACCCTGAATTCAGCTTGACATAGGTGCCAAGGGGTCTCAGTCCTTATGTCTGGTGCTTAGGAAATGATAGAAGTTAACAAGAAGAGCTAGAAGAGCTATGGTAAGGTTAGGAGCAGCTGACTTTGGCTCATGATAAAAAAGGTGCATTCTACACTGTGGGAAAGAGTAGCATGAGAGCTGCTTGGGCTTGTGTTCCCCCAGAGCATGTGGCAAAGGGAAGCTGCTGATGCAGGGATCCACAAGCAGGCAGAAATTTAGAACTATTGGGGTAAACCTCTCTGATGCCCAGATTCCTGAGTGGAAAGAATAACCAGCCAGGAGTAAGTGAGCTATGGGCAACAGCTGTGCAAATGTGCAGATCAGCCTTGAGGAAAGTCCCAGATGCTGGAAGGTAACTGTCCCAAATGGCTGAGCTGTCACAGTGGCTGTTTGTTCCTTTTTTGCCTGTTTGTTTGTTTAGAGCCTTGAGCTCAGATCTTGCATCTTTGCTCTTCCACTTGGCAATATTTAATTTATGCTGCCATTTATCTTCCATGTGAATGCTAATTGTCCACATTGCTAATGTGCAGTCATTAAACGGTCCCTTTGTACAGGGGGATGGTGGGGAGCCAGAGCATCAGATCCTTCCTCTCCCCTAAGAACTGCTAGGCATGTGTTATGAATTAGATTTGACAGGTCTGCAGCATTGTAGGTCTCCAGCTTCAAGAGTCCTCTCTGCATGGGCTTGGGGGGTGGGGTAGGTGGGAGGGAGGGAAGGCAGGGGGATGTTAATCCAAACAGCTAATCTGCAACCCACTGAGCAGGAGGACCAGAGATATGTGTAGAGTAGGATCTGGTTATTTGCTGAGCAGTGTGTCAGAGATACAAGCAGCCTGATTTAGAAAAGACAAGGCAAATCAAACTGGCCATTTGGAATTTGTTGTGCCGTGGGAGGTGAGCACTAGGTCAGTAAAGTTCAGGCAGGTGGCTGCAGCATGAACTTCCTTCCTTTGTACCCACGTCTCCTCCACAGCTTCTACTTCTTGCACAATCTGCAGTAACAGCAGCCCTGGTGGTGAAGGAGGGAGCAGGGCTTCTGCAGGATTCAACTATTGATGCTCTAACTGGTCCAGATCAAGACCTGAAAGCCTCTTGTCTTTCTGCGTATGCAGATCCCTCTATTTCATGCGCAGACCAATTTGAGTAGGTCAGAAAATTATCCAGAGATTGGAAAAGAGATGTAGATAGGAGGAACCTACCTAAAACTGAGAACCATTGAATAGGTGTGCATCAAAGAACTGGGGCTGGCCCAAGTCTCACGTCTCACCTCCTTGGCACAACTCACTGTCCTTGACTGTGTAGAAGGTTTGTCTGTTTACATCTCTTTATATCTCTCTCTCCTTCTGTTCTTTCTCATATATAGATTACCTGTTGCAACATGAAAGATAGTTCAACAGTCAACATCCTAGCCTGTGTTTTGTTTGAGCTTTAGTGGCTTGCTTTTTATGCTTTATCTAGCTCTTTGACACAAATAAATAGCCCTTCCTCAGTGTCTAGTCTTGCCTCTGCCTATACAAACATTTATTTCTGACCTGCTCTCTGATTTTTTTACCTGAGTATTGAACTGTGAAAAGGAAATTGTAGAAAACCCTTTAAAAAGTCAACCTCCCATTTCCTCAACTCCACTGAAAAAATAAATGAACCCACACCATTTTCAGACTTTTTCTCTGCTGGCTTTTCCTCTGCATGTTGGCACTGAGACCGTGAGATTTGTGAGCCCAGGGTGCATCCAAGCCTGCCACAAAACACCTGCTGTTTTATTCCATCTCTCTCCATGGGTACAGGCCAGCTCTGGGGGCAGCTGGTGCTCACAAATTTTGAGGCACTTCTGATATAGGAATTACATTAGACTTCTATCTATTGAAATGTCTCTGTGAATGAGTGTACTAGTATAAATGCTCTTTCTTAATTCCTGGGAGAATAGGATAGTGTGTCTACATGGAGAAAAACTTCCTCTCCTTTAAAGGAGAAGAGTTTTCAGTGGCATTTTGCTGTGTGAAATGTTGATTGCAGGCAGCTCTGCAGAAACAGCAACTGAACAGGATCTTATGCCCATAAGCACTTTGGCCAATGACAATCCTAAATGAAGTACATTGTGCCGAGTGCA
This sequence comes from Ploceus nigricollis, assembly GCA_013399945.1. Taxonomy (NCBI): domain Eukaryota; kingdom Metazoa; phylum Chordata; class Aves; order Passeriformes; family Ploceidae; genus Ploceus; species Ploceus nigricollis. The sequence goes on from VXBC01007213.1 coordinate 435,663, forward strand.
GGTTGATCCATTGTGCAATACACGTAGTTAAGGAGGATGCATTCCTGTGCCCTCCTGCCCCTCTGCTAGCTTAAGCATCTGCCTTGCAAAACTACCTGTGTACATTATTTCATGGCATCAGCCTGTCGTGCCCAGTTCCATCATAGATTTTATTATGTGGATAAATCTCTACTGGAGAGACCAGCCAAAGTTGTTTGTGTACTCTAAGCATAATTGGATACCCAGTCTCCAGAGATAAAAAATTAATGTGCTAACCTCAGTGTGCCTCCAAGCTGTCCTCCAGCTCCCCCACACAGTCATCTTTGAAACATTTTTATTTCCATCCAGGCAGGGGGCTGGCCATGAATAAATGACGAGAGTCAGCCCCTCAGTTGGAGACGAGCTGTTTGTTCCTCTCCACAAGCAGCATCAATTTGAAAAGCTACATCAGGCCTACTTTTTCCCTGCCTCAGTGCTGATCCTTGCTGGGGCCATGGTGGGAGCTACTTCTGAATGCAAGGATGCATCAATGCCCACCTTGCAACAAGATACCCTGCAGCAGGTGCTTTTCAGTGAAAATATGTACATTACCTTGAGTTGAATTAGTCATTTAATCTGTTTGGGTTTTTTCTCTTTTCATAGTTTGTTTTCATAAGGAAAAACACTCAAAATGCTAGAAGAAACAGTAATGATTGGAGAGTTTGAACTGCGTAAAGATTTCCCTTAAATCCTGTTTGCAGCTGTAAATTACTGAGACTTTTGTGTGTGTATTTTGCAATACTGAGTTAAAAAATAGATCAGTTGTTTAGAGTTATGGCATAGTGGAAAATCCCAAAATTGTCTCCTATGTAGACGGAGAGCTAATCTGCAACCCACTTTTTTGTTTGTTTGTTTTGATTGGAGTCATGGGGTGCTTGTTTTGTTAGTTTGGTGTTTCTTTTCTATACTGCCTGGACAGGGACTCAAATGTTGGGGTTGATGTGCAACTGTCATTGAAGAGAAGCACTGAGTACTTCTCAGTAGTTTATGGGAAAATATTTCCAATCTGACTAATTGGTTTTTGAAACACATGTGTTGCTTCAACAGCACATCAGCACTTGATTTAGGATGGTATCATTAATGTATTTGTAGGGTTTTTTTTCCTTTTTCTGCTATCTCCCTGCTTTTTCTGCCTTTTTTTTTTCCTTCTCCATGTAGAAATTGAACCAAGTAAAATCCAAATGCTTTGACTGAATTTGAACTGAATAGGTGCTCTCTGTCTTCTCACACTCCTCCAGTGAGTAATTTCAAGATAAAAGCCTACAAGATGTTGCAGAGACCCAATTCATGGCACTGGCCATTCTCACCTGAATATTGAGGGATGCTGCCAGATGGGGCTGTATATTGGGCATTACAATACCTTCTTGAGGTGGGATGTATTCCCTTAGCCAATGGGAATGATGTGCTTCAGTGGCCAGGCACCAAGTCTCTCGAGAGGTACCCCTTAAAGTCAGGAAATCTGTGTGTTAAGATGTCAGACTCCTTTGTCTGCCTACTCTGTATCTCCTACTGTTTATCATCATGAGGCACTAGACAGTTACAGTGTTTTACTCCTAGCAGTGGGCTTTTGCCTGATGCTTTAGGTGTTCCTGCAGAAGACTCTATAAGGTCAGTGCACAGAAATTCTATGAAATGCTGCCTTAAGGTGGAGGAACACTGATTCCCGAAATCTGCTGAATCCAATCAGTTGATGCTTTATTTTCCTAGCTGTACCTTCCAGCTACCTAGCTCACCTTCCACCTCTTTCATTAGCCGTTCAACTTAAGGGCCACACTGATTCCTGTAAAATAGATGATCAAATGATCTTCCTTTCCCCACACTTAGAGGTTTCCTCTGACTTACAGATGTACTTCCTTCTCCTAGTACTTCTTGTAGTGCTCCTCGGCTGTGCTTCTCTGTGAGCAGGGGCTGTAGGAAAGGCAAACCTTTGAGGGTTGCTAATGGCTGTGCAAAAGCAACAGCTTCTTCTATCCCCACGCTACCAGCTAACTCAAAAAAGGAGGTAAAATCCAGTTACTAGAGAGACCTGGCAATACTTTGGGTGGCTGGTTTGCAGCACCTCTCAGTAGCATATCCTGCTTCTCTAGCTGCCAGCAAAGGGCATGCCCATCCCGTGCAGGGGAGTGCAGTGTGGGGAGCCACAGCTAGTGGAGGCCATGGGGCTGTGCAGGCTGATTAGCACGACTCTGGGAACAGAACACCAGCCATTTCCCAGCGTTACACCCAAGTTCCAAGTGTGTTTGGTAGAAAAACAGCACCACATCGACACAGATGTGCCGCCTCCAGCCTGCTGCAGGGCCTTGTATCAAGCGCCCCAACACTTCCCAGTTTCAGGCCAGCCAACGTGCTTATCTCTGGTGCTAACAACAGAGTAAGTGACTGGCAATTTCCTCTCATTCAGTTTGATTTACACTTCTTCCTGAAAAACGGCAATGAAAAACCCATGCACTTAATTCACGGTGAGGAGTCCGCAGAAATGGCTGTACACAACCCTGCCTGGCTGCGTACGTGTGAGAGAGCAAGAGCCTTGAGCTGTGCATGGCCTGTTCCTCACCACACCAGCAGTTGTGTTCTTTTATTGTTCCTCCCCAGGGCAGGGTCTAGCCTTGAGCACAGAAGCAGCTCCCCAGTCCACCCTTCTGCCCCACCATTGCTCGCTGTACCCAGCAATAACAGGGACAGAAGGGGGTGCATGCCCTGACAGCCATCTCCCTCCTCTTCCACCAAAGAAAGCCACAGTCCAGGCACTGCTTTTCTTTTGCCTTCTCCTTAAAGCCATGTTTTCATTTAGTCATCACAGTGTAATTTCTCTCGTGAGCCTGCCTCCCCTGCACTGAGCCATTCTGAGCAGCAAGCGGAGGGGCCACGCTGCGATTCCTTACACTGGAGAGCCGCCGAGGCAGGCAGGTGGCAAGGCCAGCGCAGCCAGCCGGGCCCACGGTCACCATGGAGACGGGCCAGGCCTGCCAGGGAGGAGCGCTGGCAGCCGGGGGGGCGAGGACGGGCACATGGAAACATGGGTTGGGATTATCTGTCACCGAGGCCTCCAAGGGGCTTGACAACTGCAGGCGCAGGCTCTTGGCTGGTGTTCTCCTGCTCAGGCAGACAGACACTGGACTTGCCCTTTGCCAGGGAGAAAAAGGGAGGAGCTGGAAAGGAAAACTGGCCCCATCTCAGACAAACAGTCTTGTAAATGAAACAAAAAGCCCAACAAATAAAACGGCAACAAAAAAAGCAAATCCACCCCTTTTCCTCCATTGTGAAGTGCACTGGCTTGACTCAGGCCTACATGCAGGGTCCTGCGGTCTCTATTGTGTTCTGAAGATTCTTGTTGCAAACAGAGTAAATGGCCTGATTCGAAGCCTTTTGAATTGAATTGAAACCCTCCAGTGTGCTTTATTGGTTTTGGATCAAACCCAGAAGAAACAGGTAAGAGCTGGACAAAATGTGCTAGGAAAAATCCCTTTGTGAATGCATGTATCTCTGACTGTAGCCAATTCACTGTAATCATTGAAATAACTGATGCACAGCTCCACACCCCAGCAGCAAGGCATGCACTCCATGCATTCTCCATTGCCTTCTCAGCAATGTGGATATGACAAAATATGCTGCCAAACCTAGATGCATGTCTTAAATTATGGTTCAGTATTGCGCTGTATTACCTACAGGCTGAAGAAATATACGTGACACTGATTTTTTGCCCAGCAACAGAAAACGAGTATTTCTTTTAAGCACTGGTTCCACCTCACAAGTTTTTGAAGATCGTGATGAAGATCATCAAAATACGTTCACTTAGAAATCAGAAAAATGGATAGATACAAGGTTCTATTTATTTGGGGGTTTGTCTGTATATATTTAAGGGTCACATTTTGAAGAAAAACTATTTAAAATATTTGGACTCTGAGTTTTCTGTTTATAAAACAGAGACAAGAATTCCTTCTTCTGAACTTGTCTTCCATCCAAGGTATTTTCTGCAGCCCTGAGAAGTAGAAAACTTCTACTTCTAATCTCTAAAAAGATATTTTTATTGAGTCATGTGACTCCAGGAGATGATGTAGAAAAGAAAATTCCTTATTTCTTGATATTATTTCATTATAAGCAGCTTGCTTTTATTATTAAACTGAAACTATGTGGAAGATAACTTACAGGGTTTTTTTGGTTTCTTGGGAGGGGTGAAGGGAAGCTAGAATTCTGTTTAGAGCCTCTGCCTTCAAAATCAAGAATGCACAGAAGTTATTTTATATATTTAAACTCAGTCAACTTGTTTAGTTTTCAGGTTTTGTCTACAGAACAAAGTTACTGTGTGATATACTACATAATTTATGTAATTTAATGAACTTACTTTGTGAAAAAGCTACTGTGAATGATGATACCATATTTTAAGTAGTTCTTTATTCTGCTCAGCTTGTTGTAGCTTGAAATTAACTTGCTTAGGCTAAGAAGGAAAAAAGTGTTTCAGAATAAGTGCATATCAAATTTATTTGGAAATACTGACTTTATTTTCGCTCTGCATCCTGTCTTCACGTGAATTACCTTTCATGTTCAGGGAAGCTATTATTTGAACTGTACAGATCTTTCCATGTCACGCCTTAATCCATTTTTTAAGTTTTAAAGTATTTTGAAAAAATTGTGTACTCAATTTTAGGGGAGATGTAGATGAAGACAGGGCCTTTGATGAAATCTGAAAACAACTCTAAGTTGAAATGGCAAGAGGCACTGATTTAAGTACAAGTCCTATGAGCAAACCTTAGCTCAGGCAATCTCAAAGCTTCCTCAGAGCTTTTGATCTGTTTTTGCAGTTTGCAATGCAAAAGAAAATCAGAAGAGTTTTGAGTAAGAAGGCCATGGCTGGTTTTCAAGCTTTTGCTTTAAAACAGTTTCTAATTATGAGTGAGGTTTGACCAAATCCTTGGAGGCAATCACCTGATCTAAATGAGTCAACTCTCTGCTAGGGAGTTATTTCTTGCTAGTTGAGCTGTTTGGCTTAAACTTGCACCTTCTATTTGTTGATCACCTTATGCAAAAAGTGAATACCTAGTTAATTACTATGTCTCAGTTGAAAAGCAGCAACATTACTCCAAAGGAAATTTTTTTTCTTGTGAATCCATAGTTTTATTGATTTAGGAGTGAGATTAGGGTTGAGCTTTTCCTGCATGATACCCTATTCATGAAGATTGCACATTAAATCTTGCCATTTTTGCTTTGTTTCCTAATTCCTTCATCATTTGTTAATGACAGTAAAATAGAACTAGAAACTCCAAGGATATATGCAAAAAAAGTTCCTTTGAAAGTAAAAACTCTGCCATCTGAAAATCTCTTTATTCTCAAACCTTCTGTGATTTAGTCTGTGACTTAATTCACTGTATGGTACTGATCAAGAAAATAAGCTTAAGTCAGGTTTGGTTCTAGTTTTTGCACCTGTTAGAACAAAAAAAAAACATTGAAGAGAATAACACTGCCTGACTTGTTTGGCTCTAGAGATACATCATTTAAGATATCATTAATGTAACTGTGAGAACTTTTCATCTGTCTATGATTTTTCAGGCCTGATATCTCTATCACACTCTACTGAGCCAGGTTAATAAGTGAGCACACAGACACTCACATTAAAAATTAAATAAATTGGAAGAAAACAAGGAAGAAAAGAAAGGGAAAAAAAGGAAAAGAAAGGAAAGAGAAGAAAGAAAAAGAGAAGAGCGATCAAACCTGATGTTTATTCCCTTTCCAGTGGTCTGGGAGAATCCCTTCAGCTTTATCATACTCAGCAAATACTCTTCACCTCTCTCACACACTGCAGATGAATTGATCAGAGTATGTATTTTTGAGTCCCCCTGTCCCATTTCCAGTTTGACAGTCAGTGGATCTTATGGTCATAATCCATGCTGAAAAAATTTAAGTCAGTATATACAGAGTGTTAATTACACCATTATGAACAGTGGTAGAAGTGGAGCTCTTTCCTAAGTCTGCTGGCTGGCACCTTGACTGCTTGTTTTTATTTGTGGCCTTGCTACAGGATTTTTGTGTGTTTGAGGATAAGCCAGTTTACCACTCTACCTCCAAGTTTTTCAGCTTTAAAATGCAACACAACCTCACCATGAGACTTAATTAGGGTCCAGAACACTTTGGTTAGAATCAATGGCAAAAGAGGCTTTTGACCTCACTGAAGGTTAATAATAGGATCTTCATATTTGTAAGGCACTTTAAAAAACTTGGATGAAAGGTGAAATAATTTAATAAGGGACAACAACAAAAAAAGTCACTGAATTCTGAACTTGATGAGTTTGCATTGCACGTGGCCTGTCTGTAGATGCAGAATAATATAAAGAGGTAATTACTTAACTTTTTAAAATGGGGCTGCAGTGGGAAATATAAATGCTAGGGAGGTCTGGTTTTTATACACAAAATATGTACCAGCAGCAACTTTATGATCATTTTGTTACAGCTCTTAAAATGAGCCAGTGTGTTAGACTTCCACCTGGTTCCTGTTCTTTTTTTGCTTATCTTGCATGCATATATTAAATGCCTTCCTGGAACAGACAAAATGCTAATCCAACACTGGGAGCTTCTGTCTTTTTTTGAGAGTTGGGAATCTGTCAACCAGGATAATTTCAGAGCAAAGTCCATTGTTTAGTAAATACTGTCAGGATCTCCATGACCACAGAGAAAGATAGTGATGTATTTGCAGCCTTATGAGTTTTAATTTTCTTCTTAATTTCACCTTACCTGGAATCTTTCAGTTACCAATCTCCAAAAGTTCAGCTGATCAACATCTGGAAATAAATGAATAAGTAGATGCACCCAAAGCAGAAAAGCAGATTGAACTTGGAGGAAATTTTAATTTTAAGTGTATGTCTTGGACTGCTACCAGAAGCCCTTTAGAATGTCATTGTTCTTTGGGGGAAATTTGAATGTGGACAAAAAGACCGTTAATAAAGGCTGTCAAAACATCTGTTAAAAATCTGCAAGTTACAAAATATGCATTAAAAAGACAATTAAATAAAGATGGTACAATTTAAAGTTCTTCATCTTCTCATTTGTAAAGTTCATGCAGTAGACTTAGGCCAGGTTTACCTACTGGCATATAAGATTTTTTATGTTCAAAGAGAAGAAACAAAGACAAAGACCAATCATCACCTCCACTCCCTTCCCCAGTTCATAGTTAGAGTGTATAGAAAGATGTTTTCCTTCTCTGGAGAACAGAGGAGGGAAATGGCAGTTGTGAGCAAGAAAAAAAGGACATTGCTGTTCTGCTCAACTAAGAGGAATGCAGAAGACCTCTGCCCTTCTCTTCTTCCTAAGGGATCTGCATCCTCCTCTACTTAAGATCAGTGTGTGTCTGCTCCTTTCCAAGTATTCCTGGCTGGAAAATAATAATATAATCTCACTCCTTTTTTCTTGGCTGAAAAAGTTTTTAACTTTGCTGGTTGGGATGTCTGCCCCAGGCTCACTCTGCACCTGTGCTGGGTGCTGGGGTAGTGTTGGACCCTTCCTGCTCATCCCAGGGAACATTACTGCTGCAGAGGGGCTTAAGTCTTGGGTGAAACATCCCCAAATGGCTTTGCCTGTGAATATTCAGGAGCTTTTGAACCAACCTTCTGGCTAAAGACACCCTGCTACTTAGAGATGTAGTCCCCTAAGAAGCTACTTGAAATAAAACCAGTAAGGGTACCTATCCCCCCATCTTCCCACTGCTGACTTTTGAATTTTGGAGACTGTATTTTTCCTTTTATGAATTTGTATTTTGTGGGATTATGATGATGACTGCTGCCTGAAAAACCAAATCTGGCTTACTGACAACATAGGTCTTATCCTGCCTTAGGGATTGCCTCCATACCTGTATATTACAAGTCCCTGAACTGTAAAGGCATATCTGCAAGCATGTCCTTGAGAGGGAGCAGCCTGGCTGGGATTATAAAGGAAATAGTAAAGGGCATTTAGGGCAAAATAGATACAACCCAGGGTGTACTTAAAATGGAGGTGGTTTATGCAGTTCACTTTTTGTTCTGATTGACAATGTTTTGGGGAGACTGTGGCCTGCAAACTCACTGAGCTAACACCATATCAAGGATAAGGGGCAAATGTCCAAGTGAATGCTCTTGTAGTAAATCTGATTTCTAACCCAACTACAGCCCAGAAAGGACCAGACGGGGTCATCATTCCCAATAACTACTGTGACTTCTGCCTCGGAGGCTCCAATATGAACAAAAAAAGTGGCCGGCCTGAGGAACTTGTATCGTGCTCAGACTGTGGGCGCTCTGGTAGGTGACTCCTTGCATCTTTCTTGTACAAAGGCATTTTTGTGATTTGGTTTTTGCACCTTCTGAAGATTTTGAAGAAATGCAGCATATTTGGGAAGGGATAGAAGATGGAATCTTACTTCTTCTCTGTGTTTGTGGGAAAGGATGACTGAAAAATTTTATATTATAAACCCCATTGTTGGATTCACATATTTAAGCTAATGGGGTCTTATGAAATAATGAAGTTTTAGTTTATTTATTGGCTTTTGGGAACATTGGTACATGTACTAGTTGTTCTTCACATGGAAGGAGAAAATCCTATGACAATTTTACAGAATGGTCTCTGTCCTTAAATGCTGTAATTACAACTATAAATTACTTACAAGATTTATGAAAGTTGCATGACAAGCATTCCCATTGATTACACATTTCATGCATTTCTTCATTCAAAAAAGAGGGAGAAAATTACAGGGTAGGTATGGGGCTAGCTGTCAAGAATTATCCTCTTACAAGATGACTAGCATTACTTTCGTTTAAAAAGGTTTTTATTTCTCCCTTTTCTTCCCTTCTCTCTTTTTAAATGTAGGCAATTGTGTCTTTCTTTTTTGAGTTGTCTTTATTTCTGGGCTGTTGTTTTCTTCCTTCCTTTCTTACTTTTTCTTTCTTTTTCTTTTTTTTTGGAAAATTTTATACCAGCTGAACAGTTATTTATAGCTTACATAGGAGGTAGTGGTGGTGGTAGAGGGAATTGGGAGATCTTTAACAACTGCATATGCCAGCATTGGTCCAAGTTTCTACTTGTGATATTTTTGTTTTGTGGTGATACTAGTGGTAATAAGATGGTCATATTGAAATCTGAAAACCAAGGAGGCCTTGAAATTCAGTATGAATGCTGCTCCTTCTGCACTGTAGTCACTGAAAGATGTCTGTTGCTTCATGGCTGAAATGTGATGTGGAATGTTCTCATGCCAAGGAAATGGCCTTTTTATGCTCCTGCTGAAATTCATAGTAAGCCTATTACCACATTCAATGGGAGAATGATTAGACTCTCACTGAAATTGCCTTCTGCAGTTGCTGTGACCTCTGAAGACATTATGAAATTTTATTGGTCACCAGAGGATCAATGGCAACTCCTTTGGTTTTCTCCAGGGGCATCCTTACGAATGCTGTGCAGTCAGAGACATGGACCTTTTAGTGTACATGTGATTGCTTCTAATAACTGAAGGGGAAACTCCATGGGGTCTGTGGTGCCATCTTGGAAGATTATTGCCCTTCGCCTTGATTGTTATATTTCAATATAACTAATTTCAGCATTGTCCTGATATGGCACAGTGAGATGGAGCCATATTTTATTGCTACTTAAACATTGCTATGGTGGTTATATCAGAATGCAACACAAATACATTAATTGCCTTGATTCCTTAGTGTGATAGAACAAGTAGATAAGCGTGTAGCCTAAACTGTGCCAAATCAGTTCCATTAAATCCTATCCTTGTACAAATTCCGACCCACTTGGGTCATTCATAGGGTCTGCAATGCTGTGACTGACGTGTGATGAAAGTGATTAAGGTATAACCACACACTAATCTCTAAACTAAAACAATGAAATCTCTTTGGTGTCTGCCATCTTTCTCTTTTATAATAATGGAGAATATTTTCATTACACTGAAAGAGAGGTCATGGAAATGATATTGCTTCTGTTCACAAAGTCAGTAAAATCGCATTTCTACAATATGGTTTATCTGCCAATTATTTTGTTATATCCATTTTCTTTTTTGTGAACAGGATTTACTTCTTTCTGTCTCAAGCAATGCAGTGCACTTGTTACATGGCTGATTCCTGTAGCTGGAGCAGGGACCCAACAGTTGGTTGCTTAATTCCATGCTACTGTTTGTGAATAACAAAATAGTTGTTCCCTAGAATCTCACACTCCAATTTTGCTGGGGCACAAGAGGTATCTTTTTCTCTACCATCCCTAAAGAGGGAATTTGAAGGTTATACTATTAATCACATAAAAAGTTTGTCTGAGAGAGAAAACAAACCTCAATTTCACAGATTTCAGTATCTGACTTCTCTTTTTAGGAGTCTTCTTATGGTTGTTGTTGCCGTTATTGGTATTGTGTGGAGAATTTCCGGTTCCATCTTGAAAGTTGGATTGACTCACATAAATTTGAACTTTCCAGTGTTTCCCAAGATGGGTTACTTCTCAGTTGTTTTAGTTGTTGAATGGTATGCATTAGTTTTGGGGTTTTATTTTTGAAGGACGTGCCATGAAATTTGTATTGAAGTATTGGTTTAGGTTACTTTCACTTAGTCTGCAAAATGTATTTAATTTTGTCTACAGAGGAGGTTCTTTAGGATCAGGTGAAGAATGGGGATAAAAAGTAGTCCTGAGGTTGGTGAGGTATCTAGTGGCTTACATTTCTATAGCAGAAAATTTGTGATTGTTGATGCCGTTGTGCTTAGAGCTAACAGTGTCTCATTACTTACATGGTCTAAAAATATTTTAAAATTGATCTAAGTAATCATGAGGAAATATTTTACTGTCTTTTGAAGAGAGGAAAACATGATTAACCCTTTCGCTGCTGTAGCTATGGGCACCTGTGGCATTTGTAGATTTTTTTCTTGGAAAGAGAAACTGATCCTTTGTTATTTTTCTTACTGCAGTTCTACCTATGTTATGTTGTTGGGGTGCGCGGGCACATACAAGCACACACCTATGAACTTGATAGTCTGACTTGCTTAATGATAATGAAAATTATGAAAAAAATGATGATGATGATGCCTGTTGCTTAACCCATGTGCTGATATATTCATCATACATGTCAGCTCATTTGGGAAGAGAAGGCAGGAGGGACGAAGCAGCGCCAGCACGCACTACGGAGGACTTGTTCGGTTCCACGTCAGAAAGCGACACCTCGACCTTTCACGGCTTTGACGAGGACGATGCAGAAGAGCCTCTCTTGAGCCGAGGAGGTGGCTGTGGTGGCAGGTCTCCCTCTGCAGACAAAAAGGGCGGCTGCTAAAATAACTAAAAAGACACAGAAACTCTGAGCTGTCCTTTTCACTACTAAGATTATTATTACATTTTTCATTTTTTTTAATTTTAGGTCCTCTTGGGTTGTTTTTGGTTGGTCGGTTTTTTTCCTCCTCCCTCTATTTTTTTTTTTTTTNTTTAAATAAAAAAAATAGAAAAAAACCAACAAAAAAGCAATGGATGTCTACTTGATAATAGAACTGTTTCTAGAGAACCACTGTGGGCGGACTCTATCAGGGGACAAAGAAACCCTTGATGTGATGGCATCTGCGTTTTGAGATTTTGCACTTACTGTAGCATGTGAAGTCTGGCTCTTCTCATACATCTGCTACGCTACAGCCTGAAAATACAAGCAGCACCATCGAAGACCATGGCCTTGGGGAACACATTTCTATCTCCTTTGGACACCTTTGCACTCAATAAATCTTCTCCCTGCATCCCATCATGTCTTCCCCACACCGTTCTACTTTTTTTTTTTCNCCCTGTGGGGTGTACATTGAAAGCACAAGCATTTAAAGCTCTTGACAACTACTTTGAAGAGACAGAAGGTTTTTGTTTTTCCTGTTTTGTTTTTTTTCTTTTTCTTTTTTTTTCATTTTAATTTGGTTTTATCACACCTCCCCTCCTTCTCTTTCTCTTTGGAAACATAAAAAGTGGATTTAATATTTTTTTTAATAATGAGCAGAGTTGATTTTCTTGTCTTTTAATATATATATCAGCAAACAACAAAAAAATACAGATGGGTTGGAGAACAGAAAGTAAACCCAAATAGTTTTTTTTAATTATTATTATTTATATNTTTTCTTTTCCTTCACCTTTCACTTGATGGACAGCAATTTCCAAGCATAGGGATGGAATATGAATGGCAAGTCATAGACATCACAAAAAAAACAAAAGGAGGAGCAGAATCCTGGAAGAAATGACATGGAAAAATACCTCACCTATACTTTTCTTTCCATTTTTAAATTTCAATTCACAGCATTTTTTCCTGTGTTGCCCTGTTTTTTCTCTCTGTAGTGTCTCACGAGACACTTTATTTGCTTTTTAATAGCTTCTTTTGAAATAAACCAAAGCAATACTAATTAAAGTTCCAAGGGCAATGGAGAAGAGAGTGACTCCCTTCCCAGCAACTTTCCCAGAAAGGAGGAAACATGCAGCAGGATTTGAAAGGTATGTCCAAGCTGAAATATCTTTCACTCAATTGTGAAATTTCTTGCCCTGGCTTTTCAGCAGACCCCTGACTGAGCTTTATTGTAGCAGCAAGTCCCATAGATTAAATTGTATTATACGTATGTGCCACATTCATGCCAATGGAAGTTTTGTGAGAGCAGGATCCAGACTTGCATACAGTCAGAAGTGATGCAGAAGGAGTCAGTGTGTAGTTATGTTTTGCTGTCCTAGTGCAGGCAAAAATCTCCCTGCAACAGGGGCAAGGTTAAGTTCTAAAGATCTATTTTTACTGATGTACATAATGCAAACAGGGTGAAATCATGACCTGATTTAGAGCAAAGGCAAAAGAGACATTTCTCTGGACAGTGCCTAATCCTTAAACTGTAGGTGTGTGTTATTGATACCAGAGTAAAAGTCTTAGCCTTGCAATAAGGAATTTGGATATGTACAATGAAACAAGCCAGACCAAATGGACTCCATTTTTCCTGCTTCTTTGCTAGGGTAGTCTGTCTGTGAGAGCAATTTCAACTTCCTCCCCCACCTTCCAACCTTATAGAAAAAAGAGAAACTATTCAGTCTCTTGATTTTTTTATTGTTCTCTTTAGACATGGTATGAGCAGTGGCCAAATTCTGCTTTTAGGTATACAGGCATAAATCCAGAATATAAAGTAACTGATGTCTAGAGTATGTTAAAAATCCGCCTTCAGGATGCTGTTAGAAAACATTACAAATACCTCTGTATGTGTTCATCAAAGGACAGTGCATGCCAGAGTCATGCACACTTTCCAGGAGAAAGCCTTGTTTAAGCTTTCCCCATTTTGATAATTCTTTTCTGTTGCTAGTCTGTTACTCATGATTTATTATAATCAATCAAGTGTCAAATCAATTATATTTTGACATAATGCTGTCAAGGAGAAGTGTACTTAACTGATAAAAACATTAATTTCTTCCACAACCAGTCCTTTTTTTCCTCCGAAATAGTGCAAGATAAATAGATAATGTTTTGCTACTCTGTATTTACTAAAGCTCAGTCCTTGCAGCACCTGAATTAGGTAGCTGAAACCTACCCAAGTATATCTTTCTGAAGAACTCCCTTCACTGTATAAACTGCAGAACAGGCATACTCTAAATGGAGTTTTTCCAAGTGGAGTCCTTAACATTGTCTTTTGTGAACCATGCCTAACGCATTGTGGGCTCTTTTGGAATATAAACAATAATCAGATGCCCATAATTCATTAAGTCTTGAATTAGTTTCACAAATGCAGTTACTATAACAATGCATACAGTCTTAATCTTTTTGCAATGAAACCACCCATCTTTGTGACAACTGGATAGCACAGTACCCTCAGAAAGAAGCCACAAAGCTCACGAAGTGCATAAAAATTGCCAGCTGACATTTATTACAGATAGTGTAGAAAATATCCCCACAGTTATTTATATCATTAATGTGTATATGGATGGTCACTCATTCAATATAGTCCTAAAAGACCAAGTAAGACAAAATTAGTTCACTTTTATGTAGTGTGAGTAGTTATTGGATTCTTCAAGATCCTTTATGAGATTGAGATAACCAACATGAGTTTAGTCCAGCAGAATGAGCAGTGTGGTGCTGACCATAGGAAGACATTGATCATAGCGAGGAAATTAGGATGTAGAGTTGGAAGCTAAAAGAGTACTTGTTTAAGCTAGGTTGTAAAGTAGAGTTAATGGTGAATATGGCATGGAGTGATAATATGGAAATTAAATATTCTCAGGATATGTAGTGCTGGAGTGAAGGCTGGGAACAGGGAAAGAAGGTTGGTAGTTCCTGAGTTGAAGGAAGATGAAAGCAAAGCAAAGGGACTGCTACACAAGACCCTCTCATGAGGGGAAGATGACAATGTTAATCAGGCAGAAAATATATAGGAGAATATTTCATAAGTGCAATTAAAAAAAAAAAAGAAAGGACTCTGACACTCTGACACTAGCATAACGAACTCAGAAATGAGAGAACTGCACAGTATCAATTGTATCTTAAAGAGCACATAGGTCCCAAACCAAACTAGGGAGGCATAAAAAAAGTTTGCAATGTGAATTCTGTTTTGTAACTAAACATTTATCTTTGAAATCCGAATGAATCGTGATGCTCTTTATTCCCCAGTGATTTCAGCAGTTCAATGAAACTTTCTGTTCTTCATAAATTGTTCAAAGGTGTAGCCCTTCAACTAATCACAACCCTGGCTATTCCAGTTCTCCTCCAGAGAGGTCCTTCTTATTACAGGAAGGTTGGCACAAGGCTTTCCAAAGATTCTCCTGAAACACATGTTCCCAACAAACCACGTACCAAAATAAGACAACCCCAATGTGACACCTGAATAAAGAGGTGTTTCATTTCAGGCCCTTAATGCAGACTCTTCTATGTTAAGTCATATAAGCTGTCTCCTCAGGCACCTTTCCACTGCTCCATACTTAAGGATCTCAGAAGACACACATAGTTTCTGGAGTTGTCCTCTGCTAACTCTGATTCACAGATGGGAGCAGGAGAATAAAGGAAGTGGCATGCTGCTTAAGCAGCTGATAAGGGAGAAGAAAGACTACATGGAGTGGGCACTGATCCTTAGCCTATTCCCTTCTGAGACATTTAATTAGTTGAAATTTTAGCAGGGACAGACCTCAGCTCTTCCATGAAAACAGTATAAAATTTCAAGCATGATAATATATATTGAGAAAATTTTAAGCAAATACAGGATTCTGGCATAGAAGTTAAAAAGTAAAAGGAGAAACAGGCATGTGGTGGAAGAGGAATACTGAAATCTGACTTGCTTCACCTTGCATCTCTTCCCTTCACCCAGACACCCCCCAGTTTTTTGGGCTGTATATTTATTTCTTGAATATGTAATGGTGCTTGGAGTAACGTCGTATGTATGTGGTAAGGTCATAAATGATGAACCTAGACTGCTGAAACAAGGGCCAGAGAGAACTTTACCACTGACTTTGGAAGGATTACCACTGGGCTTTCTTAGCTATTGCTTTTATTGAATGAAACCTCTCTGTTAATACACTTGCTGGTATGGTGTAGACAAGCTCTGAGATGGCCATTTGTTTCAGCAGAATGTGTTATTAGAGTCCCCTCCCTGCATTGTTTTGCCTTTGAGCTTTTACATTAGTTATTCCTTTTGAGTTCCAGTTTGCCATGTTACAGACTTCAGCTTAGGCTCTTGATTGAAGACAGAGACTCAGTTTGCTGCCTGCTGATGCATGGAGCAAACAAGAACTGCACCCAGAGAGTCAGAGTCTGGACAGTGCTGGGGCACCACTGTGTTCTCTCACCGCTTTGCCTTTCTTTGGTTAATTCTTGAAATGATATTTTGAGATGGGCCCAAAAATAATAGTTCAAATACCATAAAACTATGGAGTTTTCAAAGTCTGGCTCTTCATGCAATTTGCCTCTTCCCCATGGCAAGCAGTTTTACTGAATCAAATCCTCAAACAAACATTGTATTGACCCCACTGGGAGTTGTCTTATTATAAAAACTGCAAAATATGCCCAGTGTGTTTTGTGCTGCTACATATGTAGATGTTTCCAATAAACACCCATTTCATATTCTCTTTTTTTTTCCTTATTTATATGAAATTTGTAGTTATAAGTAAAGCATGAGGCGCATGCATGAGTTCATGCTCACATGGGGTTGTTTTGACAAACCTCTCAGTGCAGGAATTCAGCTGGGATGAGTTTTTGCTGACTAAGCCATTACAATAAACCCTACCAATCTTTGTTGTCTTTGCCAGATACCTATCAATGCTGAAAAAAATCCCCAACCTGTACAAATACCATACAATACTGAAATTGAGTCAGAACTATTTTGATGTCCCTGTCTGTATTTCCATGAATGCTAAGTTGCCAATTTCAGAGTAGACAAATTGCAATAACATTTAGGAAAAAACCCAGCTCTTGGGATTTCCAGGCCTGATAGCTCTGTTAAGTGAATGCTGCCAGTTAATATTTTTGATTTATTCTTTTGGTGTCTGGCAGCTCCTAAGATTTTGGACCTTCGTTTAGTCTCAAACTGATATGATAGATGTGGGAAGATATGGGAAGAGGCACTTGCATTTTGTGGAAATAAAGAGATGATTTTATTTGCTACCTAATCCTGCTCAGGATCTTAGCAGTATGTAACTTAGTCGATTCATGAAATAAATGCAATGAAAAATGCAATCTTTCATTCTTTCCAGAGGTTATTGCATTGCTGCCACCCCATGTGTATTGTTTAGACTTCTGAAAATGTCTTTTGTGCCATGCTGTATATGCTTGTGGCTTCCTACGAATAATTAGTAATAGAGGAGGGTAATTAGAGCAGGATTTTGTAAGCAAAGGTCTTAACCTCTACTGAAGAGACAGCTATCTAAGCTGAATGACGAAGGTTATTTAATAATGTTCCCAATGAGAAAGATTAACAGTGTGCAGTGCCTTTCTTTTCTATATGGTTTTTCTTATCCTATTTGTTTGCTTTGTGTTCATTTATGGCTTCCACAGTCAGTTGAAACTGAGTCTGTTGAGCTATATTTTCAAGGAACTAGAATGCAAGCAATGTTGGAAGTTTGGTTTGTGCTGTTTCTGTTTTTTTTTCTGAACACATGCTTTTTTTGTCTGCTTGAGTTTGTTTAGTTTTACTTTGTATTGCCTTTCCCTCCACAGTCAGCCCTGCCCTCGTGGATTCCAGCAGCCTTCAAGCAAAACATTTCAGAAGAAGACCGAGAGAAGCCAGGATGCTTTGATACTTCTTTCCTTGCCCTGAGTCTTCCGTATCCGAGTTCCATCTGGCACAGGAGTCTGGACTGTGGGAAGCTGGCTGCCGACTGTTGAGAGAAGTTCTGGGGATGCCCTAAGCTGGTGCAATAGAAGGAAGTTTTTTGAAGTCTTGATTTCACTTTCTTTTAAGTGTGTGTATAAACCCAGGTCAGACTGGAATTGATCTACAGTAGAACTGACTGAAAAACAAACAAACTGAAAAAGACAACTATTTTATTTATTTCGATATTTAAGAAAGAAGTGCTGAAGTTGCACAGTATTTTTGTTTTAAATACATTTTACTTCAAATTTTAAATGCAATTTTGTGAAGACATGAAATTTTAAAAAGCGCTTACTGTAAAATAAAGACTGAATATTTACTTTAAGGAAAAAACTTTTTTTTAATAATGAAAATAAAGGTCAACTCTGCTCTCTCTCTTACTTTAAAGAAGCCATTCATACATGTGCTGAGTATCTTTGTTTTTTGAAAATTGGATGTGGTAAGTGAAGATTGTTCTGATTTATTTTCTCTTTAATAATATTATCCTGTTAGATGCTTAAAACCTACTTTGCTGTACTGTGTTAGGCACAAAAACTGTTGGAGTAGCGAAGACCAGGCTCAGTGGTTGAATTTTTTTGTTACCAGATTTTGTGTCCATTTCAAAGGACTGTCTTCTCCCAGTAGGATTGATGTGTCTCTTCTGCATGGTAAAAGAGGTTTGCTCTTGAGCAACTCTGTGAAATACTTCTGCTGAAAGAGGGCTTTAAGAATTGAAAACAACTCTGATAATTTTTGTATTATTTTTTGCTTTGGTAATTCCACAGCTGATTGTGAGTTGGTTGTAAGGGAAGTATATAAATGTTAGGTGCTCTTGGCAGGGATCTTGCTGTCAAGGATGGTGTCATGTGTAGAAAACTTGTGTATTTCAGCCCTTTCTGAAGTGGTAGTGGACTTTGAAAAGCATACAGGTGCAACCACACGTCTGCAATAAGCAACAGGGGTTACTATGCAGGAGAAAAATACGAGTTCCCACAGCTGCAGTCCTCAGTTGTCCTGTGAAGCTGCAGGGAGGGATGGTCACATCCCAAATTCTGAATCGTTAGACATTTTCCCAGTGAAAAAGGAGGGTTTTGTTGGCTGCCACATCTGCTTGCAGTGGATAGCACAGGTCTGCTCAGTGTCATGTGTGATGCAGTTGAGTAGGGATGCAGGATAGCCTTGTGTCCTAGGCGAACTTGGCTCTCCCTGGCACCCCTGTTACAGAGGAGAAGCAAACTGAGGACAAACCACACCAACAATTCTTGGAATTGACTCTCAGGGTTTAAGCAGGAAAAGAGCAGTTTTGTTAATGTGGCTTATGTTGTCTTTCAGAATGAAAATACTGTGTCTACAAAAATGCATGCTGATGAGGTGAAGCTGACAGAAAACCTGATACTGTCTTGTGTTTCCTGCACTCCTAGAACACAAACTCACCTCACTGAGAGGTTTCCATGTGTCAGTAGCAGCAGATGTTTTACTCTTCTCCCTTTCCCTTCTCCCACTTCTTCCCAGATTAAAACATAAAGTCAAAAATAACCATGTAAGGTAGTCCTGCTCCAACTAAATTAAATGACAATTTGTGTCCTAACTGGGCTCTTTAGCAGGATGGGTTTGCTTTGCTCATGTTGTTGGTTTCTAAACATGCAGTGGGGAACTGTCTCTAGAGAAAAAAAAATTCATTTCATCAGAATATAAGACGCACAACTGTAATGAAGATTTGAAAACTGTAGGGTCTGTGTTCAGTTTGTGTAATATTCCTTCCAAATAAAAGTTCTGCTTCTAGCACCCATACTGTATATTTCTCTGTAAATATTACTTTCCCAAAGCAATTCCACAACATCTTTTTTAGTGCAAATAATCTTCTTTTAAAAAGACATTGTTGAGTAACATATATGTACATTTACTTTTCTAAGCTCTCCATTGTTTATAATACTCTCTTTGAAGCTTAAAATAAAACTTCCTCCTCTATTGATTTTGTTTCCCTTTTCCATTTTGTAAATTATGACTTTTGTCCCTGGATTTTGTTTTGTATTTCCTAATGAACCATGACATTAACCAAGAATTATCTTAATTTTTCTCTTTTACTTTCTCTTCTTCATTCATTGGACTGCAGAAAATGGTCCTGTTGCTTGCTATAGTGAAGGTAGGCAGGAAATAAAAAAGTGTTTCTGTATAGGACTCGTTATAAGAGTGTTTTCTATCATTTGGTGATAACAGAGGATCTTCCTAAATGTGTTTGTATTTTAATAGCCTTCTTCATGAGATTAGTAGAGTTGCATTAAGGTAGTTTGGAGTCAAAGTTGGAGTCTAAGCTACATGACAGCTGTTTGCATAGATTTTAGTTACATTGTCTTAAGGAGTCCTGCCCCTACCTATGCAGTTTCCAGTCCAGCCCCTGGAGTAACTGGAAGTTGTGGTTCCCTTTGCATTTCGCAGTGCTGGCATGAACCTTCCCTTTCCCCTTACAGGTATTAGATTAATGATATGGCTGTATAGAATGAAAAGAGAAACAGGAAATACTGTTTTAGATTAGATGCTATCTCTTTAGGAAACTCTGTGTATGACCTCTTCCCTAATGCGTTATTTTTTATAAAGCTCTGTTATACAGATGGGCTCCTACCTGCCTGATTCTTAACATCTGTGTGACAGACTGTGTGTCTTTGTGGCAGATAAATAACTATTAACAAGAAGGAAGGAAGGAAGGAAGGAAGGAAGGAAGGAAGGAAGGAAGGAAGGAAGGAAACTGCTTCTAGCATCAGTGCACTAGGTCATCTCCCATTCTAACATCCATTGCCATTTTCATTGTCCTCAGTGGGATGATGCACAGTGCAGAGCGAGACATTTTTGCTAAGGTAGCCAGGAGTGAACATGTATGTTGAAATTTGCCTTTATGGATGTCTGTCAACACCTGGTTTAGATGAATGGGATCCTTCCCACCACAGCAGAGCTGTTGTTATAGGCTGTCAGATTCCAAGGAATGTCTCTACATAAGTCTTATTACTTTGAATATTTTTGTGCCTTTTTCTTTTCTTTTTTTTTTAATTTCTATTTTTTAAAGCCATAGGCCTGGAATTAGAAGTGTTAAAGAAAAAATTTAGTTTTGCAGAAATTATCTGAACAGATAAGCTCCTGAACAGATTTATGCTGACATAAATAGATATTATTTTCCTGTTTGGAGAATGGCTCCTGCCAGTGATATTGAGGGATGGCAGCAGGAGGGCCTAAAAGTGTCTTTCAGCACTGCAGCAGTTAATGGGTGCCCCCAAAGCTGTGTTTCCCTGGACTGAGACTGAGATGAAGGCTGGCAAGGCTGAGGGCTATAATCCTGTTTTCTCTGGGTAGAGTGAAAAGAGCATCAGCTAATTTGCTTTGGCCTGAACTAGAATATTGCACTGGTTTAAGATTTATTCCAAATTTTTGCCTGCAATCAGAAAAAAAAAAAAATCTGATTGAATTTGCATCTTGGATTTTTGAGCCCTACTTGTATTTAAATCCATCAGCCTATAGATGATAAAGAAAACCCATAACACTTTCTCTCTAAACCCAAGCTTTTAATTCTCATTAGCAATGGCATAGACTTCTCTGTACCCCATCCCATCCCTGGTGTTGAATATGGATGAGTAAGACCTCAGTGACATAAGGCATGCATAGCAGAGCACATAAGCAATGGCTACTGCCCTTAGCTTTGGCTGGGTGTGTCCAGATTGTGGTTTGATGATTTTAAGATCTCCATTACCCCTTGGAAATTGTTGTATAAAGATTGTATTGTTTGCTGCACTAAAGCTGGACATTTGCCATAGTTAAGCCCTAACTTTGATTTTAATGACATAATATGAGAGCCATCCATGTGTGGCACCTCACCAGTATATTTTGAAGACCTAACTACATTGTCTGCTCTTTCAACAAATGCTCTTGCAGTGTTTGTTAGAAACTTCTGCTATCATATCTGTCATTTCATGATGTTTTGTCTTTGCAGCCTGTAACTCTTCATGATTCCATGGGGGTTGAACCATGGTGGGAGAAGGATGGCATTTACCTTCATGAAAGCACAGATTTCTGGAGCAAGGTGTTGTGGCTAATATTGCCATCCATAATTAGAAACAGGTTTGCTAAATTTTGCCTGAGGCAGCTGTGGTAACTTTAAATGATCTACAAGCCAACCATGGCACTGCTAAGGAAAAGGCAACATGATTTAAATACTGAAGCTGGGCAGTGGGCTGAAGCTCTTGGAACTTCTGCTGCCTGCCTGAGAGAGCTTGCAGAAGGTACTTATTTTCTGGCAACTCAGCTGATGGATGGTACCTCTTGAGTAGGAACAGACACAGCCTCCCTTCAATGTCTTAAAACTGAATGGTTTGGGATTTTTTGGAGTGGGGTTTATTTTCTCAGTGCTGCTCATCTTCCACAACCAATTCACAGTAATACCTAGTTTATATCTAGGTTTGCATAGGTGTTAACAGTAATTTTTTATTTGGAATGAAGCCTCTTCCCATTACATTTCTTCAGTCTTTGTTGTTAACTGTCCTCATGTCAGTAACTTCATTGTGGACTGCAGGAAGTGAATAAAGATGACCAAATTTTTGGATACAGCCTCCTTTTTTGAAACAGAAAAGAGATTTTAGGTAATACTGGAGATAGTTTTGTCAAACATTGCTGCAGACTTAGCTTGCTATTTTGTATTTCTTTCCGTAACCAACAGCCATTAAATTCTTCATATGATGATTTCAAGAATCAGTACTGAGGCAAACTCCCCAAGGTGAGAGGAAGTCATTGGATGGGAAATAGTGGAAAACCATCCTGTCACTAAAGGGGTATTTTTATTTTAGTGTTAACAAGTGTGACATAGCTTTCAAATTCATGTAGCACTTCGTGCAGTAGAGTTTGCATGGAATGGTTTTAAGTCTATATTGGAAAAATTAATTTTCCCCTGTTGGTACAAATCATAGCTGCTTCACATCAGTGCTCTGCTGGGAATGGCTGAAATATGTTAAACAACACTAAAGTCTCTCAGCCCTTTCCCTGGGCTCAACAACTTGTTTTACAGTACAGTGAATTCTGGGTCAGAAGTCTCATCCATTGCTGGAATATTTGGACTTTGGATTCTTAAAGAGAAGGTTCCAGGACTTCTCAGATTTTTCTATATGACTGTGTCTCTGAATGCATCCATCAGCCTAGGGGCTTAGGATAGTTTTAAACTGTCCACAGACTCTCTCTAGCTTGAATTTGTTGTCATACTGTTCAAGCATGCAGATGGTCCAGAATTGTGTATTCCTTCATTTGGAGAAAAGGACCTTCCCCGGCTTAGGGGACTTCATTTCCCTTGCAGCCTCTTCATTAACTTCCTCTCCAAGACCCTCTCCTGACTTTCCTCTCCATTAAGGCTGAGATTTTACAAGTAGTGAGCTGAAAGAACAGAGATTAATTTCCTAAGGACATCCACAGCCACTGTATTCCTCTGTGACTGTTTACATATTTACAGGTTTGGCAATATGTGAAGAAGAATTAGTCCCCGTTAGGCTCAGTGCAGATATCACTGAGAATTGCCAAGCATCTTGTGGGTGGTGGGATCCCATCTAACAATTGCAGGTGATGAACACCCTCAACAGCTGTTAAAGGTGAAAGGATTTGGGGTACCCAGAGCTTGGTCAGACCAACCTGTAGGAGAGGATTTCCCAACTTCCTGGCCATTAACAGAGCACTGAGCAACAGTCCTGCTGGCCAATGGAGCAGCCAGTTAAAAGCAGGGTCAGAAGAGTCAGAGATTGTTGTAGTACTGTAGAAGATAATTTTCTTTAATTAAATACAATAATATTCTACTTTTGTATAGGCTTTGTTAAATTATTCCTTTGGTGTTGAAAAATAGCAAGACTAGTGAACTGTTTAATGAGGGACATTAGAGTCCACTGCCATGGAACTAGCTGATTTCTTGTTTGGTCTGACAAAGTATTTAGCTGCTTTGAGTTATTGGTTGTGTAGGTTAAAGCAGCACTACTCCCTTGTTACAGGTTAAGGAATGGCCAGGACTTTGATTTGACTAATCTGGGGTGGAAGGTCTGATGAGCTCTAAGAAAAGAGACCATGGATTTTAATCAGGTGGTCTTCCACTGAAAAAAAAGAATCCTACTTTTTTAATCTCTGTCACCATTTTGTTGGACATTTACTCAAAAAAGCCATTGAAACAACTGAACTGAAAAATACCATGGTGAGGATAAAAGATTTTGGTTTGATTTGAAATGAAACACAATCTCTCCTCAATGAAATGACCCTTTCCTACTGCCAACTGTGCACAGTTGAATGAAACATTTCATTTGTGACTATTTTTTCTCTTTCTTAAAAACAATTCCCTTGAGTTCACTTTTGAAGCAAGGTACTGCTCCAAAATGAAAGTCCAGCTTCTTATTTGTGAGACACTGGTACAAAATGTCTCAACCTTTCTGAAAATCAGTTTTTCGCCCTGCCACCTCTTAATCCTTTCTTCCCTCCCACTTACTTTTGACTGAAACTACTTTGTTCAAATTCACTCCTTCACTCAGATGTTTAGATCACCTTGAAACTGCATTTTTTAAAGAGTAAACAAAGTCATTTCACTCCCTCCTACCATGCTCATACTGATGCTCTTCAGCATGTGGTTATAGCACTTACTTCCCTCTAGATATTGATGTTGCTGGGAGTTTGGTGGGGAAGCGAAAACTGGTTGTCTTGTTGATGAAATCTCTATTGACACTTTAAAATTCCCAACCAAACAGGGGCTTTCACTGACAGAGAAGGGAAAAAAATCAGTGTTTTCCAGCTTCTGGCACTGCATTGCAAACAATGGAGAGTGTGCATGGGGATCACTGCCTGTTTGGCAGCTGAAAGGGATTCCTTAACGCAACAAGAGACTGAAGTAACTTGCTCCAAATTGGTCTTGTTTGTGTTGAGTGAAGCAGTTCTACTTATGTCTGAATATACAGTCATATTAGCAGTGTAAATTATGCTTCTGTGAAAAAGACAGACCTCTTGCATTTTCAGTATGTTCACATCAATTATCAGTCATTTACCCATCATGTGCTGAATATCTTTACCTAGGTGGTAGGTGGTTACCTCATGTAAGAGCAATGAGGTCACTGTCTATGCAATGGCATGGTGTCTTCTGCATAGTTAAGTTTCTTTAATATTAAAATGATAACATTTAAATAATTTCTCTGGAGTTTGCCATTTGATTTGAAATTTCTGGAAATGTGCTGGCAGGGAATTACTCTAGAGTCATTCCTTAATCTTGCTAGAAAGTTAGTCCAGAGATTAGTCATACTCTCTCCTTTTCCCCTTTCCCCAAATTGATCAGCTTACCCTGTTTCCAAGTGACAGTTGTGCATATGAGATGTCTGTTCCGTGACTCATGGGTGAAATCACCTCCGAAGTTCTCTCCACAGTCCTTGGTCCTTGAGGAGGACCACAGTGGAGCAGTGGGGTTGTCTTGGTGCTCTCTCAACTGACTGGGTGAGCACGGCCTGTTTTTAGTGAAGAGGTGTCCATGTCATGACTCATCACCTTTGTCACGCTCTCCTGCATAATCCCAGCGGAGAAGCCCCTGTCGGAGTGCCCTGGGGAAATGACATGTCCCATCCACTGCTGCCACTGGCTCAGGTTAGACCCCCTTTGTTGGGTCAGTGTGGAAACTCTGGAATCTTTTCAAATGCTGCCTTGATACCATGAGCAGCTCTGGGCAGTGTTGGGCATCCCTGCAGGTGTGCTGCCATCTGTGGCTGTGTTAAAAGGGCAGTTTAACACGAGAGCTACTGAGGAGGGACCAGGTATTTGGACAGCAAATGTGGGTTCAAGCAGGTAGCAGAGTCCTTGTTCATCTTAAAGAGAGGGGAGGAGGGGCAGTGCTGAGATCTTGTTTTATGGAGGGATTTAACAAAGGCACTCTGCTCGCAGAAGGCTATTCAGGCTGCCATTTCCCTAGCATTTTAAATACCACCCCACTCCTCTCATTACAGCTGGGGATTTTGGCTCTCCCAGGGGGGAGGAGATGTTCTAAATGGGCTGCCAGGGAGGTGGATTTAATGCACTAGGAAGAGCTGGCTTCACCAAGTTAAAAAGCAAAACAAAACCCAATCCTCCATTCCTATTTTTAGTGTTTATGACCAAGTATTTTTGCTTGGTTGCTCAATTTGAAAGGGTTTAGTGAGCCTGCCAGTTGATTGAAAGCTCTGTGGTGTGTGAGCTGGCCTGGCTGGGGAGCCTGCAGTGCATAGCGACGAGGTCGGAGCTGTGCCGGAGGTTTTTTTCCACTGCAGTTTGTTGAAGGGTAACGAAAATGTCCCCGGGGCAAAGGGGATGTTGGCTTTCCAGGTTGTGGTGATTCATCTTGCCTGGATAAGCAGTCTTTCTCCCACTCCTGCATTTTCATCTCCATCTACCTCACCCCCACTTCACTGTGCGACCAAACGCAAAGCCAGCCCCTCTCCACGCAGGGGTTTTGCTGGGGGTCTCCGGCAGCAACCCCGGTGAGCTGCACCGCCTGGGCAGCATTAGCATTCAGTGCCTGTCCTCCTGCCCAGTTCATGTTCTATAAATGGGTTTATTCTCGTTATTAGGAGCGATGTCCCCGGCATATGGAGTCCGTGCGGTGCCTGCAGGCAGGTTTCCTTCCTGTTGGTGTTGGTAAGCAGCCCAAGTGCCTCCTGGCAATTAGCAGAGCGTTACCCATAATGCAGCACGCAGCGATGCAGCCTGGTGGTTTTTCTGGAGGTCACTCTGACCTAATTCACCCCCAGGAATTGTACAGCGCTGGCATGACTTACCAGTGCATTAACAAGCTGATGCTTCAGTACAAGGTTATTTGAGTGCTCCCACATTATTTTTCTTAGGCAAGAACTAGCCATTTTGTCTAGCAGCCAGCAGTGGTTAATAGGGGCTAGTCTGGAAGAAGAGGGAGCCTAGTGCTGTCTGGTTTTGAGATGAGGCATCGGGGCGTGTGGCATCTCCTCTGGCTTTAAAGCTGGGCACTGTTTCTGCTACCCCAGGTTGCAAACGCGCAGGGGCTCAGTTTGCCACCTCAGTTCTGTGTTACCACAGCGTGTTTGCAATGAAGAGAGCAGCCTGTGTCAGGTGTGCCTGAGTCCCCACGGCTCGGCTTCAGAGGGGAAGACAGAGGGATGGGCCCGTGCCCCAGATCTGCCCCAGTCCAAACCTCTGGGAGATATGAAATGGAGGTGCAGATTTCAGCCTGTCCCGGGCAGTTTTGGAAGGGCAGATGTGCCTGGCTGGAGGGGGACACCCACACAGCAGCAGAAACCCTGGCAGGGCTCATCCTCTGGCAAACCTGAGCACAGGGAAGAGGGCCTGGCTGCAGCATCACCAGCCCAAATCAGGGTGTTCTCCCAGGGCAATGATTTGTGTGCACCAAAGTTAAATGTTGGCAGTTTTTAGAGACTTTTAAAATCTCTAATTTATTTTTATTTCTCCCTGCTAACATATATATGGCTGGATTGTGCATGCTGAGGAAGTGGCGTACTCGGCGAGAGGCACACATAAACCTATTGCAGTAAAACTGTTTTAAAACATTTCTCAAGGGGTTTTCCTGTAAGATATGGGGCATCTGCTACCACAGAGACGGTGTGTGGGGAGTGATTTGACTGACAAACCATTATGAAGCCCAGAATAACTCACTCCTGGCTTGTCCCTTTGCATGCTCCAGAAGTCACCCCTGAATCTCACCCAGCTCCTCCCGCCACCCTGTGCCAGACAGAGTTACACTGCCTTGTCCACAGCTGATCTCCTTGGGTGCATGTGGGTCTGTGCACACACATTTGTGCATACTTCATTTTGTTTATGCACATGAGTAGCCTGAGCCAAGCTTTGCTCTTCATATACCCTCTGTAACCCAGGCTCCTTATCCCAGCTGATGCTCTTGATACTTAAAATTATTTCAGAGGAAATTATGCAGCATTGTAGAGTCAAAGCTGTGCATGAGTAGAGCTGGTGAGTGGACTTTCCTCAGGCAATGAAACTTTCTGGAGAGTGCCTGGAGATGGGGGGTCTTTTGGCAGGAGCTTACTCCTTTGCTCCCCATGCCCTTTGGTGTTTTCATGGCTAAAGAAACAGCAGGGCAGTGCAGGAGAGTGAGCTGCAAGTGCTACCTGCCTCACGCCACCATTTTATAACTTCCCCAAGATCCCTGGCCTTGCTTTCAAACACAGGTCTGTCCTGCTTTCTCCAATTACACCTGCCAAACTGCAACAGGGGCTGAACCACTACCATTTGCACAGGGGTTTTATTTGTCTCTTGGGCAAACAATTAAAGTGGGCTCTCTTGTATCAGTGCCAGATATTTGAGCAATTGCTTGTAATTTATACAAGTTCTTCTACTGGAACTGGCAGTACTGAGAAGCAAACCACCACCTCCAGAGTGCAGCTGGCCACCAGTCCTGGTGCTAATGCAGCAGAGTGCCCCTTTTTGTTTTGTGGACTCAGTTTTAGCTCTGTCCATGCTGGCCAGAACAACTGTAGAGCCAGAACATGAAATAATAGGAACTATAAGCTCTTCTACAGCTGAGTGGTTTCAGAGATCCATCAATTATTAAAGGCATTAATTCTTCCACAATTACTGGCACATTGTGACATATTAGAATAGAGGAGAGTTGGTCTCTGACCAAATCAGACCGACCAGACTATTCAGTGAAACCACTGAGTCCTTTTGGACTCACTTCTTTAGGAGAGTTGGCAGTGCTGGAATGCACTGGGAGAAACAGCTAGGTTTTCTCACTTCAGCCAGGACACAGAAATTCACAGTGGTGATATTTCCTGTCCTGTCTGATAATAATAAACCCCAATGTGGTGCCTATGAGACTTTCTTTTGTTTGTTTGTATGTTTTTCTTAAGAAGCTGGATTCAGCAGGGCCCGGTACTGAAGGGGGTGAGACAAGAGCTCTTCACCTGCAGCCTCCAACATCTACCCCTGTCCTGGCTGCCAGGAAAGCTGCTATATTTTTCTATAATGAAATACTCCTGCTTCTCCATATCACAGGGATAGTGTGGCAGGTGGTGCTTTGGATCCTCACCCCACAAACACTTTTGAAGGCTTCTGTTCATTAGTACCTCCATTTGAGCAGGCAGACATAATGTCTCTACACTGTAACACCTTCATATTACAAGATGGGAAGGGCCAGGAAAATGCCAAGAGCTCCCCAACCTCATCCCTTAGGGATGCTTGGTCTTTTTCTGAGAGTTGCAGCTTCTTGAGCCCTGGGATTCTGGCAGAGCCAAGCCCTTCAGTGTGCTTGGATAGTCTGAGGTTTTAAGGGCCTTTTCTAATCTGACTGTTGTTAACACTGTGTATCTGTAAGCAAGCCTTCTTAGACAAATGAAGGGTACCTTTTTAAATCATAACCATAAAATTATATCACTTACTAGAATTACAAGTTTCCCTTCTTTTGTACAGGTAATGGTAATAATGGTCTAATGATGGCATTGGCCACAACAAACCTTATTCAATCTTAGCAGGAGGAAATTATGCATTTTCTTTGCATGTAAACTTCCATTATTTGGATGGGGCTCCTGTGGCATAGGCCATTATACCTGTAATATGTATTTATAGTCGTTTAAAGACCTGAAAGTTTATGGAATAAATCTGATGCAATATAGCCAGGAGGCCTGTGAGTTTTCATCACACTATTGATTAAAAAGCCCACCACTACACTGTGAAGATAATGGAAAGAATTGAAAACTGGGTAAAAATTCCTTTTATTCTGTATAAATAATCTCACATTTTTAAAGAAAAAAAAAAGAGTATTTGCTTATTTTTTTCCCTCAAGATAATCTCTGCTTTTGTTTGAAAAAGGTTATTGATTGGATTGTTAACTTAAATAGTCTGTGGCGGGTGTGACAGAGCACATGGCTGCAATTAATCTTGCAATGCAGAATCCATTATTGAAAAAGCACTAATGAGCTGTTCTAAGGCCTTCACTGGTCACAGAGCGACTGGAAGCAGCAGATTGCTCCTGCCCTTTAATGTCAGTTTTGGTCTTTAGTGTTATACAGCCAGTGTAAGCAAAAGAGATTTTTAGATATTTTTAGGGTATTTATGTTAAAATTATCCTTCCTGTCAGCCTGGAATTGTACCAGGTGCAGGATACAAGAAATGGTCTCTGAATGTGCTCACCTCCCCGCTCCTCTGACCAGATGTCTGGTGGACATAATGTACAATTAAAGCCAGTGGCACGTGAAAGACTGCTGTCACTATAAAATATGGTCTCAGTCTCAAAGTTCAGATCCAGAGGAGAGTTGTGACAAAGATGAGGGAGCTTTCAAACCTGATCTACACTTTAAAATATTGTTTTAAGACAAAGGGATGAGCTGTTGAAAACCTCACTGCAAGTTTTATTGTCTCTGTCTGTTGTTTATAGCTATTGCAGCATAGCAAAAGTTTAGGTAGACAATAGTTATGGTAGATTAGAAACTGTCAGTGTTAACATACTGCCTTCTCCTTCAACAGAACTGCTCCCAGGGTGTATTTTAGAGGTCTGTCTATTGACTTTGGTGACACCATAAATATGTGTTACTTCCTCCCCCTATTAGATCTGCAGAGCTGATACAGACCTGTGAGAGTGATCCAGGGTTTCCCAGGGTGGAGCCACCACCTGAATTAACTGAGTTCCAGCTGCAGACTCTGCTGCACACCTTAGCCACAGCAAATGCTGTTCATCACACAATTAGGTGAAATAAGACTGTTTCTCCGTCTTAAACACATAGCAAGAAGACTTTCAGCTCTCTGGCTTGTGTGCTACCGCAGTGTCCGTATCTTGAATCACATTTTGGACTGCTTTGTGTGTAAAAGAAAATTGTGGCCTGAACTAGTCTTTTTATTTTTAAGGAAAAAAGAAGGGGAATTTGAATCTACTTGCAGTAGCTTGCCACGTGCAGCTACAGGACTTTGTGTTCAGGTATTTTGACACAGAAGGAATGCTAAGAAGTTCTGTGATATGGAGCAGGGATGGTGTTCACTAACACTGTCTCAGGAAGTCTTGGATGTGTGAATTTTCTCATAGAATGTAAAACACTAGGTTTTGAACAAAAGTAGCAGGAAACAAAAGAGAAAGAGATCGTGAAGAAGGAGAAACCAGGGAGGAAAGGAAAAAGAATTTTGATATTTTGAGTATCTAGTGCCATGCTTGCCATATACTACAGTGCCTCACCATGCTGATAGCATAAATAAAAATAGTCTTTCCAATGACATTAAACTGGGGTCATGGTACTACAAGGAATGTTTCTTAATGTGAAAGAGCATCTGACTTAGAGGCTGAAGAAAGACGTTCTTTTTGCCTTACATATGATATAAGCCCTGGGCTAGCAGAGAGCAACCTTCAGCTATGCAGACTCGACTCTTGTAGTCATAGTACTTGGAGAGAGAGCCTAATCGAGTGAATGAATTGGTATGTTCTTGCAAAATATTTCTGCTTTGCTACTAGAAAGAAACCACGGTGGCCCTTGCTCTATTCCTAATTTTTCTAAGGAATCCTCAGCCCACAAGAAACCATTTCTTTTAGGCTTGTGGTAGGTGTGGTTCCTAAGAAGTGCTCTGCAATGTAGGTAGGATGTATCACTTCAAGGATGAAGCACCACTGATGTGAGATGCCACACAGGAGACCTGCAGAGGTGTTTTTTAGGCAAATGAGGAACAAAACAGTCAAGACTGATAACTGGAAGAGAGCAGGAACGGCTATGAAGGGACAGAGATAAAGTAGTGAACAGGACCTGACCCTGATGTTGTGTTAGAAAGGGAGGGTCCTCAGCAGGAGTGTCTGCAACGAGCAATGTGTGTGCACAGGCAAGTGAGCATGTGAAGATGTGCATGCATTTAGCTGGGGTTTATTTCTGTAAGTTTGATTCCGTTCTTTCTGTTTCTTTTTGAATGTGACTGAAGCTACTTAACTCTCTGATTAATTCACCTCTCTATATGAGTTGTTTTCTGTGATATATTCCAGTGCTGTACAACATTTCTGGAAGCAACTCTCTGCTGTTGGGATGAATTCCTCCCTGATGTGTAGCATGGCACATTTGTTCTATTTACTGGTGTTGGAATAAGGTTTTCATTCAATGTAAATCAGATCTGGAGGAACATTTCAGTGTCATGTCAGGTTCTGCTAGTTTGGTAGTATCAGAAAGTATATGTGGTCCTCTCAGCAAGAAAAGGTATCTTGTCACATCTCCTTTTGCTTAGTTGCAGTTTCAAGGTCCCCAGAACTTTAGTTAGTCCACTGTAAATCTCAGTAAAAACTGTCACTTGTTTTGTGCTGACTTTCAAGGGCTCCAAAACCCTGTGATCTTCTTAGCCCATCCGAGCTCATAAGTATTGTCAAAATGTTTCTTTATTCAAAGGCTTAAGAGTGATATGAGCAATTTCATTGATCCCTCTTTCTCTAAATAGCTCCTTTATTTTCTATTCAATTTCTTTCATAATTATACATATACATTTCTTTGCTGGACAGGCTTAGTTATTGTATCACAACCGTGCAAATATAACTGGAGAACAAAAAGTCTTATTACAGCATTTGATGGTATCATGGACACATCCCCTACAGCATTACTTCCTTATCCAGCAATTCTCAGCAACTGTTTGCTTCACTAGCTGGAAAATACAGAAAATTTTTGTAGAGTGGTGATGGGCGCTGTGATGACACAGCAAAATATTAATGATAGGTCTGGTAATGAAGATGACACATGTGTGCCCACATCTGCCATAGACATGCCTTTTTTTTCTTATTGAGAAACAGCCTTTCTTTCTCCATTCTAAAAAGGCACTTAGGCTGGTGGAAGTGGAAAAGATTTTTTCCAATCCATTGGTTGTAGTCTAAGAACAGCAGACTGGGTAGAGGTGAAAAACCCCATGCAACTTACGGTGCTAGTTTCTAGAAGAAGCAGGCGGCAGTGCTGGATGTGCAATGTAGTGTTCCTAGTCTTTCTACAGATGAGCAATTGACTCTCCCTGCCCTAACTATGCTCAGTGTTAAAGTGTGTCAGAGAAGGATTCTAAATATGGGGCTTTCCAAGAAGGCAGGCAGGAGCTTATTGCAGGAGACTAAGGCAATGTCTCAGCCAGGTAAGGGTGGTTTGGGAGTACAGCACTTTATTTCAGCGGTGTATTTGTCTTGTTTTGTTTTGCAGAAGGAACACTGATCCTACCTTTGGTTTGTTTGTTTGTTTGTATTTTCCCCTCCAGAAAGCCCATTGCTGACCCTGCTACTGTGATACCGCTGTTTTGCAAAGCTGAAGTCAACACGCATGTAGGGGCGGGGTTGTAACTCTGGCAATTTGTCCTTCCCAATTAGATGTGACTGTTCTGCTAGCTTTCCCTTCTTTATTCCTTTCATTTAGTTCATTGTGGGAATTGGCTTGGGATTTTTTTTCCTTTCGGTTTCCTGTTTTGATCCTGGAAGGTTAGCTGTGCAATTTGGTTTCTTCTGTGCCAACCAACTTTAGTGGCAGAGCTCTTAAAAAAAAATGAAAAGCTATATCCTTCCATCCCGTCTGCGTCTTCTCTGTACGCTACTGCTTCCATTTAAGCAAAGTTTACAGAATTGCAACACCCATTTGGACACCAGGAAAGGAAGCTGTGAAATGGAGAATAACCTCATTTCCACCAGGTCCTTCGTTCCGGTCGAAACAACGCTAATTGAAACTGTAGTCCAATTTCTATTAAGACGGATGGTCTCTCTCTGAAATTGGGTTTGTTTCTGATTTCATCCTTTTTCTTGTTTTCTTTAAAAAAATAAATCCCCACAAAAACCAACTCAAAGCCAAACCATTTTTAAGAGCTCTGAATAAAACTGCTTTGCCAATGGGGTGGAGATGACTGATTTTCTCTTGTGCCCGGCAGCGAAAGGGTTAATGCCTGCTTTCCTCTTTGGTATCTGTTAGTTGCAGCCCATGTTGTGATCAGTCCATGTCCATGTGTGTTTTGTTCCCAAATTTAATACCGGTTAATTAACAAGCAATAAGTGAGCCTTAACAATGACCGTTGTTTCCGATCTTCCTCAGGACACCCGACCTGCCTGCAGTTCACCACAAACATGACTGAGGCTGTTAAAACCTATCAGTGGCAATGCATTGAGTGCAAATCCTGCAGCCTTTGTGGGACCTCAGAGAACGACGTGAGTCCATTTACCTTTTCATGCAAATAAGCATCACTGCAAGCTGCTGCCATGCCCACCCTTGAGAAGCATGTGG
Source organism: Ploceus nigricollis (assembly GCA_013399945.1). Lineage (NCBI taxonomy): Eukaryota > Metazoa > Chordata > Aves > Passeriformes > Ploceidae > Ploceus > Ploceus nigricollis. The sequence goes on from VXBC01007213.1 coordinate 469,144, forward strand.
CACTGGTGTGGGTCGTTGTTTTACTGCTGCTTCCATGCATCTCCAAGGAAGAGCCACCCCTGAGCGCAGATGGGCTTCTTCCCAGCGTCCCCATTCAGCCACTGGTCTCTGCTGAAATTACCATGGATATCATATAGGGCCACTTAAGATGCTGATACTTGTGGTTTGTGTACTTATTCAATAGAAATTAGCTGGGGGCCATGAATTCCTGTTGCAGGGAGCTTTCAGCATGGTAGTCAGAAGTAGATGTGAATACATGATAACCCAAGAGAGGCAAGTATGCTTCTTCTGTCCCTGATTTTCTTTACTTTCTTGGTATGATTTTTTAAACTTAATTACAAGACTTGGGAAACATGAAACCATTTGAAGTGGGATGCTAAGCCTCACCTAATCACCAACTCCAGTGATTTCCAGAGCTTGCAGCTGAGCAATGTCCTCCCTGCGGGGTTTGCAGTTAAAATCTGATGCTAAGGGTCCTTGGTGGCCTGTGAGAACCTTGGAAAATTGACAGTGGCTGGAGAACTTTGGAGGCGATTAGCTAACACTATATTCCCTACAGCAGAATAAATTTGAAGCCTGAGATTTTGTTTTTGCTTTAGCATAAAAAATCTGAACCCGGGGAGCTTAGGAATCACAGGATACTTCAGAGCAGCTTTTTTCACCCTAAATATATGAAAGAGCTGCAGACCACATGGTGGGGTCATGTAATTTCCATCTGTTTCACAAAAAATTTACTCAGCTGAGTTTTGGAAAACTGTCTAAGTCAAAGGTTTCCTCTGAAGAAATGAGATCAGCACATGGTGACACCAGAGCCCAGCAAAGCCTGTCCTCTTCTCTCAGTACAGCACATCCCTGGCATAACAGCTTCTACTCCTGCATCAGGAGGCCATCTAGGACTGGAACTCCTCCACTTCTCATAGTGATTTTCTGCTTAGAAACTGAGCTGTCTTGTGCTGAGAGAGGCTTTCTGCAGCCTCTCAGGAATATGGTGGCTAATCATGGATGAACAAATGTGATGCTCGTAGCCTTTACATTCCCAGCAGTCTCTTAGTCTCTGTTGTTGCAGCTCTGCATTCCCAGCTGAACGTTGCTGGTTACCCTACTTAAGTTTTCATCTTGGCAAGAGACTAATTTACATAATTTTCTCTCTTCTCCTCTCCTTCTCTCCCTGTTTCCCTACTGTCTCTCCAACAAACCTGCCTCAGGACCAGCTGCTCTTCTGTGATGACTGTGACCGTGGCTATCACATGTATTGCTTGAATCCACCAGTTTTTGAGCCCCCAGAAGGTAACATATGACTGAAGTCTGCTTTGAAAATCACAATAAACTCTTTGTGGAGAAGGGAAAAATTTCAGAAAGGTGTTTTGAACTATGCAGGGTTAAGGAAACAGTAGCAAAGCAAAGGCAGGTAGCACTGGAAAGAAACAAAATTAATAGATGTGAAGCGCTAGTGTGATCTGTGGTATCCTATTCAATCTTGCCTGGTCTCCTCCTCTTCCAGAGGAGGAAAGACCCTTTTTTGTGGGTCATGGGTACCTTTGGATGTCCCACATGTCACCGGTCACCTCAATTTAGTCAGCTGAACTGAGCACCTGTGAAATGTGACTTTGGACTTCTTAAGAAGTCAAAGTCCTGGAGAGAAAGCCTCAGACAGGGAGGTCCTCTCTGGAACATCTGAGAGCCTGTTGTCAGGAGACTGGATTAAAGGGAATTATCTTCCTTGCTCTATTATATGCTTCTCTTTAGGCAGGGTGAGTGTTTTGTGGTCTGTATTACATTTGGTATGTAGTTATGACCTCTGCAGGGGGTTCAATTGGACTATAGTATGACTGGTTGGAGTTTGTCACTTGGCTGTGGAGCAGAGGAACCAGTCTCTTACCACTAGAGATTCTCTGACTAAAATCCTCAGAGAGCAGTAGAATTGGAGAAGGAGGCTTGTGAGTGCGAGTGACTGCGGTTTACATGATGGGCAGGACAAGAATAATTACAAATTAATCGTGCATTCAGGAGCTAATGTTTGTAACTTTGGTAAAAAGGAAGCTAAATCAGGAGGGGAAAATCTTGAAATGCAGCTAATAATTATCTAAAGGTTTCTGTTCCACTGGGAAGTGGTTTATTGGAAGTGTGAAAATATAAAACACCTCATTGCAATGCACACCCCAGCAGCATTGCAGCTCTTGTAGAAAGCCTATGGACACAAAAGCAAGGGCAGCAGAGTCTGCTTCACAGAAGTACAGGCAATTCCAATATTAGGAATATCTCATATACTATTCAAGCCAATCTTGACATAAACTCTTGAGTGCCTGGATTTTATGTCATTTCTATAAGAAGGATTTCTTCATTTGCAGGGAGTTGGAGTTGTCATTTGTGCCAGGAGCTGCTCAGAGAGAGAGCATCAGCTTTTGGCTACCAGGCCTGAGGAGCTCCAGCAGTCAAGAAACACCTTGCTCCTGGTGTTGCCATACCAGCACACAATTCCCATCCAGAACACAAAGACACGACCCACATCCAAATGAACGGACACTCAAATACAGGAAGAGGTACCTGTGGTATTCACTGTCACTAATGCCAGACCTCCTGGGCTCTGCTAGGACTGTGTACTTTCCCAATGATCCGGATGAAATCTCTTCACTGCTGTGCATGGTTGCTGCTTGCCATTAACAGGCTTACATGCATTATGGAAGGGGGAGGGTTGTTGTACCAACACGGAGAAGTCAATTTTGTGTGGCCTTGTGCTTTCTGTTCAGTCTTTTTTTTTTTAATATGAAAAAGTAGTAAGATATTTCCCAAGGAATTATTGGTGAGTACTTCAGCTGGGAGCAGCACCAGGTGTTTCTCTTCACAGGCTTGACTGGAAATCTCTTTACTGCAACCACTCTGTAGATGCATGGGTGCTTAAGAGGGGTGCTCTTAGAGTTGCATTTAGTTCAATACTTCCCAGTTCACGAACAGCACATTGTCACTAAGGGAAGCACTGATCAAAACTTTTTGGGGTGACACTTTCTCCATTGAATCAAATGCCCTGATTTGGCAGATCATTAGGAATCTAAGTGTAAGGAAGAGCAGTACTGGTATGTACACACTCAGATGCTTAGAAATGCCTTTGGTATTCAGGATATTCAGGCATACTGTCCCACTGCAATGCCAGCAATACCTTCCAGACACATAATTTCTTTTTGTTCAGAAAATTCTGACTGAAAAATATTATGTATGTGCAACTGGCTTTCTGTTTAGCTCAGAAAATTTAACAAAGGAAATATTGTCATCATAAGTTGATCATAGAAAGTAAAAATTGTCAGCTTTCTGAGCAAACTAACGTAAGTTGCAAAAAGGAACAATTTTGGCTTAAGGTCAAATGAAGCACTTTGATAAATTTTTTGAAATTTCTAAACTAAAATGTTCTGCAACTGAAAGCTGCATTTTCTGGGCATTGCCTAATCCGGGCTTTCAGCATTTCCAAAGTGTTACTGTTTTTTGTCAAAGTAATTATTGAGATCTAACTAAATTTCCCAATATTTTCCCCCCAAATTCTCTACAACCGCATCTTTGGCCAATGACATAATTTGTCTAAAAACCTTCTCCAGCTCTAAAGAAAAGAATAATTTGCTGAACCTAACATGAAAAGAAGAATTTTCATAATGATTAAAAAATTTAAATAGGAATAGTTCTACTTTATTTAAACAAAGCTCTACATGTGAAATGAAGAAATTTTAAGTGAGACCATCCATTGAAAAAAAAATTATTGCAGTTGAATCTCTTTGAATAATTTAAGACATTACTAGGAGAATAAGTACATGAAATATTTTCTACAAAATACATCTTTAAAGTTAAAAACCTACCACTCCCTGAACTGCCAAGTAGCCCAGAATAACCTTTTTTTTGGGTATGATGTATATCACTTTCTATGCATAGATTTAAGTGGGTTTATAATATAAATTTATGAGAGTAGTATGTGACTCATGTTGCTGGTACAAGTAGGTAAGGATACTGAAGATTATATTTGGCTTGTTTATATTGGTTGAAACTCTTCTGCAAAATGAAATGTCCCCAAACACTTGAAAGACATTGTGAAACAATATTGGTAAGCTATTTTTTCTTCCTTCTCCTGCTAATTACACTTAGTTAGGATGAGCTATACTGACCTAGTGCACTTTTTCTCATTATTTAGATAGTTTCTTCCCCTTTTGTTCAGCTTACACACCAAAAGTAGCTGTGTCAGCTACTGGATTCTCCCACCTACTGTTGCAGCCTCTTCTCAGGCTGCAGCAGGAGTATTTTAACCTGTTAGGAAAAAAATATAGAAAGTATTTATCCTAATTGTATTGGACCAAATCTCTCCTGGAGCAGCTGCACTGGCTACCTGTAAAATTCATTCACTATCATGTGCTTTCCATGTGACAGCCCTTCAATGAGCTGAGAACACAAAGAAATTTGAGCATCAAGTCTGGAGAGAGCAAAGTGGAAGCCTGTGCACTTGCATCAGGTGTCTGGAACCTGTTGAGACAAGACCCTTGAGCAAATATAAAATAAAGCATCTTCCTCCCAGTCTGGAACTGCCCTGGCTCTGGGGAGCACTTGGAGGACACATCTGATCTGCATGAGCATTTACACCCATCTGTTGGTGTGGTTGAACCCTACTGATCTGGCATTTTGGGACCATCACATGGTTCAGTCTGATACAAAATCCTGTTGCTGTTGTGGCCAGGAGTGCAAGTGTGTATTCACCAGAGACACCACTGGACTCTCTCACAGAAAATGGGTGTTTTGGGAAGAGTGACTGGAAATGAGAAGTGTGTGTGCTGGAGGAAACTTGTGTGGTGATGCTGCTGGTGGGAGCAGCAGATGTAGGTTAGTGTTTGGGCTGGTCCTCGCCTACTAGGACCTAGAGACTTCCATCATAAAAATCAGCATTGCCTTCCAGTATCCTGATGTTTACACTGACCTCGGAGGAGTAGGATGATGTCTGCATTCCTAAACAGAGAGGACATGCATGTTGTTTTGGCCTGTGTGTTAAGCAGACACTGGTGGCTCATCATGTAAGTCTCAGGTAGCCTGGTTGGTGGAACCAGCTGGTGCAGAATTTCAGTGGTGTCCATCCCTGTGACAGAGACATTGCTAAAAGGAGCTGTACTCTCTGTGCACACCTGCTTTCCTATTTTGTGGTTTTGATCCAGAGCTGTTTTTTCCTCCCACAACCATTCTGCAGCCAATAATATCTTTCATGTTCAGAAATATTCCTCCCTGGCCTTGCTGAAGTTTCATCACTAATGAGGTATGACAGAAGGACAGATTGCTAGATCTTCGATGCCAAAGCGTTGTTTGCTGTCTGAGATCAGTGTGACAGGGTGCTTGCCCACAGTGGACCAGCTGTGTTTCATCTCTCCAGCTTTATGCTGTGTGCTGTGTAGCCAGGCAGCTCCAGGTAACTTTGGCAGGAGATTAGATACGAGCTCTCCCATGCGTAGAACCTCCTCCAGCTACAGCCTCCCTTCTTCACTAGCTGAGTCCAAGATAAGGGGCTGGAATGGACCTCTCAGTGACATTTTTAGCATGCATTCGGAGCCATGTGTGTTGGTGCACTTTAGAAATACTGACTGACCTCCCAGGTGAAAAATGCACCAGCTTTGCTGAGATGTGGAGAGGTTGTGGCACTACCACAGGGGTGAGGAAGAGGAGTTTAGAGAGTCTGATAACTGATTCCCTGTCACCTTCTGCCCCACTGGGGATAGTCCTTCTGCATGACTGCTGGGATGTGTGACTTGGGCAACACCATCTGCTGTCAGGCAAATCTTGCCAGTGATCTGGTCTGGCCACTAAATAGTGTGAGGACTCTGGCTCAGTGTGCTGCTTTCTCTCTTGCTATGGCAGGACATGCAAGTTTATTGGCAGTCCCTGAGGTGAACAAGCTGGTGTTTTTCAAAATTCTTCTGTGTAGGCAAGGCAATTAATATTTTAGCACAAATCAGGGCAAACTACCAGGAGATGGTAGATTCTGTATGCCTCAAAGACTTCAAATCAAGAATGGACAGGTTCCTAGATGTATTTTAATTTAACACAATCTTATTTAATCACAGGAATGTCTGACTTAAAAAGGTTTGTGTTATAAAGGAAATCAGGCTGGATGATGTAATTGTTCTTCCTGGCCTTATTATAAAAACAGATGTTTACTGTGGGAGAGGATGTATTTAAATACAAGCGTGTCTGCATAATGGCCTTAAAGTATGTTAGTTAAACATATGCACATGATCCTTCTACTTTTAACTCCTTTTGGATAACCTAGAAAAGGTCACTTAGATAAAATCATCTTTACTGATGCAGTAAATTGCACATTACCTCCTTCATGCCCACAATGGCATCTACTTTGGTATTGGCTACCTCGGACTGTTCCAGAGATTGAAAAATTCAGACTGCATTGTGTGAAACCATGGCTTGCCTCTGGCTCTCCCTCCATCACATTTGTGTGCTGCTCTGCCCAGTTTTCTGTCCATGGTGGGAAGACTGGCTGGGGAGGGCAGCACCTGTGGGGGCAGACTCAGAAACCAGAGGGGTGGAGAAATGACCACTGAACAGGGGCTTCCAAGTGGTACCACTGAGGAAGTGAACACGTGTTGCCAGCACAGAGCCTCCCATAGTTTGGAAAAGGCAATACCTTTGAAAAACAGGAGATGGGTCCTAATCTGCCCCCAAACTGTGCTTCCATAGCTGTGTTGGTGCATCAACTTTACAGTGCACAGAATTTACATTCTGTAAACGTACCTCAGACCAATTCTTGAGCTAGGAAAGCCACCATTAAGTGTGTTCTTTTGAAGCAAATGTTACTCTAAATAACTCTGAAATCATGATTTTTCATTTCTCTTTAGAAGAAGCTTAGTCAATTCTGCCCCAAAGCAAGATTCTCCTGCACCATGCAGTGTTATGGGGCTGTAGCATTTTCTTTACACCTACAGCATGTGTTTTGACAGGGGTCATTTGGGAGGTGAGGAGTGGATGGGGGTAGAAAGGAATATTAATTAAGCTTGTCACTGCTAGAGGGATAGTGTGCATTGTGGGCAAGAAAATTCCAGGTAGAGCTGGGCATGATTTTTCTGTGTGGAATGAATTTATTTTTAAAAAATGTGCTTTTGAGAGAACCATAATTATTCATATATCGAAGTCCAATCTGGCAAATTATTTCATACAAAAACTAAGAGGAAACAATCAAAAGAGTTGAAAATTATTGTTTCAATATTTTTAGAAAAAATCACTTCAATATTTGAATTTTAAAGTTAATATAATTTATATTGGGAAAAATCTGGCACCAGTCTGCGAGGGAAGAAAATGTAGATCTTATAGAGGACGTGAGTAAAAGATAGATTATCTTTTCAATGTTGTTATGGCAGGCTGTGGGATGATCACAAGGAGGTCACCTGACATTTTAACAGTTGACCAGTTCTATAATTTTGGGAAAATAAGTTCTGTGGAGAGGAGCAGGCAGACAGATGAGGAAAGCCCTTCTCTAACCAGTTCTGGGTTCATGATGATCTTACCATCTCCCACTTTTGCATGACAGGAGGAGGGGAGTGTGCAGCTGAGTAGGGTGACCACAGCTGCCAGGCAGGAGCAGGGGGGTGCTGCCCCAGCCGCCCCAAATAAGGGCTGAATGCAGAAGGAGCCCCCAGCCAAACTGGTGGGGATGCTCACGGACTGAGGGCCAAACCTGGAGCTCAGTTCCCAGCCACTGACCTGGATAGGGACAGCCTGTCCTGCAGTGCTGTGGGCTGTGCCTGGCTGCCCATCACAGGGGCACTCAGAGCTGCTCTGAGCCAGTCCAGGAGTGGGACATTCCCCACACCCCACCTATGTGGAGTTATGAAGCACGGGGCTTATTTCCAGGTGCTCAAATCTGTGCCTCACTTCTGGAGAAAAGGCAGGATGGCAATTCTTAGCTGCTTTTGCAAAGCACTTGGAGCCTACAAACAGTGTGCAAGCCCTAAGTGCTGCTATTTACCACGGTGCTGCACATCCAGGCTGTGGCAGAGCAAGAACAGCCAGCTCTTCTGGGCTGTTCCTTACACCATTTATTTCTACCAGCCACGGGCCCATGATGCTGACTGGGAGATAGGAACAGGTGACAAGGCAGGAGTTGGATGTGAAAGATCCAAGACCCTGCAGAAGGAACAAAAAAGTTTAGTTGCTGTGGCTGTGCTTCTCCTCTGGTAAAAGACGGCAGGAATTGTGACTGGCAGGCAGCCAAATCCATCTTTGGTGGTGATATAATTACTAGCAATGACCTCCAGCCACAGCAGTAGTTAAATGGCTTTTCAGGGCAGTGCAGGCACCAAACCTGGTCTGGTTTATGTAAGATAAACTCAGGTTTGCTGGAGGGGCAGGGAGAGGAGGGGGGTGTGTGTGGTTTGGAGAGGACTGATTTACAAGTGCAGCTGCCCAGCCCACTCCCCATCGAGTTCCCCTGGCTCTGCAGGCTCAGGCAATGTCCCCATCCTACGAGTGCCGGTGCCATCATCCAGGGCCAAAGCATCATCTCTGCTCCTGGGGAGCAGTTTTGCAGGGAGTGCTGGCACTGTCCCACCTCTGTCTCTGGTGGTGCTGGCTGGGGCACAAGGTCTCACTGCGCTGCAGACAAGGGCGAGAGTGACTGACACTTCCAGGCAGTGTCCTCGGCCCCTGGGGTCAGTGGCTGTCTTGAAGGAGGCAAGGCTGCAGGTTGTGCAAGCACTATTTTGCTCTCCTGATGAGCAAGTCTTAGCACAGGGTAGGCGAGAGGTGCATCACTCTCCTGTCTCTCCGGCTGCACTGCTGGGGTGTTTGGACAGTCCCCCCACCACTGTGCATTGAGGCATTTAACTGAGGGGAAAGGGGGAGGTAAAGAACAGCAAGTGCCTCCAGGGGACAGAAGGGGTTTTAGGCTTTACCCTTTTATCGTATGCCAGTGAGAATGCCAAGCATTTAGAAGCTGGAGAATCGAGCCAACAGTTTATTAATATTTGTTGTGTATTTTTGCCACGTTGGGTGAAAATGTAAAGTGTTATTACATTAGTGCATTTAGAATATTTGTTGTTACTGATGTTTTAAAATAAGAAAATGACTATTTTCAGATCGGCTTACTGCCCTTTGTGTGCATGAAGTTAAAAGTAAAACACTTCATACCTGAAAATTGCTGATTTTTCAGGTATTGATATTTTCTTTCAGACTCCTGTCAATCTAGTTATCCACCTGATTCAGTTCATTGTAACAAACTATAGGTTTCACCTCCATGGTGACTCAGGAAATATTTCATCTCTTCCCACGTTCAGAAGCCAAGGAGAGAGAAGGGCAGGTTTTATTCTTTGTATTTGGAAAGATTGATAAAGGATGACACATTCGTTTCATGTTCATCTCCTTTCCATGTCTTGAATGATTGAATTGGTTGGCTGGGAGAGCATTCCTTTCTGTAGTGGTCTCAAATGCTGCCATGGCTCACCTCTGGATGAGAAAGCACAGTCCAGCATTTTGTCCACTTGGATAGGACTCTTCCTGCTATTGCCATATAAGACTTTGGAACTGCTAATTCTCATCAGGGACCCTTGTGCCTACAAGGCACAAGGATAAGGTCTATCCCTAGGATAAGGACTTCCCTTCCATTTCTCAAGATCTTCTGCCTGGAAGGCCAAACACCCCTGCTGCCCATGAACTCTGATGGAGCACAGATCTGTTTCCAGCCCCAACATTTCTACTGGACATAGGACCACATTTGGATGCTCACAATGTACTTCCACTGCAGAATTTGTGAGCAGCAGTGAAAAAGGAAGTATCTGCTGAAAAACAAAGGACAAGACATGAATGTTATACCTAACCTACTCTTCCTTTATAGCTCTCCTGGAGTGCAACACTAGAGATGTGCCCCTGCAAACTTTTGGGAAGGCTGTGCATGAGGAATTTCCAAGTGTCATCTCCTTTGAGCTTCACTACAGAATATCTTTCCTTGTTCATTCTCATTTTCTTACAGTATTTCAGAGACAGTGTATACTAAAACTGATTTGAAAGGTTTAGAACAACTCAGAAATAGAGAGATCCAAATCAAACCATCAGCTTTTATCTCTCCCTTAGAAGTGTTCAACAAACCTTTGATCATTGCAGAGAATCAAGCTTGTGTGGTTATTTAATCTCAACTCAGCATTAAGGCCATACAGTAGTTCATAAAGGCTTTTCAGTCATAAAATGTTCTTTAAAAAAAGTGAGAGATATTTCCTCTTTACCCTGCTGGCTTTCCATTTCTTCTGCTGCAGCAGAGATCAACAGATCTTCCTGTTTACTTAGATTTCCTTCCAGTGCTGCAGCCTGGGTCAGAAGTGATGGGTATGGGCCTGGAAATAATGTATTTCACTCAATTGCAGATGTAAAGAGAAGCTCAAGAGTATTTAAGTAAATTGTCATCTGTGTGACTCAGTCAGATCTTCTAAGAACCAGAAGCTTGTGTACATGCCAATTTATTGGATCACCTTTTCTTCATCTGCCATTTCAGGTTGAATGTCCCATTGGTATACACTTTTTTTTTCCCACTAGAAGTGGTTGAAAAGAAAAACGAAACAATTAAAATGGGGGGTGAGGAAAATTGAGTTACAATCTTTGCTGTTGATCCTTTATTTGATTTGAGACAACATTGTCCCCATTATTCTGAAGCAAAATAGAAGGAGAATAAATCTGTGACATCATAGCACTTCTCCCAGATAAAAGCTCTTGTGTCATCATCTTGTAAATTCACTTTTAAAATGCTGAAGTAATGATCTCTGAATAGTGACACTGGCACAGCCTTACTATGTGATGCTATGGTATTAATTTTTAATTAGGAGACTTTAAGTTATATATACAAATATATATATACATATATTTGTGCATCATCCTAATGTTTTTTTACTGTAAACATTGCTCACTGATCAGGAGTAGATCTAGAGTCCTACAGTAAGTATTACTGAAGAAGAAGGAGAGAGAAAATCCTACTTGTTTTGGAAAGGTGTGTCAGCATTCTAACAAAATAGGGCAAAACATTATTCCTTAAAACTTAATCTGAATTGTATTTGGAGCATGACTTATCAACACATGAAAGATAACAAATACTCTAAAATGTGGGAATGATTCTCAGCTGCTCTTAGTCAACATTCATCCACTGCTTTGTGGTTGGTCTGATATCCTTAAAGATGCCAAGTCTAAGTCTTGGACTTTAGTTTTTATGGAAAGGTCTGTAGCTGCTTAATAGTTGAGCACGCTCAACACATGCAAGAAAACAGTTATTTCTATCTCTGTCTATAAGTCTGGTCTGTTTATGCCCTGTTCTGACTCAATCTGGCTCCGGTGATGCCATGTCACAAGCTCCAAAGGAAAATGAGAAATCTCAGCAAAAGGTAATGATGGAACAGTCAGCAACCAGGGCAAATGTCTCTCTGACTTCATGGAGTTTGAGCTTGTTTCATCAGTTTTCAGTATACTGCCTTCTGATTTTCTGTAAACAACTCCTCACAGCTAAATCAGGAAACAGTGGACAGCAGCACATTATCTTCCTCACCTGTATGAGATCTCACTTCAGTCAGCTCCATCCTCCCCTCTCTTACTCATTTCTAATCTGTTCTAGTATTTTTGATCTCTCTGTCTCTTCACATGGAAATCTTTTCCAGCCCCTCTCATTTTTAGCATCTCTCCCTGGAGTCAGTCCTCTTCAGCATCATTTGCTCTGAGACAGCCACCCAGGATATGCCACAGGTGTTTAAAGCTTTACTTCCAGGCTTTACTTTTCTCCCAGTGGTGTGTCTTGACAGTATGTCTTTGCTTCTTAGCCATCCCATGAGCAGGCCCATGGTCATCTCTGGGATATTTTTCCTTTGTGACTACAGCTCATCCCAAAGAAACCTGTGTTACAGCCAAGCGAAGCCATGCAGTCTTGCTGCTGGCACACACACCCTCCTTTCCCCAGTGCTCCAGCTGGGGATGTGGTCAGGCTGCCGGTGCATGAGATCACATCCAGCAGGGCTACTCCCTGGAAGCCAAAGTGTTGCTTAGTAACCCACTCATGGAAGTACCAGAAGCATTTTTCAATCTGTCACATTGGCAAAGAACACTGGCTTCTTGATTTAGAGGCATTCTGCTGTGCGTGGCAGGGCCATGCTCCATTATCTTGCATCCAGCACTATCTGCAAGCAAGGAAATGATCCTCCCATTTAATGGAGGGGCTGGGAGAAGGTGGGAGTGTGAGGCACAAAAAATATTTTCCTAAGAACATGAAGCTTTTAGCTGGTTCTCCTGGCATCTAGTCCTCATCTTAACTCCCTTCCCATGGGTGATATTCTCTGCTTATGAAATGCACTCCAGGGTCCTATAGCAATTGGCCAAACAGGACCCTGCAGCACCTTCATCTATTATGAGACATTACTGCAATAAAACTTGGTGTGTCATACAGAAACTGGATGAGGTATTGCAATATTTATGCTGTAAGCCTCAGTGTCATGGACAATTGCTACAGAATAATGTATGTCTTTTCTCAATGCAGTGGAGTCACAGCAGCTTCAGCAGAGCACACTGAACACAGATAATCTGTGATTGCATGGTTTCCTCAGTTATTTTCAAATTATTCTGTTACAGACACTTAAATGAAAAATATCCTCTCATTTAAAAATAGACTGTAAAGGCTCTTAGGTTACTCCCCCTTTTAAGAATAATTCAGTCTGAGAGCAAAACAACCAAGAACTGGGTTCTGACTTGAGGGGCTTACTCCTTTATATGGCACTGGTTTATCATTAAAAATGGCTTCAAAAAGTAACTTGAGGGCTTTTATTTAAGGTATCTTACTGTTTTTGCTATCACATTTCCTCATTTTGGAAATGAAAAGGTATTTTAAACAATGTCTAGCTTTGAGCTCTGGGGACCAGCTGGACTCTTCCCATCCTACTTCTTGTTGTCAAAGACAGTAGAACCATAGAGTGTGTTCATCCATGGCATCACCCATTTCTGTGGCTTGCCTCCTGTTGACAGATTGTGTCCTGGAAGCCCTCTGCAAAAAACGGAAGGGCTTTTATATGGGTCGTTGAAGGTCCAGGGTGGTCTGAAGATGAGGTTGTTAGACAAATGTACCCAAGGTCTCTTTTGGTCTTTGGAGTGTCATTTTACTGGGATGATGCTCAATGTTGCAGTGGTGAAATCAGCAAGTTTCATCACATTTTTTTGTGTAAGGCCTTGTCAGTGCAAGGCCAGTGACATGCACAATAGTCATGTGCTAAAGCTTGGCTCAACATAAAGATGAAACAACATCCCACAGTTTGAGAAGCTCTTGACTTAATTTCTGAGAACTTTTTGAAGAGCTGAGTACCTTCCTGTGCTTTTTCCCAGTCTAAGAAATAAATTTGGCTAAGGGATAAAGAGTCCTTCAAATTTATTTGATGTAGTTGTATTTTTATTGCACATAGTTTAAGAATTACAGAAAGTGGTCAAAAAATGCTCCTGATGACTGGCCAGCATAAAAGCATTTGATGATCTGCTGTGGATCCCAGAGCAGAAGTGTCTACATCACAGAAATATTCAGAATGAACTGTTTTCTCCAGGGGGCAGGGAGCATTCTTGGCAGGGAAGCAAAGACTGTGAAGATTTTAACTCTTATAACTGGCTGTGCCAGCTCAGAACTGATGGAAAGCTTGCCATTGTGATGCTTTGCTCTGTGGAAAAAGGATTCAGAGAAGCACTAAGTGTACAATGCATTATCATTTTAAAAGAATCAGGGTATCTGTTTCCAGTCTTCTAATACATTAACCTTGACATTTGTTTGTAATTAAATAGTCTAGCCTTACCAGTTAGGCATTGAAGCAAGAGACTTCTTGTTATAAAGACAGTGGGCTAGGGAAGAGCAGGTGTACTGGGTAACCTCTAGGCAATACTGAGAAAGCACATCCACTCCCTGCATTCACAGGGGAGGACATCTCTTTCTTTGCACTTACTGCACATTATGCATCTTAAAATTATTTGAGGTGAGAACCATTTTAGAGGAACTGAGTTAGCTACAAAGCAGGAAATGTTCCACTAGCGTTAATTCTTGTTGTTTAGGTTTTGGGGTTTCTATCTGCTCATATACTCACAGCCTTCTTTTCAACATTTGAGGATGCTCTAGATTACTTCTGTCTCACCTAACTGGGATCTGCCTGCCCTTATGGAAACAACAAATTGTGGGATGGAAGCTGCCCCACTTCCTGGCTGTACATACCCCTGTCTATACAACATGTATTGTATGTTGAGTGATTGCATTGTAGTGGCTTTTGTAATGCAATAACTGTGGTGTCAAGAAAATGTGGTTGGAGAAAACTATACTTACAAATTAACATGAATAGAAAATCAAAGTCACTGAAAAGGCAGTACAGCTGAAGAATTCTTACTGTGAGCCACCACCATGTTTTCCACAATATGCCTCTAAATAGCCTTTTATCCTCTTTGCAGCAGAAGTGAAGTTTAATTTTGTGTTTGTACTCTGAACTGGAGACATTGGTACTCAGTCTTTTCATAATGTGCTGATGAATTGAAACGCTAACCTTGTCATGGGTTTGTCACCTTCTGTAGCTTCCCACCAAAATAATGCAATGCCAGTTGGTGAATAGCCTGGAGGAGTTTTGGGTGCTGACTGAAGCATGCCATTGAATTGTTGGTCTTCAGGGCCACAAAGTTTTGTATTGATGCTTGTAAAAAACCCAGCAGTCTCAGATGAACCCAAATGTCCTATTAATCATATGGCAAGTACAGAGACAAGTCAAAACAACTGAGTGAGGGGAAAAAAATAAGGGCTTCTGCCTGAAGAAAACCCCACATACCACTCTCATTTCAGAGGAAAAATCCTTCTGTGACCAATCCTGAGTGACAAGTAGGTGGGCTCAAAGGCTGGAAAGACCCATTTCTGTAATGTGTTTGTCATTGTGTCTTTGGTTATGTACACGTACCAGAATAGGAGAAAATGCCTGTCTTTCTTTCAAATTCCTTTTCAGCTTTGTACACTGCCTCCAGGTTGCCTGTTGCTACACCCCATGAGGCCTCATTGGAGTGTACACTATCTTGCTTGGTATTTTGTTTACTTTTGGCGGCCACAGACTAAGGTTACAGGTTTGGGAACCAGTACATAACTGTAAGGACAGCTTCCTGTGTTACTTTTTCCCCTCTCTTCCTCTTTTGTAAAGTGTGAACCTTTCTTTGGAACTCTGAAGTGACTGTATCGTTGCAATGTTTGTATGTAGAGATTTGTTTTAACATGGCTTGTGTGGAGGATCTTTGCTGTTCTTATCTCACATTCAGTTTTATTAAGTGCTTGATAGCTTTGCCAGCCTTCTGTGGGGGAGGAGAGGTGATGGGGTGGCTTCAAAACTTGGCTTTTTTTAAAGGGAAATTTGCCCAGCTTTACCTAGAGCAGTATGAGAATCTGGGGTGCTCCTGACTGTTCTTCAGTCATCCTGATCTGATTGCTTCTTGGAGAAAGAGATCAGCCTTGAAACCCTCAGAAACAA
Organism: Ploceus nigricollis; assembly: GCA_013399945.1. Lineage (NCBI taxonomy): Eukaryota > Metazoa > Chordata > Aves > Passeriformes > Ploceidae > Ploceus > Ploceus nigricollis. The sequence continues at coordinate 484,644 of VXBC01007213.1, forward strand.
CCAGATTGTCGAATGCGCTAAGCCAGCACTGACCAAGAAGGCCCATCAGTTTGTCATGCATGGAAACCTGCATGGTGTTTCACCCCGCCAGAAGGCGTCTGTTGAGCACAGAGTGAATCATGGCAACTCACGCTGCTCTGTGGACACCAATGGAGCCACCACAGCTTGCACCAGCCAAGGATCGGCCCTTCCGTGTTTTGGTGGTTAGGAAACCTGTGAGCGAAATCCTACTGAGGTTTGAGAGGAGAGGAAAATGGGTGTTGGAAGCCTCTCAACTTTGCAGGATTTCTTTGGTATTCATACACATTTGCAAGAATGTATTCCAAGCATCTTGTACTGTTATTAGTAACTCGTACTGTAGTTTGTTAGCAGTGTTGACTACCTACATAGCTAATATTCTGTTGCAACTTAGAAAACGTGTAAACAACTGCAGAAAACAGGAGTTTAGAACTTGTATGTACTGTTTTTTTTATATTAAAGCACTTCAATTAAAAGTTCAAGGAAAAATGCTTCTGTAGCCTTTGTATCTGTTTGGATAACAGATGAGTGGAAAGAGATGGGAGTGTTGTCTTCCCAAGATCTTCCCTGTTTGCTTTGGTATTAACCAAAAAAGATGGTCAAAATTTTGGGAAGAACTTTGTGTGTTAAAGTTTATTCAGCAAAGAGAAGGTGCCAGCAACTAGTCCAGAAGACATTATAATCCTACAGAGTCCCTACGACCAACGCTGAAGCATCTGAGGGATGGCCGAGCCATCACCGAGTGCTGATTCACACAGTGAGTATCTGCAAAAGAGGTTTTAAATGGGGAGCAGTTAATGAATGAGTCCATGTGTAGTATATTAGATTCCCTTTATTTTTATCACAAAGTCCCTCAGAGGTCACTGGAAGTCTGTTCATGTGAAAGTGAAGGAAAAGCATCCCCAGTCCAGGGTCATTTCAGGGGTACTGGAAAGTGGTGGGTTTGAGGACCAGAGGAGTTCTGTTGGAAAACAGCAGCACACACAGGCAACAAATGGTCCTCAGCACACACCCCAGAAATTGTTTCTCTCTCCTCCCTGCCCCCTGGCCCCTCTCAATGTGCATATCTAAATACCTTCCTGGATCACATCACTGTGGGATCGGCGTGCATAAACAGACATCTCTAAAGCAGCTTGTGATTTGGTGATCTCAGCCCAGCTCTTAGTAGCCAGATGCCCATAATATGAAAACAACCATCAAAACTGTCTCTTTTGCTAGCTCTGTTTAATCAAAGGGACAATGGGAGAGAATGGCAGTCTTATTTCTACAAAGAGCCCTTCAATGTCAAATTTGCCATACAGTAGAGTAGCATTCACCTCTGTGGCACAGACCACAGCCACTCTGGAGGGGAACAAAAGCTCTCACACAGCAAGCAATTAATCCAGCATCTATTAAACCAAGCACGGGTAATTTTGAAGGAACGTAACAGATTTCTGCTTTAAATTATTCTAAGCACTATTTTTTTTTAACTCTACACAGTATGCACAGCTCAAAGTACAAACCAGACGGCTCTGTTTCTGGCAGCTGTTGTCTTCCCAGTAGCTGTTTTACATCCCTGGCATCTCATAATCCTGAGACAAAAATCAGTAAAACACAGCAGAGGAACAGCATTAAAATGCCTCTGGTTTTCCTGCTACCCAAAGCCATGTTCAGGTGCTCAACGCCAGAGCAAACAATTAATTCCATTACCAAGGGAGCTAATAAAATCTGGTTTCCTATGGATTTATGACAAGATGTTACCTTGGTGCCAGAGACTTAAGAAGTTAGTCTTTCTGCCAATATCTTGAATCCAGATGAGGATTTTATCAGCACTAGTCTCCGGGATGTCATAATGAACTTCGAAATGGATACATTGAAAAAAAAAAAAAAGAAGCTACATTACACAGCATACAGTGAGAGATGAAATTTACTGCTGATGGGAATTTACAAGATAATTAAAATAACAGAACAAAACAAATATACCTTGTATGCTAAGTCCTAAAAATGGGACTGGTGCTTGTTTTATTTTTATAATGTCTGTCCCCACTTTTTCCAATGCAGTGCTATGGAATAACACTGTGATTGACAGTGGAGTGATTGCAATAAAAGACACAAAGTATTTGTAATAGCAGAGCAAAAGGTGTAAATAAACAACATGTTTTCACAGAGGAGGAAAATTACTCAAAGATCTAAGATGGACATGTATTTTTAAAACTTTTTAAAAGTGATTTGAAAAATAAGAGGAAAAGTGAGGTGAGAAGTTTACTGAGAATGAAAAACTGTTCTGGGCAGTCAAAACAAGAGTTGACTGCGAAGAGCTGCAGAAGTTTTTCATGATAATGAGGAACTGGGTTGTAAAATGACAGATGAAATCTACCGTCAATAAATGCACAGTAATGCTTCTGGGGGGAAAAAACCACCCCAATTATGCATGCATAATGAGGGGCTCTAAATCACCCATCGCTGCACGGGAAAATGATCTCAGCATTGTTACTAATTTTGAGAAAATGACAGGTCAAGGCTGAGCAGGTGTCAAAAAAGCAAGTAAAATGTTAGGAATAACTAGGAAGGGAGAAAAAAAAAAGACAAAACAGAAAACATCATTAAGTCTCTGCATAAATCTGTGGCGTGGTCCTGTGCTGGGTAGTGTTTGCAGCTTCTCCATGTGCCAACCCTCCCATCCCCACAGCCCAAAACACGTCCAAAGAGCCAGAAGAGGCGCAGGGGACAGCCAGAAAGCAGTGGCACTATGGGACAGCTGCCATAAAAGGAGAGAACCAGCGTGCTGGGACTCACTGGCTGTCAAGAGCAATGGCAAAGGCCAGACAGGTTTGCAAGTTTGCCAGGAACCAGCCGCCACAGAGAACAAGCTGCACTTCCAGCCCCAGCCATACTGAAGCATCTGGCTCCCTGCAGCTGAGTAGGCACAGCCCAGCTGTGGGGTACACGCTCTATATGCACCTTGGTCCTCATATTTGTGGCCCCCAAACTTCCTTTAGAGGTCATTATTAGGGAAGGTTATCTCCACATCCAATCCCATACTTTGGTTTTCACATCTTATTTTTAAAGGGAGTTTATCCTTATCTCAGATTTATTTTCCTACACCTTTAGTATCTATTCATAGGGGGAGAAAATCTATTTGACACTTCAGCTATAGTTCCTTGAGGAAGTTAAGCTGTGCCTGCTTATTTCATTCACTACAGTTGATAAAGATAATCGAAGAGCTTGTGGTTGAAGCCTTCGCCATTTTTCTGGTACAAAAGCAATATGAAACATTAAATCAAAATTCAGCAAACCACACCTAAACTCCAGGTGGGTGCAAGCCTAGCAGCACACCAGAAGAGGGTGAACCTCCCATCCACTTCTGCAGGACTAGGATTTCATCTCTAAGTGTAGAAGCTTCCTAAGAAGATACAACAGTGATTGCAAAGACTAAAGGTGGCTCTTCATCACAGCAGAAATCAATTTAGTGCCTTTTTACTACGTGCTCCTGCAATGGCCTAGTGCATCTATCTATTCTGATACCACAATAGCTCACTGTTGTGCAGCCTCTGCTTTAGCGATTTGTTTACATGCCCATCTTATTCTTGGGAAATATGAATCCATAGGAACTGAAAGAGCATCCTTCCCAAGGCTGGCTGGCTGTGCTGAATAGAAGAAAGACCCATCAGTCTCAAAGAGATGCTATGGAGAGCAAAGGTACCTCCCCAGCAGCCTGACCTTGGCAAGGAGACAGGAGACTCACCATTTGCGACAGGCAGCAGTTCCCTTTAATAAATATTTCATGGCAGAGAACGGCAGACTTGGGGAGAAAATGGAGGGCAGGGTTCAGCCTGTGACGCAAGGTGATGTGACCAGACCTTGTCTAGCAGGGCTGGAGGCCACCTAATTGGCATTCCCATGCCATGCTTACGAAGAGCATTCTGTAGTCCTCTGGGAACACAAAAATAATTAAAAGGCCCCTCAGCATGCAGTGTTGCTAATGGGCTATTGCCTGCCATGGGATGTTTTTGTGCTCAATTAGAGCTAAGCGACACAGACTGCTCAAAATGCGCGTCTCTCTCCAAGAGACACCTGGGTGGACCAAGCCTCCTTTTCTGCTGCACGATGGCCCTTGTAGTCATTGCCCTGCAGCGTTTGTGACGAGGAGCTGAAGGCTGGGGCGGCAGTCGAGCTCCGTGCAGCAGAGCGCACAGTGCTGTATTCACAGTGCCGCAGACGGGGCTCTGGCGCTGGGGCAGAGCACACAGAGCGGGTCGGTTCAGAGCACTCATCCTCACACACCCGGGCACCTCCGCGGTACCTGGAGCTGCGGGATGACTGCGCATACGGCACAAAGCAAAGGCCCTGGATCTCTTCCAGGAAAGGCCTTGCTCACACATTGCATATCTGTGTAGGCTTCTGGCTTCTCCTAGCACAGTGCAAGGCTCAGCTGGTGCCAGCCACAGCTGCCTGGCAAAGAATTCCTTCAATATTCTCCCCTTTTCTCTGTGCAGATCCTTTATGGGGTGATGCTGAGAGACCTATCAACACCTTTTGTGCTTTCTCAGGAGGGATTTGGCCACCTGAAGGCAATTTCTCTCTGCAATCTCAGACTGCCTTCTGTCCAGGCACCTGTTTCATTTACCAGCCCTGCTGTGGAGGCTGCCTTGCCAGGTCTCTGTGCCTAAAACTGTCTCTGATGCTCTCACAAGCCTTGATTTGCAAGCCATCGGTGCAAGCCATTGCTGCCTCGTTTGGGCCAAAACAACAATTCGTCTCCAAGGTATGGTTGTTTGAGTATTCACGGACTAAACTTTAGGTAATTAGCATTGTTAATGTTCTCTGTGTGATATTACAGCTGCGGGCCTCATTAAAATATTCTCCTGGGAGAAGTCAGGTGAAGAGTCAGGTGTCAGCTTTGCTTCATGTGGAAAAGACTGCCTGTTATTCCGAGAGAATTATTTGTTTAAACACTGGATTTACACATGATGGTGTATTTAATCCCCAGTGCTTCTTACAGCTGGAGAGCTGGGCTGAGCTGCTGAGCAGCACTGGTTTGGAACCCAGCAGCAAGGATCTCCATTTCTTCTGCCTCAGAAAGGCTCAGGCTGGTGGGCTCCTGCCCAGGACACAGGCAGCAGGCAGGAGTCTGCAGGTTGGTCTCCCCAGTGCCAACTACCCCACCCCACCGTAAGGCCCTGTCAGATCCTGCCCACTGCCTGGCCAGCCCCAGCCCCAGCAGCTTCCCTGAGCAGCAGGGGCCTGAGGAGTGCTTTTAAAGAAAAGGACAGTGACAAAAGGCCACAGAGGAGCTCAAAATGATCTGAACCAATGGCAGTTCAGGTGATGAGAAGAGAAACAAAGAAACAGCCTCTGCTCCTCAGCCAGGGGATGGCATGGCCCAGGGCCATTTTCCCATGGCACTACCAGGCACAGTGGTGGTCATCCCATCCTGTCTCTGTGTTTTGTACACAGAGTGGGAGACTTGAGTGTGTTGCCACCCGTGGCAGTGAGGGAGTTACGCCCCAGTAAGGCCCTGAAGGAGTCCATACAGCTCAGACATGAGGCACAACACACCTGTGTGCTGCAGAAGGCTCTGCATTTGTTCCGTGACCTTCCTGAGTTCTTTTCCCCAGGCCTGCCAGCAGCTGCTTGGGCAATTATTTATGAACAGGAGTTGAGCTTCTCCAGCTGAAGGAGGTGGCTGTGGACAGATGTCAGTGCAACAAATGGGCACATACCAGCTGTTTGCAGGTGCTGAGCAGCGGCAGGCAGAGATGCCCACTGACAGAGACAGAGATGTAGGGAGATGCATGCTGGCTCTAGACCTGGCCTGCTGTAGCTCCACAGAATGTAAAGCATAAATGGTGGTGGATTTGTTTGTTTGTTTGTTTGTTTGGGGTGGGTTTTTTTTTTTTGTTTTTTTGGGTTTTTTTTTTTGGTTTCGGTTTTTTTTGTTGGGGTTTTTTTTTTTTTGTTTTGCTTCTGTTTTTGTTTTTTGGTTTTTTTTTTTTTTTTTTTTAATGTTTCACCCAGTATGCCTCTAGTATCACTTACTGGGTTGACCTCAGGAGCACAGAAGGTTTTTCTTGTGCCTGGGAAGAACAGCCACCACTGTGGCTAGGCTGAGTGCTCAGTCCCAGGCAAAGCCTTGTGTTTTGAGATGACACATGACTGTCACCTGGCTGCCATCTGAAACCAATGGCTGCAGCCTTTAGGTATGTTTGTTCAGGAAAAGATTTTGTTGTGATTTCCCTTGGGGGTTTTGGCAGGCTACTCAGATGGGTAATGACCGTTTGAAAGTCTCCCCCTTCCTTTCCATTTCAGTTACTTAAATGTCCTCATTTCTCATGGATCTTTCTGCCTGTGGGAGTGGTAGGTAGGTGGCTGGAAGAGCAGAGAGGTGGAGAGATGCAATGGAGGTATCAGGTTCCTAGTGTGAAGAGAAACTGAGGGCCTGGATGAGAATGAAGGATGGCGACAGGTGAGTAGGAGGAAGCCTCACAGGATGGAAAGTAGGAGCGAAGACACTGCAGGATGAAGATGGGAATGGAAGATTACCTGACTGCAGGGAGAGGATTTGTACAGCAGGATGCTGCTTTGTGTCGATTATGCAAACCACCTGTGCGTGCTGTGCAGTGCTTCCTTGGGTTTGCTGTTTTGGTAGAGGATTGCTGGTTGCTCCCCAGGCTGCTGCTGCAGCCCCTGTCACAGTGGGCAGCACCAGGCCAAGAGCACAGGAGGGTAAGTGCAATTGCCTTGGTCAGCTTTTATGGGAAACACCTCAGCTGATTCTTACTGGAGTACTTCCACTGAGTCTATTATTCTGCTTCACACCTGCCAAAACTCTGACCCATCAAATTTTGTGCTGAGGGAAGTGTTTAGTTCTTCTTTCCCTAGTAAAATTATCAGTGAAATTACCTGTTATACCATATACTTGCTCTTTCAGGAGCATTTCACCAGAACTAGCTAAATCCAGTCAACATCCCTGTTGTTCTGAACTTTCTCAGAGCTGGGAGGAGCCTGGGGCAGAGGAATCACACAGTGTAAAGCTCAGGAGGATCCACTTTTTGCCTTGGGCCTGTCCATATATGCATAGTCCAACCTTGTCCTAACCTTCAGTGTGCAAGAGCTGTGCACAGCACTCTCTGCCTATGTGCAGAGAGCACAAATGGCTCTTGGAAAAATTCGACTCCTTCTGTAGCAAGGCCATGCAGCCAAGTCAAACTGCAAAATTTGGGTCCACATTTTGTTTGATGCCTTGTCAGGGCATTCAGAGTAGAGCTTAACTTTGCTTCATGAGTTAGAGGCAAATAGCAGAACTGAGAGGTGGCAGTGCTTGCTGCAAAGCCTATGCCATACCTTCATACACCTGGAGCAGAAGCCATGGACAGAAATTCCTTGTAAGAATGGGAATCACATAAGAAAAGCAGTTTTGTCTCAGGAGAATTCAGAGGAGGATTCTATACATTGGCAGAGGCCAGAACAGTGTGATATCGACTACTAACATCTTTACTAATAACACTAACGTTGGAGAATCGCTGGGCACAGGGATTTTATCTAATTTAAATGTAGCTCTCCTGTGCTTCCTTTGCTGCGAACTTGTGCAGATGAAAGAGGAATAACTATCTCACAGACAAGCAGTTCCACGTACCGGAGATTAGCAGAGGCACCGGTGAGGAGCGGGGCTCCTGCCGGGTGCTGACATTCCTGCGGCGCTGAGCAGAGCCTGCATTCAAATTACTCTGAGGAGAGCCGGCTCTTCTGCAGGGGCAGCACAAGAAATGCATCAGGGACTGGGCAAAGGGATGCCTGTGCCTCACAACTCACTGAGCACAGGAGTGTCCACTCATTATCTGCCCAACAGACTGGTGTGTGACTCCTCCCACCCTGCTGCACATGTGTGTTTCCGTGTGCATTTGGCAGGGCTGGCATGTTCATCCGATGATACATATTTAAATAATGTAAATAATTGACACGCAATAAAGAAATGTGTTTTATCAAATGAAGCGAGACCAGGCAAGGCCCAGCATCAATTCATATTCATACGCTGTGCATTTCTTCCCTGTTTAATCTGTGTTTTAAAGGAACCTGTCCCTACTGGGAATTCCACTGCCAGCCCTCACCGGCCTCATTTTGTGCCTACTATGCCTTCAAATCTAATCCATCCTCAAAGCCAGAGGCTCATGTCAGCTTGATTTTGAGAGTGAGCATTTAATTTCTGTATGCTCCTATCCTTTAAAAAACCCCAACATTTAAACTAATAAAGGGGAAGAACAGGGCGGAGTAGAGAAACAGCAATCTGACTCTCCATCCATCCATCCATCACAGCTAAACCCAGTATTTTATTATGTAAACAGGTATCTCCTTGTCCTCTCTCTACCATATTGACATTAGGACTCTGTGTAAGACTCATGAGGTCCATTTCTCCTGCGAGCAAGTGCAATGCCCCTCACTTCTTTCACCTGCCTTTAAAAGTTTCTTTGTAGGCACACAGTTTGTGGTAATTGGGAGTGGGGCTGCAGCTGAGCCTCATCCCCAATGGGCTACAGCTGTGTGGGTCAGGTGAGCAGCATTGAAGGTAATGAGACATGGAGTGCCCAGGTGCACTGACCAATCACCAAAGGTAACAGAGGGCACACAGGTGCAATGCATGAACCATGAGGGGTATAAAAGGTTGGGCTAAAGAAAAAGAAAGGCCCATGCTTGCAGCTTTCTGAAGTGACGTGATGTTACTCTGTACGGGCAGATGCCTGAAGCCTTCTGATGAGGTAGGTGTTACTCTGTTTGGGTGAATGCTTAAAGCCTTCTGAAACTGTATGGTGATACTCTGTGTATTGTGGCTGTCTTGACTGTGATATATGCTGTGATATTTTTTCTCCCTTCTGCTTATTTTGTAATGGCAGCATAATGTTATGAATGATGAAAGAGGAATAGAAATATAGAGTCAACTTACAGTGACTGGTGATCCTAATGGTAAGTGCTAGGTGAACAGTACAAATCTTCCCTAAATCCAGCTTGCCTTTGATCCAGATGTGTGTGGACCCTTTCCACTCTCTGTGCCTCCAAATATTCCTTCTTTGGTTTTGGGAATGTGTGAAATAGCACTTTCATTAATTGTGTGCTGAAGCCTGTGAACAAATTAGCATTTGTGCACAAAGGTGCTCCCCTGGCCACTCTGTCTGTGCTGCTACACTTAATTGGTGTGAGCATGGCAAGGGAGAAGCCAGCAGGCAGGCACTGCATTTAGCTTCCTTCTTTCTTCCCCTCTCACTCAGAGATTCCTCTACATTATTTTTGATTCAGTGTCTCCAGGCATCTTGTTTAATTTATGCTACAACTTTCTTATTGTCCTTGGAAATGCATTTGCAAAGAAAGAAAACCATGCAGAGGATCTTTAGGAGAGGGCAAGGGAAGCTGCCAATGGTGATTATGCAGTGAGACAATCAGCATGAAGTGGCTAGTGCCCCTGAACAAAGAAGTTATTGGTAAAAAATGGTAGCTTTGATCAATTTGTGTTTTCATTTGCCTCCATGAGAGGCTGTAACCCTTTAACTTCAAGTCCAGCCATCAAACTCAGTCTGCTCTTCCCTGAAAAGGACTATGCGGAAAAACTTTTTTTCCCTCCACCTCCCCATTTGAGGCATTTAATATTAGCAAGGCATCTCCAAGCTTATGCCTGGTGTTTCTTCACCTCCTTCTGAGCCTGGGCTTTTGTCTTTGGCCTGTAACTGCATTCCTGTGCTTTGTCCTGCTCTCACTCACATACACACCATGAAGAACCTGCACATCTTCAGTGTTTTCAAGGGGATGTTGATGAAGGCACTGCTGTCCAGGGAATGCACCTCAAGGAAACTGGAGCAAGAGCTGAGCTCTTCAACACAATGAGAGGGAGCAGTACTATGCCCTTTGCCTTAAGTATTAGCAAAGCTGCAATCCAGAGAGACAGCTTCTGCTGCCTGCATGGAAATGTGTCCCCCTCCTCAGCAACAGCCTCCAGGGCTTGTGCTTCTTGTGGGGGTGAGGGGACAGAAGTCTGCAGCCATCCCTCAGCCAGGGTGTCCCCTAGCCTAGAAATCCTGCCGCAGCAGGGGAACTTTGCACCCCAGCTCTTGCAGGGGTACAGCTGGCAGTGGCACAGCACCATTCTTTCCCAGCAGCACTGCTTTTACAGAGTCAATGGCCCAATAGCACATGGTGAGCCCTAGGACTGCAGGAGAAAGGAGAAATCAGCACGCATGTCCCTGTGCCTCTTGGGCCCACAGCATCCAGGCCTCATAACTCTCCCTTTCTTTGTGCTGTCCTGCCTCTATTGCTTCTCATCAGCTCTCAGTATGTTGATTTAATGTCTCCTGCCTTCCTGGGACAGAAATAACACTTGTCCTTTCCCCTCATCTTGAAGACGATGCTGTGCAGCTCTGGAGAGTCCTTGAGAATGCATTAGTGGCATTACTGGTAGCTCTGACCCACAACCATCTCTTACTTGTCTGCTCCAGACAAGAGACTGAATGCTCCAATCCTACAAACTGAACAGGAGACCAGGTTGTTTCCTGGGTATAGCAGAGCTGTGATGCTCTCTGCGGAGGCACAGGTTCAGCTCCCCCTCAGTACTCCCACTTAAGTATGTTGATGACAACCAGAAGAGTTGGTTTTGGTACTGTCAGAACAGTGCCAGTTGCCCATCCAGCCATGTGTAAATGAGCAGGGCCTCCTCCAGGCACAAAATCCCTGGGAAGTGCAAGGTTCTGGCTCCTCCATGCTGCTGGCTTTTCTGGTGCTGGGCATGTGCAAAGTAGGGAGCGCTGCCCAGGCACTTAGTGGAGAAAGACTGAGGGATACTGTGGTGTGCCTGAGAAGTGGCACAGGAACAGCAGGTTCAGTGTGTGCTGAATGCACACAAACATGTGACTGTCCCAAGGCCACACAGTGTAACAGAGGAGTCATTCAACACAAAACTTTGGCCCACTTGAAATGCAGGACTTGCTGGAAAACACTGTCCCTAAGGTCACTGAAAGATATTGCTAGACTCAACAGCTTAACATCTCCTGTTGAGCTGTCCAGAGGGTAACAACAAGCTCATTTGAAATGTGGCCCAAGGCTTGCTGGGAAGCCAAGCTGGGCGGGGCTGTCTGCTTTGCCCAGCACCCTGGGCCAGTGCTGACTGCAGCCTGCCTCCACCTGAGCAGACTTGCTTGTAGGGCAGCCCCGGGCTCCCTGCAAATCCAGCCCCCCGTGAACGTTCATCAGTCCTGGACAGCCTGCAGCTGAGCCTGAGCTTAGCTTTGTGTCTTGCACGAAGTAAAAAGCCAAGAGTATTTTCCTTGGCTCCACTTCATCTCCTGTCTTGTCATTGCCTCTGCTGTGCACTGCCACTGCTGTTTGTTTACTCCTAGGGATGAGTCAGACAGGCAGTGGCATCTTGTCTTGATGTTCTTGGACCCACCAAGGTTTTCAGTAGTTTTTTTGCTGAGGTGGTCCCAACTCCTCTGGGTTGCATCAGCTTCCCTGTCCCTCTCCCATTTCAAGGCAGCTTGAGCCATGATTTTGTGTTGGTACTTGCATGGGGAACCCATGTAGGAGCTGGAAGCTGGCTGTTTCTGGGTTGGAAATTTTGTGAGTGTAGAAGGCTGGAAAGCCAGGGCTTTGGCTCAGAGAAGAGCCACCCTGGTTCCCTGCCAGAAGTTCTTCATTATCCCTGCCATTTAGGTTTTTTCCTGCTTGAGGAGGCAAGTGAGTTATGATCTTGAGGAACTGGCGTGGGCACAGAGCCAGAGGAGACCAAAAGCAAGCAGACAAATTATGGGAGCTCTCAACAGAGCAGGTCAAAGACAGGAGGACAGAGAAAAGAGGGAGGAAAATTCAGTCTTCTGCTGCAGTTTCTGAGGAAGACAACTTCATTCCCAGCAATTAAAAGGTTAATTCCCTTGACAACACCTCCCTCTCCTTCCCAAAGTCTATCTCAGAAATAATCAAAGTATTTAATTAATATTGCACTAGTCCAAATAAGTACAATCATCTTCCAGGAGTATTTACATGTCAGGCTATAATTAGCAGCCTCCTTGGCACCAGCCCACATGAGGTGACAGGTCACAGTTTCCATTACATGCTGCATTTTTCCAAATCCTTGCTCATTCCTGAGTGACTATGAAACAAGTTAACCAACTCAGCAAGGATCATGGATTGAGTGAGCCATGGTGGCAACCAGAAGAGGAGCAACTGATTTTTCTTGTCAGGAACTTGCTGACAATAATCAACACCATAGTTAAGTGATACATATATATATATTTTTTTTTTTTTAAGTATGCTTTTCAAGTAGTCTGAGAAGTGGAATTTCAAGGTTTTGCTATTTCCTAGTGATGATGAACTATTTCTACCTTGACTGAACTTCCTTCTCCTACTGAGGGGGAAATGCTTTGTCCATCCTACTGGATGATGTCTCTTGCTCCAACAGAGACAGAAGGGTGAAAGAGTGGCTGCACTTAAAAAAGCAAAATTGTTCTTGAATGCCTTTTACTCCTTGACCTTGCTGTTAGCCACTCAGACATGACAAGATATGTAAGGAGGCACAACAAAGCTTCAGACCAGAAATGAACTTCTCTCTGTGGAGAAATGTTACTGCGTTATGATCAGAGCTGCAGGAGGCTGAGTCCTGGAGCACTGGCTTCTGCCACTGCATTTGCTGAGATTTTCCTATTTTTACTATAATTTTGCTCAGAAAAACTATTCATAATGGAGCAAAACAGATACATACATAAATCTAGAAGAAAATATCAATGAGCAAATTCCCACCTTTGTTCTTACAAAAATGTAAGCATTGTTTTTTTTCTCACTCAGACATGTGTTTGTCTATTTGCAAGAGCAACTGGATGGGAAAAGGCCCAGTGAAGTGGACACCAACACTCAGGAGTCCTCTGGTCTCCCTGGGTGCTTTTTGAATTTCTTCCTGGAACTTCACCCTACATAATGTACAAGGGTTTTGCAGAAATTGTGGCTTCTAGTTTGGTAGCATGTCAGCTCCTCATTTAGCTGGCTTTCTGCTTGGATGTGAAACTCCAAAGATGTGTTTTGCTTCTCACTGACCCACTCAGAAGTCCCATGCTCCATTTTGGGTAGGAATGTGGATGCAGTATGTTTGAGGGAGAGGAGGGAAAGGAAGGATGAAGCATTTAGGGTGCATGCAGATTTCAAGCTGATGCTCTGCCTGACTGCTGTGAGGCAGCAGGAACATTAATGCTGACCCCTATCTATGGGCTGTCTTGCAGCTGCAGCTGGACAAAGATGTGAACAAGTAAAAGTACCTTCTCAGGCAAGAGGAAAACTAGAAGGATAAGGAAATATAAATCAGATGTTTTTGCAGTGAAGTTTCCTGCTGAACCTCTTGTCTGGGCCTCCCCCCAATGCCTGATGCACGGCTGCTGCTCTGCTGGTCCCCTGTGCTGGCAGCAGTGGACTGCCCTTCATGCCTCGGAGCATGCAGGGCTCAATTATGCACTTACATGTCTTCTTCAAAATTGGACCATCTGGACCACCACCTGAATGTCATTTTTTTCCTGCACAGCTTCTCACATGATTTGCCAGCTTGTGTTTGTGATTTGGGTGGGGGGGAAATGTGTGTGAAAGGTGGTGAGATCTGGCACAGGTTTTTTGCAGAAGCAGTGCTGCTGACAGAACTTTTATTTAGGATTTAATTGATTGCTGCACCTCCTTGGAAACCTGTGCCACTTATTCAGAGGAACTCCCTAAATCTGTGTCAACCTCCAACAGGGCTAAGTTTATTCCTCTAAAAGAATAAACAGATTAATCACTCTAAGGATAACCTCAGAAATAATAATCAGCTTCTTGTTTGAAATGCTTCCACAGGGAAGAGAGAGCCTACCAGGACAGGACTTGGAGAGGCCAGTCTGTGTTCAGGTAGCATAGGCACCCAAACAGCATCTACAGATCAGCTCTCACAAGCTCCTCCAGGATGCTCAGGTGAAACAAGTGTTGAAGCTCTGATTATACAAAAGTGTCCACAATCACAATCTTCATTTTAGGTGCTTGCTGTATGCCAGGACACAGACTCCTAAATCAAATTATAATTTCATAAATCTGACTAATCCAGGCTGTTGGCCTGTTGCTGCAGAGTACATTCTTGTACCAGTGCTGCCTCTGCCACCAGCCAGTTGCCATATGCACAGGAAAGAAGGCCACTATATATAGAAGCTGTACTCAGGTGGTACCTAAACACACTGTCCAGCTGTACAGCATCCAATCATGACCTCTTTCTGGGATGAATAATAATAAATACATTATTTTTTTACTGGTGTATGCAAATAATTTCACACCCCGTGTGAGTAAAAAAAAATTAATCATGAAATTTTAAAAATACGGATGTTTTAATAGTATTAAATATTACTTATAGGGAAACTTGGAAAGTTCAGTGGCTGCTGCCTTCAGAGAGGCCATGAGGAAATGAGTTGGTTGCATTGCAACCAATAAATCGCAAACTTCTAGTTAAAACCTCTTTGAAATCATGTTGCCTGACAGTGTAATAAGAGTTGAAAACCCAAATAAGGGTTTTCAATGTTTTAGCATATGCAGACACACAGTCTTTGTCACTACATGTGCCATCACTAGTGAGCTAACCTGCGAGTCACACGCTCTGCCTTCCTGGCATCAAGGGCTGTGCAGCTGGCATCATGGTCGAAGCCCTGCAAATGCACAGGTGTTCTCTAGATACCTGTGAGGGCTGATCCTCAAGGACAAGGAGGGCTAGATATCGCCTCACCAATGAAGCTCAAGGAAAACCAGGAGCCAGGGAGAGTGGCACTACCTCCAGGTGGGGACTAGTCATGCAAAAACTAGGTGACACCTTCACTAGTATGGAGAGGAGGATTTGCCATTTTACTTCAGCCTAATGGTCAATACATTAAAAAACAGGAGAGGCCAGGTTTGGCTCTCCTTCTAGGAAGAAGAAAGCAGGTGCCTTGCTGTGGAGGCTCATGGAAGAGCCTATAGAGGCCATGTGCACACTCTATAGAAACACTTCCATTCATATTCTCATTGCAACAGACAATTGCAGCAAGTCCTTCAATATGCCCAGGGTAAGGGAAGCTTCCAGAAGAAATGTTGCCTCCACTGCTAAGGAAGTTATACACCATTCTTTGTTTACCATCAACTCACAGCAATCTGCTTATACACTTTCAGTTTTGGGTAACTGATCACCCTGGGTATACTGCTCCTCTCATTTTTCCAGTCAGGGAGGCTGTGCCATCAGCTCTCTTGTTTGCATCCTCCACATTTACAAGTAAATGAACTCCACTATCTAACAGCCAGGTACTCTTTCTGGTGGCCTTCTGGTGGAGTCTCTGTAAAAGCTCTCCTAATTTACGACAAGCATATATATTTTAGAGATCAAGACAAAAACATATCTATTCTTAACTACAGGGAGGAGAAAAGCATATGCTCCTCTGCAGGGAGAGCTTAGGTTCACAGCTACACCACAGGTAAGTAGGGTAGGGCTGTAGGACTGTACTAACAAAAGGATTTGCCATGTCCTTTTGGTAACCAAGCAGGTTGGTTCAGGTCAGTCAGAAGCAGCTCTGCCAGAGAAGGCTCATGGGTCTCAGCCTTTTATTTGAAACTTAACTGGATCGCAATGTCAGCCATAACACTAATTAAAACTGTATCTTACATCCCTTTAATGACTTCTCTAACAAACAGCAGGAATTGATCAGATACCCGAAGTCTGTTAGTTTTGGTTGCTCCAGTCAAACAGGAGCGGTACAAACACATTGCTATGAAATAGCTCTTAGTCAGATGCATAAACAGATTAGCACTCATGTGGAATTAACTCCAAAGAAACTTCAAGGAAAACATGCTTTTCCTCAAGATGCTGAGAGAAGAGGTCCTTTTCCTTCTTAAGTGCCTATCCTACGTTTGAGTAGAGGATGGATGGAATAAGACAAGAGAAATTATTGAAGTCCCTGATATTTTACTCATTTTTAACAGACTGAATGGGTTTTTTTTCCCTGTTGTTTTGTTGGTTTTTAGTTTTGGTTTTTTTTTATTTTTTTAATAATGAACCACCTCTTCCATGAAGTCCAGGGGGCCAGCAATTGCTCTTTTCCACCTATAAATTGAGTGTTGGAGTGATGCCAGCTCTCAAAGAAATGAAGTGCTAGCCAGTGGCAAGAAAATGCAGTTTGATTTATTCTAAACCTTTAAAGTGACTGGTAGGCCTGTACATTAAACCCAGCAGCCTTTTAATTATGGATTGGCTATTTCTAGTAGCCTTAAGATACAATCACCTGTCCGAATGAAAAAACAGCTGGGTGGCAAGGCTGAAATACAGGCTTTGCTGATTTTTATTTTGCATAAATACTGTAGGCACCTACCCTGCAGCTGGATACAGGCCCATATATCACCTACATCTGGAACACAGACTGACACTGACTACAATTTTTCAGCAAATGCTTGAACAATGATTTAGGTTGGACTGTGTTCATACCCCTTTTCTTTCCAGAAATATTTTGAATTAGAGCTTGGCTTAAAAGAACTTTTCTGGAAGGTAGAATTAAAACAAGTATCAGAGAAACAGTGGGGTTTGCTCAGTCTAACAGCTGTATCCATATTCTTAAGTGGCAGAGACAGTACCAGGTGACCTGAATGTCCAAGAAAAACTAAACATAGTTCCTTGCACTTCAACTATCCAATGTTGGTAGCAAACTGTGAATGAGCTGCAGATGAACAACTTCCCTAGGAATAACTCTCTGGCAAGTAAATATTTGGCAATTCAAATAGTGAATGAATCTTGGAGATACTGCAATCTACTTGCGGGTAATTTGTTAACACCAGAAGAAATAGAGTTTGTCAAAAACATCTTTGCCCAGGAATGACAGGCTCATAGGCTAATAGAAATTAATTTTCCATCTCTAATATTGGGCACTACTTCTGTGTGGTATCACAGACCCTGACAGTTCTTTGGCATGTGATGTTGAAAACAGCCAGTTGCAATTTGTGTTTGCTTTTAAATTTACAGTTTAGCCAAGGGGATAGAAAAATGTTTCCTATTGGGAGCAAATTCACACCTCCACTGGGCCCACACAGATTCTGCACTGTGCTTTGAAGTTCCCTGTAAAATTGTGGAATTGGTGCATGGTCTCCACCTGACTAGGGGGAGGTCATCTGGTATGTGAACTGTCAGGATGTGACTAAGGCAGGGACAGGTTGCCTCCAGCATGTTTGAGGTTAACACTTTGTGCTCTTGTGCTCTGACTGCAATTTCAAGTTTCCCATCATCACTGTTGTTAGCAGTAATGAGCCTACTATGGATGATGGTATCCCCCTCTGTGACAATCATGAATTGCATCCCTGATGGAAGCAGTATCTTAAGGAAATGATCCTGTATTCCAGGCTGTTATCCAAGCATGCTGGAGAGCCAGGAGGTGATGGCCTAGATTTACACAAGAAGGAGCTCAGCAGCCTCCAGGGAGCTGAAATGGTGAGAAGGCAGCAGGCCAGGAAGATCAAAGGGCTTTCTGAGCCACCAACTCATCAGCTGTGTCCTTGCTTCCTAGGATGGGGACAAAGTGGGAAGGGGACTGACTCACTGGGACCTCTTTCTCAACCTCCTCTCCCATAGGGATCTTCCATCAGCCAAAGTGCACCTCCTATTTCTGCCCTGCTGAGGTGAAATCTGCTGTACCAAGTCAAACTCTGCTCCCTCTGCTGTATCTATTGCTAGCAGAGTGCAGTGGGTGCTACTGTGGTCTTCCAGGAGAATGAGTAAATAGGATAATTTCAAGTGCACCCCTACACAACTGCTCAGCTGGGATGAGTCACCAGGAGGAGGCTGGGAATCTCAGCAGTGTCTGCCTGGCTGCAGTGCTTGTGCAGCACCAAGGGGAACACATGGTATCTCTGTGCCAGAGCTCCTGCAGGGCACACTACAGGAAAAAACACATTTGTCTTATTTTAAGGGGACCTTGTGCATGGAAAGTCCATGCAGATGTTTCCACCGATTTTGGGAATATCTGCTTGTGTGCATGTGTATGTATCGACCAAGTATGATGGTCAATACTTCACACAGCAGTGTTATTTATATAAAGCTTTCTCTTAACATGACTGCAGGATGGTTGTATTACATGCAAACAAAAAATTCCTGTGCATATTGTACAAGATCTTTCTGTGGAAAAATTATTCCAGGAGTGATGTAGATGGCTTTAACATGTTTTATTGGAACTGTTCTCAAAAAGACCTTCACTCTGCAGCCAGGTGCACTAGTTGCTGTGAAGACAAATGTGCAGGGTTTTGAGAATGCCATGTATGTCAATAATAGAATTCTCTTCAGATACTACAGATTTTACATTTTTAAAGCCTTTGATGATATGCCCATCCCGGACTGGGCGCAACAGCTGACCCCTCTTGCAGTGTTGGGCATGACCCCTTTCTGATAGAAGTCAACTCCCCTTTTCAGCTATGGTGACAGAATTGAAAATGTGCCCAACAGGAAAGCTAGAGTGGGTTTGGCATTGACTGTCTCCCCTTGGCACTCTTGCTAGGGTAAATTTGCAACTGAAATTCCAAATCTGGCAAGAAAAGGAGGAACCATTTTCCTGGCAGCCTTCCACAGGTACTCAGGAGAGTAGATGGGGGGTGGTAGCCACAGAACAGATGGCAGTGCGGGATGAAGGTAGGTAAAGTGGTCAAAGATGTGCAATAAATAGATTTAACAAATATGTTACACCACAACGTGTGTGACACATGCATGCAGTTTTCCATGAAGAGCACAATGCCAGGGTGATACTCCACTTACACAAGCGACTGGGTAATTGTGCTGTATGGACAAACATAGCCCTTCTGTCTTCACATTACTGTGTTTTTCATGAGTGATCTTTTAAAGAAAGAAAAAGGCAGGAAAATCGATAGCAGTCTTTGAGAAACTGGCATATGAGAAAAGCCTCAGCCATTATAGTCTGAGGTGGGGAATAGGCTGAAATGAGACATGATAATCCACAAATATCTACACTTTTCGTGATGAGGAATGGATGTTGATAAAAAGTGCAACAAACTCAAGACTATGCAAAAAATATATTAAGGGAAATACTCAAGGAAAAAAAAATCTATTGTGCTAAACACCTATTTGTGGCCTACAGATGGCTCTCCCTGTTTTTAAACTTACTCAAGAGATGACATTTTATGTTGTATATTAGACTTCTTTTTTTCCTTGCAGTAAATGTTTCAAGTATGGAAAAATGTGTTCCTAAGGGCATCTGCTAAGGTCCCATCCATGGAGGTTTCAGAGGTGTGCTAGATAAAGCAACCTCAGTGAATATTCAGTAGGGAAAATTCTGCTGATTAAAGGGAGCAGTGTAAGATGAGCTGCCAGGTCTTTTATTATCTATGACTCCAGGACTATTGGTAGTGAAGGGAGTTCTTGCATAAAAGCCTTTACTGGCTTTATTTATGCCATGGCTGCTTCCAGGAAGGGGGAATCCATCATGTCAGAGATGAATGCAAACACAGAGCTTTCTCTCTTGCCCTCTCTCTCCATTTGGACTGTCCTTTCTTTTGACATAGAGACTCTGGTGTTCTGTGTATACTCTGCAACCTGATTTGCTTAAGACTCCCCAGAAACAAAGAGACAGTGAGGGCGGGATCACCTTAACACAGTGACTTGACTGTTTCTGGGAACTGCGTGCTGGGTCAGAAGAGAAAGTCAGGGAGGGAAGGCCAAGTCCCACGAGAGTGGGCTTTAATGATGCCCTGACAGTCAGGCAGGGAGCCAAAGGAAGACTGCTGATCCAGGTCCCTCCACCTGCAGCCAAGCACATCTTTCCTGTGACCCATTAGAGAGCTCAAAGCCCTGGCAGATGAGAAGAAAGGTCACCCCCAAACCACTGTTAGAGTGATGCAAATTGCCACCATATTCATCAGGTCAACAATACCCCAGGTGGGAAAGAGAAAACCCACACTACGAATTTAATTTCTTATTTTCCTAGCACTGCTCTTGACACTGCTTCCACATTTTAGAAGTCTGCGGTTTGCTGTGCTGCTTTTCATAAAGCTCTGACAAGTGTCTAATTAAAGGATGGCAGAAGGCAGCTAAGCTCTGCCCAGCTCTGGCTGTGAGGGCAGTTTTGCAGAGGGGGAGGCAGGGTGTATGAAAGGAGTTCAGCATCATGGCAGAGTATCTCTGTATCCAGAGGCAGGTCATCACAGGAGGACAGGCATTTTTGGGTAGGGTACTACCTATGCAAAATAACATGCAGAAGCTCAGGAATTTAGTTACAAAATAGGGCTTGCAGGTGGCCCACAGTGGATGATCCATCACACTAAGCACAGAAAGATTTTTTTTTTTCTCCATGCGTTGGATGTGGGAGTATATGTACAGGGCTGGCTGAAGAAACTGGCAAGACAAACTTTCTTCGCACTGTGGAAAGCTCTAGTTAGTTTGATTCGTCCAGACCATGCCCTAAATCTGTCTGTGCCCCAGCATGGAGGATCTAACATGGTATTAGGCTTCAGCTGAGGGAAGGGTTTGAGGCCTTCCCTGCTACTGTCTGTACAAACAAATATGCAGCTGCACTGACAAACATAAAATGTCCCAGAGGTGACAGCACAGCCAGGCAGTCTTGAACACAGTATGCAGACAAATGCTACAAACTTGCTTTTGCCAAGGTGCTGCCACTGCCTGAGCTCAGGATGTGCCACTTCAGCTCACAGCCCCAGTTGCAGTGTGGGGTTCAAATTCAAAGAGGGGTGAGTCCAAACCACATATGCATCCCCCTCACCCCACTTCAGCAATTTCAGAGCTCAGTAGCCTTGCACGTGGCGGCCCTTGAGGAGTGTTTCTTTTAGTGAAGAGACTGATTCTTCAGCCAGCTTTTGTAAGAAAATATTAGTTGACAATCACTTCATGAGCTGTACAGACTGGCCTCTCTAAGAGGGGGTCAGGGAAAGCAAGAGTTAAGGAAAGACAGCTGAGAACCGCAGATGCTGAAGCAAGGGGATGTGGGGAAGATCCAGGGCAATGGTGATGTGGTGTGCTGGCAGCATGATGGGTGGAGGAGCATGGATGCTCTGATGAGCAGAGCTGCAGGATGGCTTGAAGGCAAACACACAAAGCAAATAAGCCTGTCAAGCAAGACAAGGGACTGCACATTGCAACTCTCCGAGTCTGATTCCCAAGATATTAATGATGGACTCCGTGTGCACTAAGCACAGGGTCTAGTTGAGGAAGGTAACGATTTCCCTGGCCTGTACTGGTCCCTTCCTGCAAAATCAGCAAATGTTACACATCCTGCAGAGACAAATGGCACGCAGAAAACAGAGATGCTTCGAAGGATGTAAGCTCCCATGTGGGGGTCACAGGCAGATCTGGGAAGCAGCACAACCCTCGAGCAGGGTCGCAGGCAGTCACACCTCCTGGCTCTGCAGGTGGCCTGGCTGGTGAGGAGGACTTGGGTTGCTAACACTGCTCGTCTCTGGGACTTTCAAAACCTGAGAGCCACAGGTCTTGTCCTCCTGTGAAGCAGCACACCGAGCTAGCAAGCTAGATGGGGGGCTTTCCGGCTTACTTGGGAGGAGCAGAGCCATGCCTCGGGTGCTGGTGCCAGAGGGTGCGGGACGAGGGTCACTGAGCAGCACGGACACCCGCTGCAGCAAACCAGGTGCCTTTTGCAGGCCCTGGCATGGGACAGAGCTTCCAAGCTCGGCGTGCAGCCTTTCTTTGCGGTGTTAGCTGCGGCTGGGCATTGTCCATGGGGCTGGATACGATGANAGTCTGGGGGCCGCACTGCGGGATGGTGCCCGTGTCCGCCTATGCAGCACGGTTTCACAGAGCCCACCTGCCCTCTGGAGCGCCCCTCCACCCACCGCCACTGCTCCTGGCCCCCCTCCATCCTCCCCGGGTCTTGCCCTCTGCCGGCAATGGGACGTGGCCTTGTGGAGAAGCAGCTCTGGCTGCCTCCAGTCACACCATAGGGGCAGGAGTCCCTTCAGAATTTTTCCCTTGTAGAGGAAAATCCCACAGTGTCTCCTTTGGCCCCAAATAATCCCCAAAGAGCAAGTTCCAGAATCCCGGATGCTTTTAGGAGATGTGATGCGTTGTATAAAGCATAATTTGATTTTTTTTAATCTGGTGTGCCTCAATCCACGTGGTATGCGGCTCATGTAGAACCATGGCAAGAACCAGACATCCACAGTTCTGAGCTGTGAAGCTCTGCAGCATGTGGGAATAACCTGCACATGGATGGACATGAGACATATTGTTGAGGATCCAAAAGGAAACAACCACTCCAGAAATCCCACTCCACACTACTCCACTTCCTAGTCTACCCATAGAAGATGCTGCTCAGGGCTAGCTGTCACCTACTATTTATGTAAGGATGCCATGGTTTAAGTCCCCAATGATGAGAGAGAGAAGCTCCATTTAGTATCTCTGCTGACAGATAGCAATATCCAAGGTATAATGCCATTGCCCACAAGAGAGCTGTTCTCTGCCAGATTAGATGTTTCAGCATACCTTCTGGGTCCCCAGATAGGAAGGCACTGGTACATCCCTAAATTCTGCCCACTGACATCCACCCTCTGTGTGGGGTGAATCCACAATTTCCTATTGCAAATACAGAGGGCAACTACACTGACACCTGGGGCAATAGCCATAAATTCACATTAAAAGCCTTCAAGTAATAGCATTGCTGTGTAAAGACAGCCTTTGAAAAGCTTGTTTCCAAAGCTTAGCAGCAGGATTAGGAGATTGCTGGCTCTTAGCTGTGAGTTTTGCAGATGCTAGAGGCTGGCAAAGCAAAATCTGTATCACATGAAAAAGTTGATCAGGTCTGACTCTCCCCTGCCGTGAGATTACTTTTCTCACTACAAAGCATTTCTCCTCAGCAGTAAGTTCAAAGTACGTGTGGGCATGAAGATAGTGTATTGTTCACCAGCTCACTGTTCTGCTGAGCAGCCATGTCGCTTGTTCCCCGTCTCAGGTTATAAACAGTGCTGAGAAGCTCAAAGTTGCTCACAGCTTAAACGACGTAATCATGATAACCTAGCCTATCTTACCCTACTGTGAGCTCTACTTTAATAATCCTGCTTAATCATTAAACCACAATAAAAGCAAGCCATGGAGTTTAAGGCAAGAGCCAAGCCAAGGTGCATCAGAGCAGTGCTCCAAACTTGAACTGAGCAGTCACCTAGAGACAGAGGAAGCCACACAAAGGTATAGCAAAGTTGTTGTGCAAAGGGTCAGAAAGATGTAGCACAAAATTTGTATCCGTTGAGACTTGTGAAGCTGTGAGCTGCTCTTGCTAGTCGAGACTCTGCAGTCGTGTCCTATTTACATCCTTTTCCCAGGAGACCATCTTGTTATCTAGCACACACACTCCACTCAAGTCTTGTTGTTGACATAGATGCTCTGACTAAACCCTTATTCCTGATGATTATCGAGTATAACAGTGGTTGCTGGTTATTTTTCAGAATGCTTTACCCCTCTACTGAAGTGTACAAATACAGCAAATTCCTTGGACAGACCTGTTCCTTGCCCATGATGCTGCATATTGTGTTATGGCAAACTAATTTTTTTTCAAGACCATTTCATACAGAGGGTGAGGTTAGATTAAAAAAAAAATATGGAAAAACAGGAAAGGAGAGACACGCTGCTTCTGTCACTCTGCTGAGGACACTGAGAACAGGGTTAGGCCAAGGCCTGCCCATGAATGCATCCAGGGCTTGCTCTGGTTCCAGGAGGATTATTCTTGTGTGCATGAGTGCATGACAGACAGAAGAGATTTGGTCCTTGTTGCTTTGACTTTTCCAGGATGCTCCATTTATTTGTGCATTTTAGGAAACAGACTGGTACAGTCAGATGTTCTGTACCTGGGTTCCCCTTCTCCCACCCAAACCAGAAATAATTTTAGGCTAAAAGTATCACCCATGCCAGAAGATGAGAGAGCCAAATCTTTTTGAAGACAAAGGACTTACCAAAACCACCAGGGTTTCACCTGAGTAGGACTAAACAAAGAACTTCACCACAGTCTGTGACAATTTGGCTGAAGAGACAGTGAGTCAATTTTGTATTTTCAGACCAAAATAATTGTCTGGGTGGGGGAACACTCTTGCCTCAGCTTCCTTGAAAGTGGGAATAAGAGGATTGGTATAGCTGAGATCATTCCGGAACTTGGGTTATGGTGCAGAAAACTGATTCACATTCTGCAGTCTGAAATGGGGTATATTTTGTCTTCATTGTCTCACTACCACCTCTTGTAGGATTTGACTGCAGCATGGAAGCATCCTGATATAACTTTACAGTGCATCATGTTGTTGTTACTGTAGTAACTTATTACTAGGACATCTTGTGTTATCTTTATTGCTGCAGTACCTGGTACAAATGTACCACTGTTTGTCCACACACACTGTTATTGCTGCCTTATTCCCCAAACTAATTTACTGCAGCATCCTGTTGTGTCTTATTGCTGCATTATCAAAATGCTACTTTACTGCAGTGGCCTGTGTTACCTTATTGCTACATTTATTCTGGTATTATTATGTCAGCTTACTGCCACTTTTTATGGCTGCCCTGCTACCATTTTATTACAGTACTCTATGGGATCTTAGTGCTGAGTTATACTGAGAGTACATTAATCCATTTGATTCAGCCTAACACTGTCTGCACTGGCTCGTCGAACCTTTCCTAGTGCTTGTCCTGCTGCTGTTTTGCCACAGTAGCCATGAGTGCTCTGGATACTCTATTATCCAAATAACAGTGCACAGCCATATTTCACAGCCATAGCCCTGTAAGGATGGGTAGTTTTGTAGCTAGCTTGCACAGCTTGGACATTGCAGAAGCTTTCCAGATGGTCTTTCCTTGAATTGATGCCATTTAGAACATAAGCAGAGGTGGAAAGCTGATTTCCTAAACTCATCTTCAGCATGATGAGGTAGTTGGAAGACACCGGACACTTAGAAAGCAGCAGATTACTGCTTGCAATGCTCATTGGGATACCATTGGGTGTACAAAATTAGCATCACTTGGAATAAGCAAGGTCATTAAAAAGCAATAATTCAAGGATGTGGTTCATGTGGAAGTAGTTACATGTTACTATCACCATATGTGAAGTAAAAGACATGTGAAGAACAGTTAATATGTATTCCCAGGAGGAGGCCTTGTCTACTCTCATGTTTGTTTTGGAGAAATTTAGTCAGGAAATGAGGAGCAGAGCTTCCTTCCCTCCAGAGGATATGCAGCTCTGTCCGCTCAGCTAGCCATTGCTGAGCAGATTAGTTTGCACGAGTGTGCATTTAAATGGCAAGCTGTTCAGCATCCAGGCCCCCTGATGCATGCCCATATGCACACTCTCCGTGTCTGTAAGAATTCCCTCCGTGTGCTCAACTGTTCAAACACGGAATAATCCCCATAGGCAAAATACTGTGGCAGCCAACATGACCGTCCTGCAGGAATAAAGCTGAAAGACAAAGCAGAGTGTGTTGCTCACAGGGCAACAGCACATCCCCAGGTTAAAGTCTGGCATTTCTGCTGCCTGCACAAACCATAACCCAAATTCCACCTGTCCCATCACCCACCAGCATTCTCCAGTCCTGCCCACGTGTCCCCATGCTGCAGGGCCTGAGGAGTACCTCCGTGGAGCTACCCCATCCTTCCCCCAGGAGAGGACCTCCCCAGTGTCAGGAACTCACTGCAAAGCAGAGACCCACATGTACCACTTTACTATCCCTGCTCCTTGCTACACACCAGTTTCATGTGTTATGTGTACATCTTGCTCAGGAATGCTCTGCAGACCAGTTGGAGGGTTCACAAGACAGACCTCCCATGGGTAATGCCTTGTGGCTGGGCAGCACTGGCAGCAGAGTAGCTTGGAGTGCAAGCAGCTGTTGGTTTACCGAGCTCCAGTGATGCATGGCACTGGAGAGTTTGACAGAGATAAAAACACCATCTACAAGGCTCTGAGAAGAGATGACCTCTGCATTTTGCTAGGGATGACCAAGGGGACGCATATGCATGAATGGACATATGAACCTATTACACAAAGACCTGCTATTTCCCAAGGGGACCCTTTGGCTGGGTGGGCAACAGAGGACAAATAGGTCCTGCAAGGACAGCTAAGTGACAATTTGGAGGGGACCAAATTTCCTTTTCAGAGGCAGGGGACCACAAGAATGTCAGGGACATTCATGGTTCTGCAGTCCTGGAACTTGCTTGTGTGTCATGTATATGTAGGATGAATTTGTTCTGAAGGCCTCAGACAGCAGGCTGTTTAGGGTATAGGCATGTGTAAAGAACAAAGATGATACT
Organism: Ploceus nigricollis; assembly: GCA_013399945.1. Taxonomy (NCBI): domain Eukaryota; kingdom Metazoa; phylum Chordata; class Aves; order Passeriformes; family Ploceidae; genus Ploceus; species Ploceus nigricollis. The sequence continues at coordinate 510,922 of VXBC01007213.1, forward strand.
CAGTAGTCTACTGTACATTCATGCAGGTGAATGGACCTTAGGTATAATTGATATTAGGACTTTTCTGCAGGAAGGAAAAGAGATATCAGAATGAGAACTGTCATGGGCAAAGAAGAAGGTTCTTTTTCTGACAGAAACTATGCTGGCATGTTTTTGTGCATACATAGACCTTAGATATTAGAATAATACTTGCCTCAGAAGTGAATGTTGTCGATAGCCAGCTGTTTACTTAGCTAGATGGTTTTGCCTAGGTAGGAATGCAGACTTGTAGCCATATAGCAGTTTCTACCACCTGTACAAAAAGCCAATTTGCCTTGGCATGAGTGAATAAGACCAAGAAATGTCTAGTTTTATGTATGCTTCAGATCTGAACTGTTTACAAAATATAGGAGATTTTGTGAGTCAGCTGAGTCTTGAAATTCTTTTTATATATTTATAGTGTACTGTATGTGAATGCAGGCCATTTTCCTATCTGCAGCTAGTATAAGTGGATTTCATAATAAAGTCACTTGAGTCCTGTCCTCATGCTAACCTCCATATCTGCAACAGCTTGAAATAAGCTACTGGGCTATCTTTTGCTGTTGCATTCATGGGCTGCAGGTCAGATGAGTTTTAGTGGAAGCTCATTTCCTCCAATGGTACAATTTCACTCTCAGAATGATGCTTCTCAGCAGGGTCAGTTATCTGAGGATGATATCACAGCTGGGTCTGCTTGCTGTTTAGGGAGGGTCACTTGGCACCCAGTGCCCTGCCCATTCACACCATGAATTCCCTCCTCACTGTAGGCTGAATTTTGACACCTGCCCACATCAGAGTTGCCTTTCCCTGGACACAAGTGAGTGGATTTTGGCCCTCTCTGATTGGTGAGCTGGAGTCCTGTTTGGTTTGCTTGGAGAAAAGTTCGAACATCCATCATTGATTAGGTATGCAAATTCTTAAATAAATAGAAAATTAAATAAAATATAAACCAACTCACTTTAAAATACAGTGTGTGTGTGTGCTTGTGTGTGCATTGCACATCTCAAACATGACTTTTTGAGCATCAGGCAGAGTCTGATCACATTTGCACTACGCGCACATGCAGAACGATTCCGCCGACGTCAGAGAGTTTGCACCAGGATCAGAGTCTGACTCAAGGGGAAAGATCCTCAGGTGATGAAAACCACTCCTGCTTTCTTGACTTCAGCTGAGGATCTTGCCATCATCTCTGGACATGCTACATGCTATTGGAAGGACAATGAGTGATGAACTTAAAATAGTGCCTTTTCTTTTTTTTTTTTCATTGTTTTAAAGGAGGAGAAACATAGGAAAGAAAAACCAAGTTAAAGTCAGTGAATCTGCAGGCAAAATGCATTTGGGATTTTGTGAGAAGGAGAAGCAGCTTCCAGCTAAAATATCCAGATATTTTATTGGATCCAGACGGCCGCATGAAAGGGAGCAAGTGAGACTGCGGCGCCATCTTATTACAGTCACATTTGTGCCAGGGAGAAAAGAGATGTGGAAAAACATTGATCTCTCTCAGCTCTTCTTTCTCCAAGCTGTGATTGGGTCTGTTTCCTTAAATTACGAGACAGCAAGCTGTCGCCTTGTCGACCTCCCGTGTATGGTGAAGTGTTCTCCAAACCTCAGCTGGAAACAAAGTACCTGCACAGAGCTCAGGGTCCTTAAGGAGCTGTGCAGACAGGGAAGTGTTGGTGTAAACTGTGAAGAGATGTGCTCCACTGGCGTGTGGCTCTCTGCTTCCAATTGTTCAGGCTGTCTCCCCTGCAGGGACCTGCTCTCCCTGAAATGCCCCATCCCCGGCAGTGGTCCCAGCTGTCTCTCCTGCGGGGCGGTCGGCTGGAGCTGTCAGGAGGACTGCATCAGGCCCGTGAGGCGCTTGCTTGCCAGAGACTTTCCCTGGAGGGAGGGACAAACAGACAGAAGAGATCCAGAGGTGTAAGTGATGTCTTGGAATGGTTTCTCTGGAAGTGAGGGGCAGGAGCCTTCCCCCAGAGTGGGACATAAGGCTCTCCTGACAAGGGAGACAGGTAGGGTGAGCCTGCCTCTAGAATTTCATGTGCCTGCAGTTTTGCCCCAGGAAAGTGTTTTGGAAGGAGGAGTTGTGCCTAATGATGTCCAGTGGCTATCACTCAAGGCTGTGCCCTGGGACCCTGTCTTGTGAAGATATTTCCTTTTTCCAGTTTCATGGGAACTGGAAAAAGCAAAGCCCTGTCCTACTCACTGCTACTTGTTCTGCCCAGTGCTGTCCTGGTGCAGAGCTCTACCCAGCTTGGGGAGGGATGCACAACCAAGGCTGCTGTGAAAACTGGGATGTCCCTCCCACAGTCTGTGAATCAGTATCAGCTGCACAGCATCCACCACGAGCAGGTCTAGGAAAAATGTAATTACAGAAACAGTTTAGCCTGTTCCTGCCCTGCTCTCATCTTGGCACACTCCTTGGTCACTTGCCTCCTGGGTTGGTGCCTGTTCTCTCCTTCTTGGCCTCCCTGCCCTCCCTGTGCTCTCCTCCAAGCTACCAATGCAAGAGCGTGGTTGTGGCAGCCCTGCTCAGACCCTACTGTCATCCACATAAGCTTTCCCACTGGCAGGACCAAGGACTAGGAAGAAGGAAGGTCACCTGCACATCTGAACTGCTTCCCTAACTTACACCATGGTTTCAGGAGCAAAGGTTCTACAGGACCTATTTCAGGATCTGCAGCCAGTGTTCTCCATTTGCAGACAGGGTATATCCACATAGGGAATACTGATGGCTTTGCAATTACTGATATAACAGTGAAAAACTATCTCAGGTATTGCACCAGTTGCTGTATTTCTTTGGTGAGCTTTCCTCTTGAAAAACGATGTTTTTCTTAAAGGAAAAAAAGTCTTGCTTGAAATAAACATTCAGGGAATACCAGAGAGCTGTAGAATACCTAGCAGCTCTTAAACAACCTCCTCTTCATTACTATATTTAGCCAAGATTTCCTTTGCAATAGGAAGTCTTACTGATTGCTATTTCAAAGAAAGAGCCACAAAAAGAGCAAGAGAAATGGATTGTTCAGTGAAAATAAGTAAGCACAAAATGTAGAAAAATTTTGAAATGTAAAAATTAGCAGGCTATTGGAAATAAATATTTTTAAACAAGTTAACACTCTAGGAAAAGAGAAACACTTCCCACTTCCCTTTGATTTCTAATCTCTTTCCATGTAGGGCTGTTCCAGGAGGATGCAGCTATTCCCTACAGAAGCGGCATTTCATTACTGAGATCTGTGACTTTCACCAAATAATTTGTTCAGCTGCATGAGCACACACGGCCTAATCTGTCTGTGTTCTGTATACCAGCAGTTGGCTGCAGGAAACACTGTCATCATGCAGATTGTCCTGCCTGGCAGGAGAGGCCCACAGCCATTGCTCTGTGCCTCACACACAGGGCTCAGCATGGGAATGGCCAGCTCCGTCCCAGAGCTCTGCAGACACATCATTCAAGATACGAAGGTTTGGGTTTTGGTTTGTTGTTGTTGTTTGTTTTTTGTAGTATAAGTAAAATTTTTGATTATTACTATTTTTAAATGCACTGTTGTAAAGCTTGCCCCAGTGCTACCCCAGGGGGTGGCCAAGTCTTCTTCAGGGCAACATGGCTTGGGGGCTAAGACCAGGGCTGTCATTTTGCTGCCATTGAGGAATACCAGAGAGAGAGTGCTAAGGAATTATCAGTTCCTGAGTCCTAGTTATAGGAAGAAGAAGGTAAAGATATGGATGTTAATTCCTGGAAGAATAACATGGCTGAGTTTAGGGAAAAAAAAAAGAAAAGTTAGTTTCCACCAATATTTGGGTACTTCCTTAGGAAAAAAATTAAGAAATAATCCTTGGTTTATATAATGCCTATTCAGTCAGACTCTAACTAATCTGTGACAGGCAGCTCCTCTTGTTATCTTCTCACAGGCAGGTGGCTTGGGGCTACGCCAGCTCCCTGCGTCAGGTTCCAGCAGGGCTGAAGAGCAAACACTGTTCCACATCCCGCCCCCATTTCAACATTCCTGTGTTCAAAGCAGGAAGGAGAAACGCCGGTAGTGGGCCAGGCTGAGGAGAGGGGACAGCTGCCCTGGAGAAGGTGGTGGGCTGGAAACAGAGCCAATGGCCGTGATTTGTGAAGAACGAAACTTTGTTCATGGTTTTCCCAGTGGAAACTGCCTCTCGTTGCAGGGAAAAGCAGTGGTCTCCATCTGCAGCTCCCCATCTCATGGGAAAGGCGTTGCCCTGGGAACTGCAGCAAACTTCCCGCCTGCAGGCTGGGATGAGTCCCCAGTGCAAAGCCCATCTGTCTGGGAGGATAACTGCACCAGGGAACGGCCTCATGGGCAGGGACACGCAAACAGATGGGTGTAAGAAGCTGTTTTAAGACAGCAAGAAGCAGGCAGCAGTGTTGTCTCCTCGGTTGTTGTGTTCACCTCTGTGCTAGGACAGACGGCAAAAGGATTCCTGAAATTGCATAGAGGGATTAATGCTGTGACATTTTTGACTACAAGCAAAAGTCCTGTAATGTTCAGCCCCCAGCTAGAGGCATACTGATGTAGGGATTTTGTTTCAACCCAATGCAGGGCCAAGTGTCAGCCTCACAGCATGGGTCTGAGTGATACGGATATCAGCAGGCTGGGCTTGGGTGGGATGCAGGTGTTTGGTTTAGGATTATCTCATCTTAGACCTCCTCATTAAAATCAAAGAGGTTCAGGAAAAAACTGCATTTCATTAGGAAAACTGGTATCTCTTTCCTATTACTAACATGAACAAGAAGGGAGTAAAACAGTGTATAACAGGTGGAAAAGCTGGATGGGATCTGCAATCCACCTGCTGATATAAATCAACATGACTCAGTTGTTTTCACAGAAGTGCTGCTGATTTACACCACTTGAGGGGCTGGCCCATGGTATCTCTGTTTCAGGTTAAGCCCTGCAGGGCTTCTAAAGCAGAAAGCCCATTAGGAGACACAAAAGGTTTGCATCAGCTGACTGAGAAAAGCCTTAGTGCAGCACACACGATGGCTTCTTTGGAATGGGGCAGCGACTCACACCGCAGGCAGCCAGCACTCTCCCCAGGACCCCCAGCCAGACCATCCAAACCTACCTGCCCCTGCTTGCCAAGAGGGTGTCCGTGGCCAAAGAGTCCAGGATGGCAACAGCATGCTTTAGTGTCATTGCTCAGAGTGTGGAAAAAAGGCGTCTGGGTAACCGAGAGGGTGGCCTGTGTCCACCTTGAGACAGCAGAGGTGAGATGCACCCCTGTATTATTTGTGATCCCACAACCCTTCCCTGAGGCTGCATAGTGTGAGTGCAGGTGAAAGGCTGCTCTGAGAAGCTGGAGGTGGCTGAAATAGCTCTTAATTGGGTATAACACATGCCAAAAAAGTTCAGGTCCAGGAGAGCATGTTGGGTCTCATCTACCATGTGGAATGGATGGAATTCTCTTGGGGATATATCTGACAGAGCAAGGATGTTTCTGATTATGATGTGAAAGTTTGGCACAAGCAACACCTAGTTTCTTTAAAAAGGTTTAACCAAAATAAATCATGTTTTCCTTCCATGCATCTTTGTTTAGCATGAAACCAGTGGCTGTCTCTACCTCTCCTGTCCTCACTGAAAGAGAATGTCAACAAGCTATATTTCCAGGAGAAATTTCTTCTAAGCTAGGCTGGCAGGGGATTTGGAAAGTGTACCATCTCAAGCTCAGCACATTTCAGTGCTTCTTTTACTGTGCCACATGTATATGCTGAATAACTTAAGGCAATTTTAGAGTGGATGTAAGGAGTGAACTTTTAGATGGGGTCTAAAGTATATAAAGAAATCCCTGTCCTCCAGGCCCAAAATATTTGTCACTCCTAATTAGGGTTACAACAATTAAAAGCCCAGACTGTTGTCGCTGAAACAAGCAGTAGGGCATATGTTGTACGGCATATGTTGTATGTTGTCTTGGATGCAGGAAAGCTTCCTTTTCTCTCATGTCCTGCAAGCAATTAATTCATGTCCTGCAAGTTCCACAGCTTACATGCAAGGATGACATGGAGCTTCACTGCATCTGGTAAAGGTAATGTCCAGTTCTCTCTATGCTGCTGATTGCCCTTGAACACCCCCATGACAAGAGCCATTTCTTAAAGACAGTGTAAAATCTGAATTTGGAGTATCCTAAGGAAAAAATCAGGGAATTCTTAATAAACCTAATGAAACTGTCCCCTAGAATATGACTTCTAAGTATGTGGCCATCCTAACTGCTTGGCTACATGTTCAGCAGAGGATGGGATCTCAGCACTTGTGGACCATCAGGGCTCACTGAGGCCCACTGAAATAAAGATTAACCTGCAGATCACAGGAGATGGTTAGCATCTTCAGTGGCTGAGCCTTTGCTGAGCAGCTACTAAGCTAAAGTGTAAAATACAATCAGCAATTATTTTGATGAAGCAAAACTCAGCAATTTAACACAGGGAAGAAGCCAAGTAAGAAGGAAAAAAAGGGTGTCTGGGATTTGATGCAAAAAGGAGACAGCACTGCTTTCAAACCTCCTATATGAGCCAGCAGAGTTTCCATCTTGCTCCTTGCTTTTATCTGCCAAAACCAGCACTTTGCACAGTTGGGAGAGAAGCAAAGAGTGGGAAATTTTAAAAATATTTTTAAATGGAAAGTTTAGTTCTGTCCAGTACCTATGGCTTCACACAATGTTGGTATGCTCTGCCCAGCACAGTGCAATTCAGCATGCAGACATTCCCCACCCCAGCATGCACAAGCCAGAGCTCCCATGCATGTTGTCAACAACTTACCTGAACACCCAGGCAGGATTCATCCCATAAGGAGCTTTGTGGCTGCAGCAGTGGGAGAGAGATGGCAGCACAGGCTCCCCTTTGCCATGTCAGTACAGACCAAAGTGCTTTCATGCTGACTGTTCACCTCCACAATTTCCACCCACCAGCTTGGGGCTTTGTTTGCTACAGCTGCCCCCACTTCTTGCTTTCTACCCCTCATTTTTGCTCAGGGCTCTCCTTTTCCCAGTCTGCTGCCCAATCTGCTCCAGCCAGAAGCAACACCTTCCTGGAAGAGAAGTCATCTCCTGGGGAGCACTGTTGCCCCATCCCCTTTGCAGAGAACTAGGGCTGGTCTGCATCTCCAGTGGAGGTGAGATAGTTCTCCTTCCATCGGCTTGAATCTGAGGTTTTTCACATCATCACAGGCACTGCTCAGTTTTCCTATCTGTTAGCTAACATACTACAAGAAATTTGGCAGTGTGCAGACAACATCCTGCAACCAAATTTTACTTCTGAAGAGATTGCCATGGCCCTAGCACTGCCAGCACTGTTTGGTTTTCAATGCTATCTTACAATGCAGAGCTTGGGGAAGCTTTATTTTTTGTGCCATTTAAAAAATATTCTTTTTATTAGATTTTTTCATTAAGATATACATTGTCAACATAAGATAAGCATAACATAAATTAATGAAGTTAAATAAGAAACTGAATTTAAAACATAAACAATACTGGAAAATAACTTAGTTCAACACAAAATAAACACAGACATATAAACTGTAAACATAAGTAACATAAATTAACACACAAAACGTGGTGGATAATACCACCAATTACACACTGACACAAACTGAAAACAGGACCTGCAAAGTGGCTGTAGAGGGTAAGGTGGGGCCAGATGCTCCCAGCATGCGGAATGCTCACCTGTTCTTGCCAGCACAGTCTCATGAGTTACTCCCAAATTCTTGCAGAGTGGGCCCCACTCCTCTTCTAAGGCTTGACTGACAAGTTACCTGAGCTTCTTGCCATTCCTGCCCATCACAGTGAAGTTCGACCACCTTGGGTTCCCACATTTGATATTGCTTTTTTGCTCTTCTAGCTCATGTCTCTTACGGGAACAGTTCAGAGCTTCGGTCCAATTAAAACCAGTATCATCTATTCCCATTTTAACTTGTGAGGATTTCTTACGCTTCCTAAATGAGGCATTGCACTTTGCTTGGAGAAATACCAGTACACCACTGCATATGGTACAAACCAGGATCTGTGTATTCACCCACTCCTAGCACAGCTTCTTAATAGCTGCAGCCCTCCTCTACCATCCCATCAGCACCACAAGTAAGATCCTCTTCTTTTGTGGTACAGTCTGGGCTTCTTATAGCTGAGAGTGAACCAGTTTTGGCATTGGTTGAAACTGTCTATGGACTGCAAATTCAGCATGTTTTCCTCCCTTTGACAAAAACCCAGGAAGACAGAGAAGCAGATGGATCACTGCACCCAGTACACAATTGTGTAGCAGACTGCTTTTTCAAGCTACCTCAGAAATGCCCTAACTGAATGTTGCTGGACTGCCTCTTGGACTGGGTGTGATTCTGTGCAAAGGACTCAGTTTGTTTGACAGCTTTCAGCACGACTGGGAACCAGATATGTAAATGTCTTGTACAGAGGAAAATGGATGCACCACTGAAATATCAAATCTCTCTGGAGTATCAAAATAAACTTGGCTGAAAACACAGCAGGGGCTAAGCACACCCTCCCTCCCAAACACCTTGCTAAGGTTGTGGTTTAGTATCTGCAGCTAGAACTGTCTGTAGTGAGAAGGTGCCAGCTTTTGTCTTCCAGGGTTTGTGTGTGGCTCAAATAAAATACAGCAAATGAATAGTGGGTGTGTTTGTGTAGTATCTGTAACTCTGTATAGTGCCTTTCATCCAGAAGGGTCCCCAAGCACTTTCATAAATGGTATGCACAAAGATCACTCACCCACTTTGCTCTCGCAGGGGAAAAAGGAAGCTGCCATCCTGTGCCAGCAGCACTACACAGTAGCGCTTTTAGGAAGTGAAGGATAACTCATCGACTGGAAACAATGAATACTTACCCCTTAAAGGAGCTCCTGTATATAGAGCAGACTGTGCAGGTGACACATGCCACTTACCCCTGACCAAACCGGGTAAGATACCACGACGATACCAAGAGCAGATGTGGTACATTCCTGCCTGCAGCGGCGAGTCAGTGCATGCGCTGTGCAGGCCATGCATCCGGCCCTCTGCAGCCCCAGCTGTGGACACTGGCTGGCTGTCACACCAAGGGAACAATCACAGGGCAGGCTGCAAGCACGGGCTGCTGCCCCTTTGCACTTTGGGTACATTCTGATGCTTCCCACCACCTCAGTAAGACAAGTTCCTTTTCTCAGCACAAGCCACTGTAATGATTGGAGTAGTCAAGTGAGCACGTTTTCTTTTAAAGTAAAATACCTTCCAAAGATAAAAATAATCCTTTTCCCAGAATGTCTTTTCTTGATGACAAATCTAAAAACTTTGGAATCCACTCCTGTATCCCCTCCCTTCTTGCTATCTATTCTGATAGCCACTCCACCGCATCTCAGTGTATCATCTTTTTATACTTTCCACTTTTCCAACCACTATTCTCTACCAATGACAGCTTAAACCTTTGTCATTATTGAAGGCTGTGAATACTTTCCATATCCTCAAATGCTGCAATCTATTTATGCAAGCTGGTAGAGCTGGGAAAGTGAAAAAGTGGTAAATATACGACAGCTTTATGAGATTATCAAGGAACTAGTTAAAAAGATTACATTGGGCAGCAATTCTTTCTCCAGCCTTACATGTTCTTCACTGCTTTCATGGTTACTATTTATAATACATCACAGTGACACAGCTGTGCAAAACATCACACAGTTCACCTGAGAAAGATTCCATCAACAGATTTCACATGTGTGACACCACACTCATGAATTAAGAATAGGACTGAGTTTGACTTGGACTCTGATCCAACAGTACACAAACCAAGAAGACATAAAAAAGGGCATGAGTAGCAGTGGCCAAGGAATGAAGCTCAGGGTCAGGAAGATGGGGAAGCAGCAGCAGGGAAAAACAAAAGTGACAATATGGAGCTGGGAGACAGCTGAGAACATCAACGAAGGGATAGCCAGGCAATCAGGGTAGAAATGAAAGCTTTCACAGCTATAAAATGCAAGAGAGCAGATACATATGGAACTGAAATTAAATATGCAACTGTGGATTTCTCTGGGCACTGAACTGGGATGCATTTACATCCTGAAACAAGAATTGTTCAATACAAAATTGCCAAAAGATACCAGAAAACTAAAGCAAAGGAAATGCTACCATGATAATGTCAGTTTGCATCACTGCAAGGAGGAGGAGGGCGTTTTAGGCTCCAGACAGAAAGCATCTTGGGCACTGAGCATGATAAATACATTGAATACAAGATCTCCAGTCGTTACTATTTCTCGAAAAGTTATCCTTGCATGAGAAACCCAGGTGGAGCACTGGCTTCACAGCCATTAAGGATGTCACATGGGACTTTGCCTACAATGCTTCTGGGTGAGAATACAAAACCACTAGACTGGTCCTGCTAGCATAAGGATGACAGTGGCTTCTGCTTCCCAGCTTCTCCTGCCTATGCTATGGTTAATGAAGCTGGACCAGTCTGTCGATTCAGTTATTAACCTGTGTCTGGGAACTGAGACAATCTTCAATCTTCATTGATGTGCTGTACAAAATGTTCCATCCAAAATGTCCAGGATTCTTTGAAGAAGGGTCATTTGAAAACTCTTATTCTTACATCCTTAATCTACGGTCTACTTCCCACACAGCTCGAACACAGACCATCTCATCCTTCACCTTATTTTCTTTCAACACTGCATTGAATTTACACAAGAGATTCTTTGCCTTCTTCAGGTAAAGACCTTTTCCAGTCCAGGAACATAATGCATAACAGTGTCCCACATCCGTCAGTTCAGTCAGAATTTGTAAAAATTCTGCCTAAAGAATAGATCGCTGCTCTGGTCGCTCTCTTGTCCTTTAAAGCACAAAGACTGAGAACTCTTATCCTCTAAAAAGTGGTACATGTGGGTGTGCCTTTTTTTCTTAAAGAAATATCAGTTGGGAATAAAATCCAGAGGTCTTGGCACTGAGTCACCACCTGGACACTGAGTCAGAAATTTTAACACCTGTTTTCTTCCAGGGAAAATTCCTTCCCTGGAATATAGCCATTTTAGGAAAGGTTGAATTCAAGTTTGGGTATGATGGTCCAGGCTTATCTAAGTTAACCTGCTGAGGCTGGTATCCATAGGTTTAATCCCTGTTATTGCTGAAGTACCCATTGCTGTTTTCAGAGATAATGCTCAAGATGCAACAAAGGACTCCCCTTCTATTTCCTCCTTTATTAAATGCAAATGGCTACCAGCACAAGTTAGACAGAGACTTGGTGGCTTCCTTTGTGACACAAAAAGCAGCAGTAGTTCCCCTAAATATACTCATTAAAATATATTTTCTTTCTACACTTGGCCCTGAAGGATCATCTCAGGTTATGAGAACTAAGCTTCTGTCTATCTGATTATGAAATAATTTCTAAAGCAGATGGGAAACTACAGTGGTTTAAACAGCTAGGCTGAGGCTGCAGGGCTAAAAATAGTATAGCAGGCTCCTTTTAATTAGTAAGATGATGAAATATGACAGAAGAGAGAGATGTAGATATATGGATTTGTGTGTATGTGTGTCTTTAAAATTAAGTTATTACCTCAATACTAGATATTATTTATAACATATATGATACATGGTGTCTGATTTTTATGATGCCATTTATCTTCACTTGGGAGAGAAGACAGGCTAACTCTGCTTTCATAATGTCAATCCTTGTTGTATTCAAAAGGAAAATTGTAATAAGATAAACCTGCCACCATGCACAGTGCCATCCTTTTTGAAATGAGATGGATTAGTAAGTGCTCCCAAGCAACAGACTGTCAGCTCTGCGACTCCATGATATTGACCATTCCCCAGGGCACCCTGGAGAGCATGGAAGAGCCAGCCTAGCTTTATACCTGTGATTCCAGAGCATGGGAGCCTGACACAGGGCCAAAGGGGCCAGGTATTGTGATTTTTATCCTACCACTGTGCTGCCTGTGTAGTTTTGAGGACTATTCAAAACCTGAAGAGAGGAGAAAAGATCCTGGCCACCCCTCTGCTCCAGCAGTACTGGGCAGTATGTGCCCTGTAGTGTTCTGCTGCTCCACCATGCAGATGTGGCCCTTTGATGCTCACCAGATGACTGATGACCATATTTGGTCTTGGGACCACAAAGCTGCCATGAAACACATGGACATCACAGCTTCAGACTTCTGTCAGGTGAGTTGAGGAGGCTGAGGGTGCCTGGCTTGTTGGGGGCTGGATCAGACAGATGTTCCCTCGCTCCAAGGGGAATCCAGACAGGCACTGCAAACTATGCCCTTTGGTACAGAAGGATCTGACCACAGTGGGCACAACCCCCTTTTGGCTATTGCACTAATGTGTCAGCTGATACTTTGTAAGCATCTGGAAGTAAAAGGTGAACCATCACCACAGTGAAAATTGCCCTGTCAAAATCTTGCTCTTAGTGTCATGCTTAATGTGGTCCAGATAGCACCTGGCTTTCAGAAAGATTTGGTGCAAAAACTCAGTGCATTCATTAGTCACGTGCCTTCTGTTGGTCAAAAGTATCAAGCCAAGGAAGACAAGACGATGGGTCTTCAAGGAGTTGAAGACTGGTATAAAAAAATTATGTAAAGCCCTGTTCTTTCTTATTTCCCATTGATCCATGTGAAGATGGAAAGCCTCTGGTTGCCTAGCAGAACTTCATGATGTCTTGCTAAAGTATGTCAAATTGTCTGGAGCTAATTCCTGACTCCTGAGTTATGACTGAGATAAGCAGGAGCCCTGTGGGTAAAACAACTTCCACTTGCTCCAAGTCTGTGCTCCCAAAACCAAGTGTACGGCTTTCCACCCAGTGCAGGAGACCAGTTTGGGAGCACTGTAAGATTTTTCATGGGTGAGGCTTAACTCAAGTAAGAGACAAAAAGCCCGCAATACTCTTTGCAGTTTGTCAACACAAAGCTTTACTGTTTCTCTCTTGTTTCTCTTTCTGAAGTGTTGCATTTTTTCCTGTCTTTGTCAATCAAGGGATGGTGAGACCCAAGAAACCAGAAAAGGCAAACTTAGAGAGTCTGATTTTTTTCACTCAGGTGAAGACTCCCTGTCTAAGATGCTGGACATGTCTGGTCTTCTGGCTACAAGTCAGCTTTCTCTGATGTGGAAAGCAACACTGTAAGTACAGTATTTTCAGCAAGGAAAGGATCATGAACCTCTACCTCCATGCTCCTGCTCTGTCTCTATGCCACCTGCAATGTTCCCCAATGTTCCCCAGATTTGAGTACAATGATGTAAAAGGAAGGGCTCTAGAAGAAAGGGGGTCCAAGAGAGCTGTCAATATTCAAGCATCACTTTTTCCAGGCTCAAGACCAGTGTATTGCCATGAGCAAGAAATCAAGCAAAGGGGGCAAGAGACCCCTTTGGATGAGCAGGGAGCTTCTAATAAATCTCAAACAGATTCTGGGATCTGGAAAAAGGAACTGGCCATGTGAGAGGACTGAAGGAACAGTCAGAGTATGTGGGGATGTGACAAAGAAGGCCAAAGCCTATTTGGAATTAAGTCTGGCAAAGGATATAAAGGACAAGAAGGGTTTCTACAAGTACATCAGCAGCAAAAAGAAAATTTGGGACAATGTGGGGCTGCTGCTGAATCAGTTGCATGTTCTGGTGACAGAAGACACAGAGAAGGTTCAGTTACTGAATGTCTCAGTTTTTAGTGCTGAGGTTGGGAATCCCAGACTTTGGAAGTAAGAGAAGAAGGCTGGAGAAAGGGAGACTTTCCCTTGGATGTAGAGGGCTGGGTTAGAGATTGTCTTGGCAGACTTATGTCCCATAAACTTCTTTACACTGACGGTAGCGGAGCACTGGAATAGGCTGCCCAAGGAGGCCATGGAGTCTCCCTCTGGAGGCAGTCCAAATCCACCTGGACACATTGCTGTGTAACTTGCTCTAGGTGACCCTGCCTTAGCAGGAGAATTGCACTAGGTGATCTCCAGAGGTCCCTTCCAACTGTAACTATTCTGTGATTTGCCAAAATACTGGGTCACATGCTATAGCCAAATCTGAAAATTTTCCCAGAGGTCTACTGGCCCTCCTAGTGCCAGACAGAGAAGCACAGTCTGGAGGTGGCCTAGATCCACAGGCAATTAATAGTTCAGTCAATCTGGGAGATGATTTCACTTCAATTATGGCTCCTTAAGGCAAAGAAACTTTTAGCCCTTACTGGTTTTGAGATTTCTCTTACAGCCATCACTAGAAATGTGACCTCATATTAATCTGCTTGTAAAATAGGCTCAGTGCTCCTCCCTTGAAGAGAGACAAACTGAGGGTCTGTTCCAGCCAAGCTTTAAGCATACAGTTAACTCCATCATGCCTGTGCAGGGCCAGCTTGAATATGTGATCCTGTAATGAGCAGTCACTAAAGCACAGTGGAGCTCTGGAAGTATGGACTGCTGAACTGCTCCACTCCTACACAGTCAGGGAGCTGCAGTGCATTTTGGAGAACTAGAGCATACAGAATTAGCTTTGTCTTAATTCAGTCCCCTGAGTACGCCATAAAGTTCTCACTTTGGTAATACTGTCCTCTGAGGACATTATGACACGTCAACGTAGTGACTATTTTCTCATCTGATGGCAATGACAAACTGCCATAATGCAAAGTGTAAAAAATTCAGATTCTTTCTAGTTCTGGTAACTACCATGCCATCAGAAGATGAGATTTTATATCTGTATTAAGAGAAATGAAAAAAAATATTTACAGCATGCTAGCCAGTAAGACAAAAATTAACTAAAGTGCTGACCAATCTACTACAATTTTCTTTACAGCTACTTACATTCTAATCGTAGCATCCCAAACTTAGCTTGTCAAGTTACCCTTCAAATCAAATGCAAGAGAAAAATCCATCCTTGGCTGTGCAACTATAAACCCAGCCAGTCTAGTAAAGTGAGAGTTACTCTTCCACGTACTTGGCAAATCTGGGAGCAGAATTTACCACTCGATGTAAATATTTCTGCATAGTTTGTTTAAAAAAAATTTTTAAAAAATCTTTCCTACTCCTCTCCCTGGCAGACTCTTAGAAAGTAGTAAATATGCAGATGGGCATAGTGATATATTTTGTATCAACATATTTTAAATGTGTGCATATGCATTAGCTTTATAAATACATTCCCCAGGAAGCCTGCCAGTGGATGTACTACAAAGCCTTGTATGTTACATTTGGGTTTGCTTGCACAGTAGCACAGCAGTGTCAGGAAGAACTGCTCTCGGCTTATTTGCTCTACAGCAGCTCACACTTACCTGCACAGCTTCCTGTTTCTCTCAGGTTTACAAAGGTGCTATATTTATATGCCATATGTGTGTATCTAGTGTACATATAAATATACATATATATACACACATGCAAGAATGCCATAGACTCATAGAATGCTTTGGGTGGGAACCTTAAAGATCATCTAGTTCCAACCCCCCTGTCACAGGCAGGGATACCTTTCATTAGACGAGGTTGCTCAAAGCTCCATCGACCCTGTCCTTGAACACCTCCTGGGATGGAGCATCTGCAGGTAGCCTGCTTCACTGCCTCACCACCCTCACAGTAAAGATTTTATTCTAACATCCAATCTAAACTTACTCTGATTTAGTTTGAATTCATTTGCCCTTGTCCTGTCACAATGTGCTCTTGTAAAAAGTCCCTCTCATCTTTCTTGTAGGCTCCTTTAAAGTATTGGATGGCCACAATTAGGTAATCCCAAAGCCTTCACTTTTCAGACTGAACAAACCAAATTTTCTCAACCTTTCCTTGTAGAAGAGGTACTCTATGCCTCTAATCAGCTTTGTGGTCCTCCTCTGGATTCAGCCGATGTTTTTCCTGTCCTGGGCACTCCAGAGCTGCATGCACCACTCCAGGTGGGGGTCTCATGAGAGCAGACTAGAGGGGCAGAATCCCCTTTTACAACCTGTTGGTCACACTGCTTTTGATGCAGCTCAAAACACAGCCTTTTCTGTCCAGTATCCCTGCTACTCCACTTCACTTGCAGTATCTGCCTCTGGTCCTGCCCCCTCTCCCTGCTTCTCCTGCTCTGTAGAAAAATTGCTGCACAGACAGATCCCTGAGCGCAAGTGGGGCAAGCAGGCCTTGCCCAAGCTCTGGACAGACCGGCTGGAGGTTGGAGACTAATGAAGGACAAAGAGGGAGGACATCTGCCCGCTGCCCTTGAAGTCCTGCTGTCCCCTTGTCTAAAAGATTTAACAGCGTCATGTTTCCTGCTGTGACTGTGCTCCTTTTCTAGTATCGGTATCATGAATGAGGCAAAGGGTATCGCACATCACTATTTACATGAGCACCGACAGATGGGGGCAACGGAGGAAGCGGCTGCAGTGCTGTGGGTGGATATGTATGTGGGGTGTCATTATCCATGCACTACGGAACCGTACAGATACTGTTGCAATGGAGCTATGAGAACCGTGCTCTTCTACTTCTTTGTGCAAGGAAAAGCCACAACAAATACTGCAGTGGGAATGTAGCAAAAAGGCAACTTTGTATTTAATTCTAGACAAAAAATCAATTTGCTTTTGCAATGATGATAAGATAGAATGAGCATTACGCCATTTCTCCCCCCAGCCCCTTCTTTAGAGCTATTATTTACATGAGCTATGGTATTAAGAGAGAAGCTGCAAAGATGCTGGCTGCAAAAATAAAGGATGAAATAAAAAGTCAAGCATCCACATTTCCCCCAACTGAAAATGAAGTTCTGAGGAAAGGGAGGAGGGAAAAGGAACTTACCACGCTGCGAGTGAACTTTTCTAGAGAAGTTCTACGACCTTGCTCATTCTCTGGCTTAACAGGGAACGAAGTAGGGAGATAAAAATACAGAAAAAAACCCTTCAGCTTAAATGCAGTCTTTTAAAACAGCAGCAAAATATAAGGAAGCAGCAAGAAGGAAAAGCTGTAAAAAAATGTAAAAAGCAGAAATAATTGTTTGCAACAGCAAACATAAGAAATCAAAATGCCTTAAAGAATGAGAGACATCACTTGTACTCTCAGAGTACGTCACTTTTCCCCTGTGAGTTTTTTGAATGGTTCATATATGTCTGTGCATTGCTGTGTCTTACAGCTGTTGGTATTGATTTCTTGTTCACTGAATTTTCCTTCTGTTAGTGTTCAAGCTGGGATGTCTGATTCATGTTAACATCTGCCAAACAGCTATCAGAGTCTCCCATCTACTTGCGTAGAGAGATGAAAAAAACCACAGTAGCTTTCACAATATTAAAAAGCAATGTCTGAGTGAATATGGAACCGGAAGAAAACCACCACTGGACTCACTGCCAGTGAACCTACACTCTTCTATTTATCCAAAGAGTAGAGGCATATTTCCGTAATAAGTAAGCCATAACACAAGAGAGCAATGCATGTCTTTGCAAGACAACAGAAAGATACAGACCAGTTTGGGGCACTGATATTTTTGTACCTGGAGTACAGGACTATTCATATGCAAGAAGACATTCAATTGCACTGTGAGAAAGCAAGTGTGTGCATCATGGCTTTATTAACATATCCCTGAGAAGGTTGCTCACTGCAGCGCTTCGTTCATTTGGCACAAGGGAGATCTAATCGCCACTAACAAGGAAGAGCTAAATAATTTATTGGCATGTTTGCTGGAATATCTAAGAGAAAAAAATTGTTATAGAGGAGAGAAGAAACTCAATGCTACAAAAGAAAGCTCACTGCAGTCAGAAAGCTGTGGGCACTGCGGATTTCCAGGAGACTACGCTTATTTTAAAGTAGTGAGCCAGCAAAATGGGCGTGGTAAGATGGAAGTAAAACTGCCATGAAGGGAATAAGGAGCTACATGAAATGGAAAACTACTGTAATAATGGTGCATCACAGTGCACTGGAAACAAGCACTGCACTGGAGAGGCACCTACCTGACATACCATCTGCCATACATTCAGCTGCAGTAACAATCCCCAGGGCAAAGGATCAGTGCAAAAATCAGATAAAGAAGACATAAAGAAGCCAAAACCATACCAGATAAACTGGAAGAGAAGTTGTGTAGCTGAGTCTAGACAAAGCCTTTTGATTCTTCTGCATGTTTACCACAGCTTTCACAGTTCTCTGATGTCTACAAGGTTAGTCTTAAGCATCTCATGGAGAAATGGGGCAGATTATCCCTGCTGCATCACCAAATGTGAGACCAAAACATAAGGCCCTTTTAAGACAAGCAATATTCTTTATCCAGAAGAAAGAAATAAGCAACCTCCATATTTATAACCATTTGAGGAAGCCAAAGAATCAGCTCTGATGTCCCAAAGTGCTATCAAAAGTGAAAGCTAGAGGCACATCATTTTAGCCCACACAAAGGATGGAGCCAAGGCCTCAAAGCAAGTACCAAGCAATAAAGGAGCCTTCCTGGCTGGCAGGAAGGCAGTGATGTACCCAGTCCAATGCTCCCCAAAGGAGTATTTAACATGCACTAATTCAAGGGTTAATTGCCTCTCCTTGCATGGTGAGAGGAGAGAAAAGGCAAAAGAAACATCAGCCTCACTCTTTGGCTGAGTATTAGAGCCATGCAAGTGCTCAGAGCATCACAGATTCCCTCTTGGAAGTAGCCTCAGTGGTGTTCCTACACCCCAAGACAGCAGAGGTGACAGAGAGGAGCTGCATTCCTGCCACTTTGGCTGGACATGTCCCACTGAACAGGACTAAGGAGAGCAGTACCCAGCTGGGCACTGAGCCTCTACGCAGGTGGTAAGACCCACCAGCAGCCAAGTTAAAGACACAATTTCAGGAGAAGAAATACCTGAACAAAAGACTGAGTGTTTTGCAAGGCTCCTTAAGGGAGCAAGGCACTCAAAGTCTGCAGCATGATATTGCTGCAGGTTGGAAAATCAATGTCTGACCCAAGCGCATTTTGAAGTGGCGCTCTGGTGTGCACTGGGGTCAAAGGACAGTGAGCTGCTATACAGACCACATTGTGCCCCTGCACTCACTGTCAAAATTTAGTATCTCTGTTTTTTCTACCAGTAAGGTGATGCATCTTTCCACCCAGCAGAAAGGCAGGATGGTGGTCTTTAAAGACGATGAGCACCTTGTTGAGTACTGAGAGCTTGTCTGGCGCAGGGGCCCCCACACAAGGCTGTTTGCTGCCTACCACAGCTGAGGACGTGTAGGGAAGCAGCCACACAGAGCACTGACAGTGTCTCACAGAAGCGCCTTGCAAAGCACGGTCTGCAGTCACTTTGCACATTTGGCATGGCGGTGGCAGGCTGGGACCAGCTGGATGCATGGAAAGCTCATCCCCATAGCATCCAGCTCTGAGTCAAAGCATGACATTTTCTAGTGAAATAAAAAGCAGCTGAGGCAGGCTGCCTGCAGAGTGATGAGCTGGCTTGAGCAGTTTGAATGTCCGTGGGTGTGGGTGCTGGCTGTTCAGCTCGCTGGCTCTTCCTGTCTGCTTGCCCATGTGGCTGGCTGCCTGCCGTGCAGGGAATGCCTGCCCACAGCTCTGCAGCACGGGGCTGAGCTGGGGAGGCTGCCTTGCACACCAGATGAAGGAAATTTAAAAATATCAAAGTGCAAAAAAGAAAAAAAGAATTGAAAGACCGAATCACACCTATCCCAGTCCTGGGAACAGAGCTGGGGTGTGGACCCTGGAGCCATTGCCTGCTGCAGCAGCCACAGCAGCCTTTGCACAAACATACAGTGTGTGTGAAAAGGGGCAAAGGCAGAAAAACACATGTGCATGCCAGGTCATGCAGTCCTCCCAGGTGCAAAAAATGCAATCTTTGCCAGTAAATACACCAAGAGACTCCACCAGCTAATGGCAAAGGACATATTCATTTGGATAAAATATGAAACAACCATCAGATGAAAACCTCTCAGCCCAGGCAGACAACAGAAAAATAGAGCTCACCACATAGAAGCCATTCACTAATTATTGACTGGCTTCTCTGAACTTTCCTTTTTTTTTAATCATTTACCCAGCTATCCAAACTTAAAGTTCCTTTTTGTAGATTCTGCTTGCATGGAAATAGTCAGCTGACACTGACTATTAAAAGCAATTATGAGAAAATTGCTCAGTATCTTTATAACATTCAAGACAAGTCCTGCCACTGAATCAAACTGGCCATGTGTGCCCTGATGGGACTGAGAAGGGGGCATAATCTGCAACAGGAACCTTCCTGGGCAATACAGAGCAGCTGGCAACAGGGGGTGTGGTTAAAAGCAATGCTTCAAAAGGTGTGTGCTGGAAATGGAGCCTGCTCCACATGGCATGAAGCTCCTCCCCTTGCTGATGCTTTTGCCAGGGATCTGAAAAGGGCTAGGGAAATACATATAGAAACTCAGTCTTCTGAACATAATGTCTGCAAAATTCTCTACCTACCTCCCTCCCTCCCTCTATGGATTTATTTTGTTGGCTGTTGAATCCTTTTTTTTGGTATGAGACTTTGGGGTGTGAAGTGGGGTTTATTTTGAACTTGGTGAAAAATAATGTGTTCCAGAGGGAATGGCATCAGATAAAAATAAAGGATAATAATATCCCTGGTCCTGGGTTCAGAAAAGGCCAGGAGCAGATCCTGGGCTTTTTAGGCGGTCACATATACCTGTTCAAAGTGAGAAAGCAAAGGGCATGTACAGTGCTACCAAGTGGCCAGAGTATTTTACATATATTGTGTGTTCATTTGAATAGGATCATGGTGAATTCACACTTCCCTGAACCAGCTGGAGAGCAAAACAATGCTCTAAACCAAGAAAATACCAACCTGCTCTTCCCTCAGTGCTGCAGGGCTCAGTCCCATGGCTTCGCAGCCTGTCTGCACTACAGCTGTGGCTGTCTTTCCAGGATGCTTCCCTGCCTATGGGCAGGGCCGGATGGCAGGAAGCCACCCCATCCCAGACTGACATGAACACCAGCACTGTGACAGTTCAGCTGCCGCTTCAGCTAATGCAGAGATGCCAACCAATGTCATTGTTTCACCTTTAGAGTGAGTAATGTAAGGAAAGTACCTTGAGGTCTTTTCTGCTCCTTTTGCTCCCTTCTCTGCAAAAATAACTAGCAGAGCACGTGTCTAGCTGCTTTTTTACCATTAACAAAAGTTTCTGTGCACTCGCATCCCCTTCCATGGTGCACTAACTATAATCTACAGTGCTCTTTCCCCAGGGAATAAACCCCTGCTCTGCAGCCAAGTCACCCTGCCAAAATGCCTCCTTGTCTTGACTGAGGCGGTTTGTCACAACACTTGTCCTGACAGGTGGATCACTGCTGTCTAAGGACATCCAACCACCATTTTGGCTACCGTGGAGAAGGGCTGGAGGGCAATGCAGCGGTGATTACCTGCTCTAAGTACCCTGCAGCAAGGTGCATATCAGCAGAAACAGGAGCAGGTCAGTGCTTGACTCTACGTAGCACCAGTGGGGCGTGTTGCATAGATACACAAATAAAACGCAGCGAGTCGCTCAGGGATCTCAGCACATCCAGCCCTTCACTGCCGAGCCCAACACTTTCAGCAGATCCATGATTTCTACCTGGTGCACAGAGGGGGCTGGGAATGGAGGCCCAGAGCTCCAGCTGGGCTGGGCATATGGCCATTCTTCCTGAGGACAGGGCTGTGCTCTCATCTCTCCTCCAGCCTGGCAGGGAGGAGGCCTTCTGTTCAAGGCAGAAGGCTACACCCAGTTTTTCCCCTCTGCAGCTCACTGCTTCCAATCACACCCTTGCTGGAGGCCAACCTCATGTTCCCTGCTGAGCACCATGAATCTGCAGGATTGAGGCCAGTAATACTGTGGTTACTTGCAATAATGACACTGGGAAGAACGGAGAAAAAACATCTAGAACGGATTAAAAAAATATGTATGTCTGGTCTGTACACAGCCTGTGTCTGCTGTCTTGCATCAGTTAGTGGTGTGAACAATATGTTCCCCTCATAATTCTGTCATTGTATCTCAATCCCAACCCAGAAGTTCTTCTCCCTCCATTACTGTACTCCCAGAGCAGGCAGGGAAAGCTCTCACATATGTGGTTATTGTATGGTGCAGAAGAAAGTAACTCTTCAAACCTACAGTATTTTACAAATACCAGAAATGTGAAGTATGTTTTGAAGCACTAATCAAGCTTTGGCATCTCTCTGTTGAGCTATTATTATTGCCCTTTGAAAAAGAGGAGGATATAGGGCAGGCAAGGTTGAACTTTTTTTTCCCCAAGCTCACACAAGAAATAAAGTGGGGTAACCAGGGAAAGCATACAGATTTTATGGTTCCCAGTTCCGTGCTCTAGCCACACAGTCTATCTTTCCCTTTTTCCTGTCCTCTCAGTTTGCCATAACCCAGTGCTGGAGGGCAAAAGATCCCAAATGACACAAACTTATCCACAAAACGTTAATGTAAGAATCTGAAGCCATAGTTCATTTGCTTAGTGCAAGCAACTCTTTTTACCCCACATCCATCATGCTGTGCTTCCGACAGGACTTATTTTCAGTAATGAAAGTAAGCTGTGTCATATCAGTGTGGTATACAAGCCATCTGAGGATAATGACTTTGGGGAAAGACAGGCCTCAGAGAGATGTACTCATGACAACTTAAAGAACTGCAGTGAATTTCTATTTACATTAGTAAATCCAGGACTTTGTTTGCAGGCTCTAAACCAAATCCTCCATCCATGCAGGCTCTGATGTGTCACTGGGCTCCTCTTTTCATTCCCTTGCTTTCTAGCTATTTAGAGGAATTTTAAAAGGCTGCCTCTCAGAGCTGCAGCAAGCGTCCTAAAGATAGGACCATGTAGCTCAGTGTACAGAAATGTCATGTTCTTTCTATCATCATCTCTGTACCTACTGTTTCCAAAACATTCACTTGCCCAACACAATGTAATGTGGTTGCAAAGAGCTTTACAGACTCTGGAGTAACACCAACTCTCCTCCTGCATAATGTGCAGCTGATGAACAGTGCATCTGCACAGATCTACTCCTGCCTTTTTTGTGCCTTCATATGTTTACTTGTGCACCCACAGCTCTTTCTAAAAGAAACTTGATTCTTACTTTCACGGTTGCGTTAACATGACACCAAAACCTGCTCCTGCGGCAGTTTGCGGGGCGATGAGGATGTCATGCTGACACATCCAGGGCTTGATCTGACAGCAAACAAGGATTGCAAAAAAAATAAACCTTTGGTTTGAGTGGGTTTGGCTGGGAGGAGAAAGGTCTCCTGGCTTTCAAGCACATGAACCCTCATGTGTTCAATGGAGACTGGGGGGTAGAGGGGGCATAAGCTGCTGGGGATAGGAAGATGGCAGAGGTTTTTATGGTCTATACCATCAGAAGACTTTGCCTCACACCTCCTTCATTCCCCAGTCTCTGAATTAAGTCAGGTCTAACCCTTCTAAATGTAAGCAGCACTGGTTTATGCTGTCTCAGACCAGACATTTTGAAACAGAAGGCTGACTGCTGCCCTTCACTACCTTTTGCTAATCCACCTGCCAGTAGTCTCAGGCACAGCAGACAGAGGGGCTTGTCTCCTTTTGTCACCATATGCATGCTTTTAGGGCACACAATGACAATCAGGACAAAAATACCACTGGGATTTCATTGTATTGTGCCGATGCAATGTAATTTGGCAGCACACAGAGAATGCAGCAGAAAAACAGCAGGGAAGATGGTGATGGGAAACCACATACTCAGGCTGCAGGACTCAGGAGGCAGTTTATGTACAGTCCTGGCAGCCAAATGCAAGTGGGACATACACACATGTATGTGGCATGCACATGCACACAGACACATACATAGAGCTAAGGGAATTAATCAGGAGTTGCAGGAAGCATTTGAGCACAGCCACAAACGCAAAAATCAGTAGCTTATCTCCTAGACCCCTTAGAAAGAGGGGACTCGAGGACAGGAGTTGTAACTCTACATAAGCACTTCTTTGCTACCCTGATCTGGAGGCTCCTGACAGAATCATGGTGCTGGCAGAGCTCATGCAGATACACCAAAAAGGCTAAGAAGAGCTCAAACCCAGATTTCCTGTGAGACAATGTGGCTGGAATTTTTGATTACTACATGCATTGCAATTATTTCTTGTCTCTGAGGAAAAAGAAGCATCTCTGGGGAGGCAAAAGCAAGTGAAAGGAGTATGGGAATTGCTGCAGGGGGATCTATAGGTAAGGCATCCAAAGGGAATATCACATGGTGAGACTGGGAGGTGAAAACCTTAATAGGTGAATTTTGCACCAGTAATGAACAGACTGATGGGTTCTGCTTCTCATATCACATACCATCTTTTCCATGAGAAAGAGGTAATACATTTTGTACTGCCTACACTGAGTTTGTGAGACAGCTGTGCAAGACAAAGAACTTTCCATACTACTTTTACCTTGGGTCACCATGTTTTCCCCAAAACTCATGCTGAGGCTGTGCACATGGATGCCATGCCCCCAGTGAAGAAGACAAAAGTGCTCATTCCCTTCTTAAAGGAAAAAAAAAAGCAAACAATATTTTCACTTTCACACTAGCAGCAAGCAGCAGGCGAGAATCAAGACGTGCTAAGAGATGCAAGCATGTCCTTTCCAACAGATACCTTCTTCTTTGCCAGCAGTAAGTCCTGGTAAGCATTCGAACGCAGAAAGCGCGCGTAGCTGTCACTCTTCATCAGCTTGTAAATGTGCTCCTGTGGGATACGGGGAATGAGAGACAGAGAATTGTTATCAAACCTCATTTAGACATCACAGGAACTTAAAACATGGAGAATTGGAAGGAAGAGAGACTGATCAGAGTTCTAATTAAGTCTGCTGTTATTGATTATCTGTGTTGTGGTAATGTACATGAGGTCCATCCTGGGGCAGGATCCTGCTGTGCCTGGGGCTGTATGAACACAAAGCAAGAGACGGCCCTCACCCCAAAGGCTGGCACACATTATTCACTCATTAGGATTATTCTGCAAAGATTGCAACTCTCTGAAGTCCCCAGATTATAGGAAAGTGCCTACCCTGGAAAGAAGAAATAAAACATCAGAAATTGTCTCATAGATTAGGTTTCATTTTACCAGTTACAGATACTTGAACAATCACTCAGTATTCCCTTCCTGTTCCTGGAGGGGAACTGATACTTGCACACATTTAATCTCCACTTTAGACATGCACTCCAGTAAGCCAACGTGTTAATGTCCTGAAAAAGCCCGTATCTGTGGTGACTATGCAGGGAAGTTATATGACTAGCTCCGATGTGGATGGCTACATCCTATGTATAAAGTTACACTGGATGAGTCTCTCTCTTAGAGTCTTCTCCTAAGTCAAACTGCTGTTACCAGTTTGCTCTGAGAGCACTTACTATGTGTATCTTCAAATTTAAAAAGTGGTGTTTCATTGCAGCAGAACTTAATACATACCCTTTTCTAATTTCCTCGCTAAGCTTTACTTTCCTGCTGAGAATCCCTTAACACAGTCAGCTTTTCTCCTAGTTATCCCTGGATTTACAAAAGATATTATCCCAAACACCAGGAAAATCAAATCAAAATACTTTGACCAAATAATGACTGAGAACACACTAAAGGGCTCAAGAGAAAAACAGGCACCTTGGACCCTTCTCTTAGACTTTGCCCAAGGAAGCACTTTTATAGAATCAATGAGCAGTTTTATCTATAGTGAATTATACAACATGAAATATTCTCTCCTGACCTAAAGCCATTGTACATGAAACTTTAGAAGAACCAAACCAGACAGAAGTCGCATAGCTTATTTCAGTGTGTTAACAAGCCAAGCAGAATTCCCTTATCTTCACTATCACGGGTAATTAGCAATGACCTGCCTGTACACAGAAAAACTGCTTAATTCAGCTTTCTTACACTATTTGGTGTAGTCCTGTGAGGGCCACTGGTTTTCCTTCGACACAGCATAAATATATTCTTTGAGCTACATTCTGGTGTGGAACAATTTTTACTGGTTAATTTCCATACTTGCTTTTAGTCTTAACAGATCCTCATTTGTGCAGCACTATCTATCCAAAGGACAGAACAAGATTTTGCAATAGAATCGTTCATATAAAGCTATTTAGCAACTGTCACCCTTCTTGCTTCAAAAAAAACACATGGTAGGACACAGTTTCATACTCCTCATGTACAGCATTTCCATGAGATTTGACATCCAGCTATGGGGACATTTGTTCTATTTCTGCAGGACAGAATGAGCCAAGTACGCCCTAAGACAAGAGGAGGGAAAATAATGCACATCATGGATATGATCATCAAAAGTTTGTATTCTTTCATGTGAATAAGGATTTTCAACATCAATTCTCTCTTAAATACTTCAACTAGCATAAACTCAAGACTGTTAAACCCAACCACACCTCAACCAGTTTGCCTGTACTGCTACATCTTAAGGCTTCCAAGGAGACTCAATGTCCTCCTAATGAGTTCTTTGTAACTACCTGAACTTGAAACAAACCCACCTAACTGGTGCTTTTCCAGGACCATGAGGAGACTGATGAGTAGCTCTCCAACAGTAAAGGGCCTGAGGGGTCTCCAGAGCCTTCATCCTCTTAGCGGTCCTCTTTACAGCAGCCAGTACCTGCAGGGTGCTGGTGGGACAGGTGCTGAGGTGGGCAGGAAGGTGCTGGGGCTGAGGCAACATGGTGGGTGACAGGGATATTTATATTGACATTTTGCTAGATGTGATTAATTGTGTTATTGTCTTTGGACTCCAAATGGTTTCTTTACCAGTGGTCAGACAACCGTGTCTGGTCTGAAACATGATGATAACATTTTTGGAAAATAACTTCCAGTTTTCGTTGCCACACAGACAGAGGCAAAGGAGAACACACGAGGCTGGCCATATGACCCACCTGCATGCCAGCGACAACTATCATTCTTGCTCATGTCAAGACAACTTCATGTATTTGACCTTAAAACAGTACAAACTCCGTAACTGGTGGTCAGAAGGAGAAAAAATTGCTTCAGTCCTGAGATGAAATAAACCACAAGCTGCCTTCTTAACTGAAGCCTTTCCCTGAAACAGGACTACTGCACAGCCACAGCTCTGCTGCCACTGCAGTTAGCTAATTGGTATGAAGCATTTTCTCTGCTTTTCACATCTTGGAATCACTAAACAGCAACAGGGCTGCCTTTCAGCTGATCACCACAGATATAATCAAAAAGGGAATAACTATTCCTAGGCTTTGAATGCTAATGAAGAAAGAAGGTTGGGCATAGGAGAAGGAGAGACATGCATAGCTTCAGAAGCAAACTTTACTTTTTAATTGTAAGAATTCAAAGGGCTTGCTTTCAACAATCTCTAGACTGAAGGCACGAATGATACACTAGTAATTTCTTTTACAACACTGCATTTCTGAAGTACCTACTGGAAATCTGAGCCAGTTGCTCAGATCAGCAAAGACTGACTTCCAATTTGCAACAGTACAGGACAACTTGCATTGCTACAGTGAAAATCCCTACTGAGACTGCACCATGAAGATTTCTGCTAAAATGTGGCGGCGGTGTGTGTGTCCAGCGCATTTACACACCAAATCTAGCTGCAGGATGGGAAAAGCCAGTGGCTGGAACATTTGTTTTGATCTGTAGCCTACTCTGTTCTTTGCCACCAAGCTATTTTCTCTTATGCATTCTAGAATCTGCAACTTCCTAGGGAGAACCTACAGCTAGTGTTTAGCAACTCCTCATTCCATAAATACATTGAAGGCTACTGGAGATCTAACAACTGATCGTATTCTTCTGTGGAAGCCTGAGCAACAGGCAGAGGTGTGGGCTAGGATTTAGTTGCTCTGTGCAATGTGCAAATTGTCTTGTCCTTCTCTGTCATGGATTTTTAGCTCACTTTGGATCATTGCAACCCACTGGTCTCTCACTTCTTATTTTACTGGGCAGCTGGTGTTTTTCCACCTTTTTATCACATGGTGGAAAGAAAGGACATCCACATTAAAGACTGAAATTTCCCAGTGCAATGCACTTTATAAACATGCACAATCTCCCTGACATTACGCAACAGTGCTGGTAAGAAGTTTGAGCTTTTCCATCCCTATACTGAGATAATTCTCCATTTTTAAGTTGTTTATTACAGGGTAATGAGCTCACTACTGCTGGTTCCCTAAATAGAAAAAGTAAATGCACTACCTGTGTAACTTTTAACAGTGCAGCTGCAGACATTCTAGTCTCTTGCACTGTGAGCAGTCTGTCCAAAATTATCACTGCAACATTTCTTTACAAGCGCCATGGGAAGTTCCTGTGCCCTATCTGCGCAAGAGCAGGAGGACCATTTCTTCTAGGTGATGTAGCTTCTCCCAGCCATTGCCATGTACCACTTCCCAAGTATGGCTCAGTCTCACAGCTCCCTGCTCCAGCCCTAAGACAGCAATCCTTTAGGGAGTTACATTGCAAACCCAAGGATTTAAAACAATCATCTAACAAAACTGCCCAAGTGACCCATTAAACCATTAAACAAGGTAGCTTATAAAAACGGATAAAAGACAGGGAAAAAAAAAGTCTTTAAAGATTTGGCCAGCAGTTGACAGGCATCACGTGTCCCACTGGTCTTCCCTGCAGCCTTACCAGCTCTTTCTGAGCCCTGAGCTGCAATCTCCGGCCACTGCAGTGGCAGCTCCAAGTGGAGACAGGGACTGACTTGACATGTGTGAGGAAGCCCTGGCAAGCTGGCTTTTTGAGCTGACCAGTCACTCAGTCCCTCACACAGCCTGCTGCTGATGAGTGCTGGCTGTACTGATACTCCCCTGTGACAATGGGTGCACACTGGGCAATGTCAGTCTAACATGGAGACTGGCACAAGAATCTGCTTTTCTAAGTCCAGTGGATTTCATCTCCAGGAAGCAAACAAATCCCTTACAAGACTCGTGCAAGCAGAGCGGGTTTGCTGTCAAATGTCCCCATGACTGTTGTTTCCCAGCTCTTGAACCAAGGCAACAGAGGCAATGGGATCTACTTGCATCTCGTCATGAGAAGAAGGCAGACCTTCTTTTGTGTTTTATGCACCTCCTCCTCCAATCACATCTCCTCCATGGTGGGGAAAATATGCAGTGGTCCTGGTGGCTGTCCAGATTTATTGAGCATACTCTCTGTACATGGTCTTCTGTCATGAGAGTTACACTTCAGACAACATAACTATTCCACTTGCCACAACCATTACATGATATAAAGAAGAACAAACAGTACATTTAAAAGGGAGAAATGTTGTCCCTTCTAGAAAAAATAGGAACCAATGAGATAAATCACAAAAAAATTCTCTTTTACAATTACGTGAGACGAACAGGAAATCCCACCCCTGACAGCTGACAGCTTAAGTGCAGGGAAATAAACCCTGATAAGGTTCAGCATCTCTTGGCTATTTTCCTTCCACAAGCTTTACCTTTGGAAAGAGATGAAGGACAGGCTTAGTAAATTATTCCTGACAAGAGGGGAAAGGGGGAGGAAAAAATAAAGTTTGCAATCCAGACGGGAATGTAGGAGGTGGCTGAGATAGCAGAAACCATCTCAAAGCTGCACCTGCTCCAAATCAATGTGCTGCAATGTGATCTCAGGTCTCTCTTCCCCTTCGCAGTCAAAGCACAGTGACCCTGAGGTGGGCATGACTGCCAGATAAGCAGAACATTGGGAACACTCAAGAAAAATGTGGGAAAAAAACTGAATGATAAAAAAATAATAACATCTGACTCACATAAGGCATGTGGTAGATCCCAGGAATTACCTTCTCTGTTAAGAATGTTTCTTTTTAGCAGAAAACCTTGGTTCTTTCCTCTGATTTGTGTATATGAGACAAGAAGAGAATCGGTAGTTAAACATCCATTCCTAATTCCACTAGTATTTTACTCATCTTGATATTTTGTGACAGGCTTGGGATTTTTTTGGAGTCGTGAAGGCCAAGCACAATGTTCTCATGAACTCTGAACACCAGCTAGATTCCAGAAAGCCCTTAAATTTGAACTTGCTGATATAAATTTTTCCCTGTTTGTGCCTAAACACAGCTGCAAACTTTAGGTGACGATGGGGAATAAGGAAATGGCCAATTCTTTGCTCACTTCATGCACAGGTTTCCCATTTAGCACATTTATGGAACAGATCATCTTGACTACCATTACACAGAGTGTACAGAACAACCAAGTGATCAGGCCCAGCTAGCATGGGTATAGGAAAAGCACATCCTGCCTGACCAGCCTGATCTCCTTTTATGACCAGGTGACCTGCCTGGTGGATGAGGGAAAGGCTATGGATTAAGTCTACCTGGACTTCAGCAAAGCCTTCAATACTGTCTCCCGTGGCCTTCCCCTAGAGAAGCTGGCAGCCCCTGGTTTGGAGAGGTGCACTCTTTGCTGGGTTAAAAACTATCAAAATGTCTGGGCTGAGACAGTGGTGGTGAATGGAGTTACATCCTGGCAGCCAGTTACCAGTGGTGGCCCCAGAGCTCAGTATTGGGGTCAGCCCTGTTTAACATCTTTATTGATGATTTGCATGAGGGGATCAAGTTCACCATCAGCCAGTTCACACTAAGCTGGGTGGAAGTGCTGATCTGCTGGAGGGCAGGAAGGCTCTGCAGAGAGATCTGGACAGGCTGGATCAACAGGTTAAGGCCAATGGTAAGAGGTTCAGCAAGGTCAAGTGCCAGATCCTGCACTTGGGTCACAACAGCCCCATGCAGTGCTACAGGCTGGGGGATGAGTGACTGGAAAGCTGCCCAGCAGTAAAGGATCTGAGAGAGCTGGTCTACAGCAGCTGAACATGAGCCAGGGTGTGCTCAGGTGGCAAAGAAGGCCAATGGCATCCTGGTCTGTATCAGCAATAGCGTGGCCAGGAGGACTAGGGCAGTGATTGTCCCCCTGTACGTGGCAGTGGTGAGGCCACACTTTGAGTCCTGTGTCCAGTTTTGAGCTCCTCACTGCAAGAAAGAAATTGAGGTGTTGGAGAGTGTCCAGAGAAGGGCAATGAAAATGGTGATGGGTCTAGAAAGTTACTCAGATAAGGAGCAGCTGAGGGAGCTGGGATTATTCAGCCTGGAGAAAAGGAGGCTCAGAGGAGACCTTATCACTCTACAACTGTCTGGAAGGACAGTGTAGCCATGTGGGGGTCAGCATCTTCTCCAAGGCAGCCAGTGACAAAATGAGAAGAAATGGCCTCAAGCTATACCAGCAGAGGTTCAGGTTGGACATCAGGAATAATTTTTTCACTGAAAGGGTGGTTAAGCAATGGAATGCGCTGCCCATGGAGACCGTGGAGTCACCAGCCTTGGAAGTGTTCAAGAAATGAATGGAGGTGGCACTTAGTGCTGTGATTTAATTGACATGGTCAAGACCAAGGTTCGGTCAAAGTACTTCATGATCCTTGGGGTATTTTCCCACTTTAATGATTCCATTCCATGATTTTTAGCTCATTTTTGGGAGTTTACACTAAGGCTAGATAGCTGTTGAGATGCACTTGAGCTGCAAGGGTCAACTTTGCCTTTCATAAACTGGTCAGAAACCTCCTTGCTGTAGCTATCCCACTAACATCTGGATTCTTTTGGAGCACTCCTTCACCCTGTCATCAACACCTGGTATTAACTAGTGAGAGCTGATTTGGAGATCCCTTTTGTATTGCAAGCATGCAGCCGAACCTCTGGCCAACTCCAAAGGAGATTTGCAGCATGTCAGACAAATCTATTAAAAGAAAAGGCCACAAGCAATGTAAAGCAGTAGATTAAACAACTAAATAAATAACAGCATACTGCAATGAATGCTAATATTTGTGTCACCTGTATGCTTGGCACTGGGGAGGAATTTACTGCAGGTTCACACATGAGAGAGTGCTGCCTGAGAGAAGGCCCTGTGGCCTTTGCTGGAAGGATGGGAAGAGATGCCAGCTGAGAACCTGCCTGGAGTTTGTTTTTGGAAGAGCTGTCTCTACAGCACAAAGAGGACGTGAGAAAGAGAAAGCAGACACTTCTGCAAGCACATGGTGTGTGACTGCTGCACCTTCCAATTAGACTTGGCAGCAGCCTAGTGCCTGTCTGTCGGCACCTCTGCTCTGCACAGACATTTGTGGCAAAGGAGCTGAGGTTAACCCCTGTGCCAGCACACGCACATACTGCAGTCAGCAAAACCTGCTATCCACAGGTTGTTAGAGATGTGTCCTGTTAACTTTGCTGTACTCTTCCCAGCTCATCCTCAAGAATCCTGTTTGACCAGCAGAACCCCCTACTACACCACCACCAGGATCTCCCAAAAAGCCAAAGAAAGAAAAGGACACCTAGTCCTCTTTAGCAGTTGCTTGTGCCAAAACTGAATGCAACACTTTTTAGGAGCAGTTAAGATCAATTGCATTCAACCTAAATGATGGTGCCAAAATGTGCTTTGGAAAAAGCAGTAAAAATTGCTGCATCAGCTCTGGAAGCTGAAGTAGTTGGTAGCAGGCACAGTTGAGATGAGCCAAACAGTGAGGAAGCTGCAGAAGAGACCTTCACATTTGCCCTGATTGAACTTGATGGGAAAACACCAGTGGGGGTCAGAAAGCAGGGAAACACGTGTGTTCTATTCCAATTGCCTTTAACGTTTCCAAATCTCCACTAAGAGCGTTTCTGGATCTGCTTATTCTTGTCTCTGCATCTAGGATTTCACTCTTCTCAAAAATGCTGTAGTGCCTGTTTGAGCTGCCTGCCTGCATTAACCAGGGTGAGCCCCTTCCCGGAGCCTCTCTGGTAGCCGGCAGTGCTGCCATCTAGCAGGACCAGGCGGGACTGGGTGCTCTGGCTGCTGCGGGACTGTGTGGCTGTCCTGGATTTATAGTTGGGAAAGAAATGCTTCAGGTTGCTAAATGGCACATAAGGGTATTGGTCAAGACTGAATTGCTCTGGAAAATCTTTTTTGTCAGTCTCAATTATTCAAGGCATGCAATTTACACCAAGTTTTAGCTGGTGCATTTTCTTCACACTCAAGCAAGTTGCTTTTACTACTAAGGGAAAAAAAGATTAATAAATATCCTGTAATACAGACCAACTTCCCTGCTAAACTAAAAAGCATAATTTTTTTTCAGCCCACAAATGAAATTACACTGGGCTGAAGGCACAGGAACGTAAGAAACAGCCTTAGCAAGAGGAATAACTGTAAGCAATGAGAGCTCATTTTGAGTAATACACAGAAATCCTTTGTTTAGCCCTGTAGATACATAGTTGGAAACACAATGTAAATCTTTCATGGAAAAGCACATTGATAAAAGAAACACATAAATTTAGCTCTGGCTCCTCTGTAAATTGATGAGACAACTGGTTTGCTTCATATCTTCAAACACAAATGTGAGGGCAGAGCTGTTGAGGGTCAATGGCAGACACAGTGCAGAGGACTAGAGGCAAAGGGCTGTTGAGTGCTGTGCAGTTAAGGGGTCAGCCTGGTACTGCAGGAGGATTTAGTCCTAAATATAGCAAGGGCTATCCTGGGAGACAAGAGTGGGCTGCCGGGAGTCTAACGCCATACGAGCAGCTTTAGGTTTTGAGAACAATGATCATGGCTAAGAGGCTGATTCTCTCAATATGGGCCAAATCCTGGCTACTGGCAAAAAGCCCAAGTGAAAAGGTTTTGCCTGGGAGGAGGGGACAACCTTGTGTAGCATTCAGGAGACTGGCATTTCTTTTCCAAACAATACAATATGTAGGAGTTGCAGCAATGAAGATGAGGTTTTTCCCTCCTGTGCATACTGTGGTACAGCTATGAGGTGTAACTCCTTAACCTTTTCATCAACAACTTGACACCTGCAGGCTTTCAGCAACTTCCTCCTTGTTTTCTCCGTGAGAAATCCTGCCAAAAAGCTGAACTGTACCAAGGAGAGGAACATGCAGAACCCCCTCACACAGCAGAAGGAAATTCTATTTCAGTGGGGCATTCTGTGTTCCATCAGAGATGGTGATAGAGCTGGATACAGCCCTACAGAAACAAGCAGAACACAGCTTCTGAGTAAAGGTGGCTATGCTGAGATAGGGAACACCAGCCCTGCTTGGATGCCTACCTAGAGAACACATACTGGAGAGATGAACAATTTTCCATGCCCCATCAACATTTTGTCTGTAAGACATCTGCTGCTATGTCATCTTGGGCTGCCATTAAGTGGTTGAACTCAAGATCTTAGAGTCCAAATGTATATTGAAATCTTTTAACTTTTGCCAGCAAACCCCATCCTGACAGCCCACGTTCATACCTGCTGTGGGCTGAGCAGAGATATGAAATGCATTGCTGATAGATCTTCCCAGGGATTTTTTCTTAAATTTTTAATTAGGAGTGTGAACACTTAAAAAGGTAACAACCCCTTAAAAAAAATTAAAGACCACAGTGTTCCTGCAGTGCATGTGTTTAACAGGAAGAGACCATAACCCCAAAGTCCATGAGAAGTGGACTCCTGGAGTTCTGGCTTCTTGATTAGATGAAAGGATGCACTTGCAAACGCTTTCGCTCCCTATTTGGGAGAAAAGAAACAGTATCAGCAGCTTCCTGACCTTCACATGAAGAGGAAATTCTCTTGCTCTGGATCTGACATGCAGTTGTTTCTTGCTTTCAAGAAGCACAGTGCACACTATTGACACAGGAGTCCTAGAGTCTGAGTGCTGAATTCAATTTTTGAGCAAGCTAGAGACTTTCTCATGTAATCCATCTAAAGGTATTTTTTGGAGGTAGGAAATGTCTGGCACTGAGGCACTGTTAATACTCATGCATGTAGTTTTAGACAGCTTGGCAGGATCAGCACCCTGAATAACAGGCAGACTATTGTCCTGTGGGAATATGCTGACTGTTCTTGTTACCCCATTCCCATGATCTTTCATTTGAAGAGATCTGTTGCCTTCTGTCACTGTGTCTGCAAGGAGAGGGGTCACTTGTGACTTTTTCCTGGCCCTTTTTCTGCTCATGTGTGACAGAAGGACATTAGCTTAGACAGTGGTTTGATCCTTGATGCCTTCAGAGACAGAAAGGGAACAGCAAGACAAAGGCTGGATGGTAGATGTTTTTCATATAACATGACTGCTAAACCACAAATTAAAACGGAAGGCAGAAGATAAAAGAAGTACCTTCTGATGTGTGGTGCACATGTACATTTAAAAAAAAACTCCCAACAAAGCAAAACAGGAAAATAATAACACAGAGTATCTGCTCCTATGTAAACCTCTGCTTCAAGTCTTTTGTTTCCTGCTTTGCACAGCACCAGGCACAGCCTCCATCATCACTTTCTATTTTTGCTCCGGACACCTAACTACTCTTCTGGCTGTATTTGTGGGGCTCTTGATTTTAGATTCCATTGGAGGTTGTACGTTGTTTTGTGAAATCCACAAGGGCAGGAGCTTGCACTTTTGCTTCTAATTGTAATAAACACACAACAGTGAGACTCTGTGTGTTTTCTGCAGTCACCATAACCCAAATACAAGGAAGAAAATCAGAGTGCAGTGAAAGGAAGGATTTCTTCCTCCAGTCCCACAGAATCAGAGCCAAAGAAGGAGAAGAGAATAACAGTCAAGTCCTTGTGCAGTCCCTAACTTCCACAGGAAGGTGCAGGCTGTCAAAAGCCCCAGGAGCCCTGGGCACACCATCCACATGTAAATACTGATGTCATGTAGCAGTGCTTTCAATTCCCCACAGCACAGGCTCAATGTCACTGAGCAGCACTGGTTCAGGTGGACTTGATCCTCTCTTAGAGGCAGAGGGCCTTGGTCTGCCCCGTGTCCCTTTGCTGGCTGCCTGCACTGCTAACTAATGCTTAGTCATTGTCCTTTTACATGCATGCACGTAACTCAGGTGACTGGACAAAACTTTAAGAAAATAGGAATAATGCTTCTCCAAGTTCTTACATGAAAGATGATACAGACACACAATGAATGATTATTTTCACATCTGCCTTCCACGCTGTGATTTTGCTCCAGACCTGCAAAAGGAATTCTCTATGCCCACTGAGTAGAGACCAGGCCTTTCACATCCTGTGCATGCTTGAAAACACAAAGTTAGGAGAAGTCCCCCCTCATTTTCTCTTCTTGGTAAAAAATAACATTTCACTTCCAAGAGATCCTTGCTTAAACTCGGGAGTTTGGTTTTGAATTCAACAGGATCCTGTCAAATTCTGTCAGCACCTTGAGCTTCCTGATACAACCAGAATGCAAACTGATGACTGACCACTGATGAATCCTGCAAGGACTCCTATCCCTGTCACAGTCTAGAACAAACTGAACTACAAATGAGGCAGCTGAGAGCATGAACTGGGCTCAAATCTCAAGACTAGATTTAAGGAAGAAAGTTTGTACAATGAAGATAATGAAACCCTGGCCAAGATAGTTCAGAGAGGTGGTGGATTCCCTATCTCTGGAAACATTCAAGGTCAAATTGAACAGGGCTCTGAAAAAGCTGATCTAGTTGAAGATCTACTCTGCTCATTCCAGGGGAGCTGGACTAGATGAACTTTGTAGGTGCCTTCTGTCCCAAATTATTCTATGTTTCAAATCTGGGACAGGTACATTTCTGGTTTGAGCTGCCTGGAATTTAGCATTATGGTCTAAATCTGCCCTGGAATTAGCCAAGGATCTGAAAAGAACAGTTAAAATTCCTAACAGAGCCTGGATTAGAACTCAATTTCCCTGAATTATCTTCATAGAAACAACAGCTGGTTAATTCAAGTAAAGGAATGTCAATCTAAAACTCTACTTATTAAAGAATAAAAATAAACAAAGAAAACAGGAAAGGAATTCCAAAGACAACTGTGTGGCTTACCTGACTCTGGTACACCTAGCTCTGAAGTCTACCAATAAATGTAGACTAAATGTCCCTACAAATATTACTGCGAGGAAACACAACGCATCCTGGTGATACTAGCTCCCAACACCAAGGGACAGAGGAAGGGATTAAAGATTTTCTGAAGACAGAAAGACATTTCAGGGGAGGCAAGGAGATGCTTGATGGGGGTAGGGGAAGAATGGTTAAAAAACTAATAACATGTACAGATAAGCCATAATTGTCACACTCATAGCTCTGTGTTCCCATGTAAAGATGAATTACTTTGGCTGTCAGCAGCTTCATTAGCCAAAAGAGGCCATTCAGATGGACCCAAACCTATTTACTTTCCAGAGCTGGCAGTGCCTGCTTCATATTGCAGGGCCCCACATTGGTTGTTCAATGATGCTGATAACTCCTGTGGGAGCTTACATCCTGCTAAGTACTTCACTGTTTAATTGAACTGACCTTTTCTGACGATGCCCCTTGTATTAAAAGCTGCTTTGCTCCCCAGTGAAAATGGTTTGATAATCATAATATTTTACTCAGAGGACAGTTGTTTAAGAGCAGAAAATAATCAGCTAAATTGGTAGGCCCTCTGAAGGGGCCCAGCACTAAAATGACAGAAGGTGCTGTGGACCAAGATAGCTGGCAGAGCTGATGATGAGGACAGAGCTAGGAGCAGCGTTGGGCTGCTCAAGGACAGAGACAGCAACAAACTGGACAGTTGGGAAGGGGAGTGCAGGCTGAGCCAGCACAGCACATTCTGCTCAGAGCTGAGATGTGCTGGCACAGCTTGAGCTGGGCACAGGGTGGGTGATGGCACCTGCGGGAGCCACAGCAGGAGGGGCAGCTCTATGCAAGCCCAGCAGTGCAGGACTGTGGAGTGCAGCAGCACTGAGGGACACAGCACAGCAAGTATCTTAAGCTGAGATGGGGAAATGGCACAACACTTGCTTCTGTGGAACAGGAATCCATCTCAGAGAGAGGTCTGTCTGAAATAATAAATGCACACCAAATTCAGGTTTGGATTAGGAGCGCTTTGGGGATTGAGATTTGGAGTTGAGATTTTCTTAAACAGAGGAGCCATTTGCTTTCAGACCGTGACTGGCCTGGGGACAAAGAGGTTTGAAATGAGAGGAATGTTTGCCAAGAGCCCCTTTTCTCCCTGTTTTTATCCAGGCTAGTTGCCTTACCAGATGGTTGAGCAGCATCTGGGAGAGCTCTTTGGGGCTGGGAGCCAAGGGTGTGCAAAGAAGCGCATCAATGTAGACTGTTAAGCACCTGATAACAAATGATGCTTTGCTTTCAACTTCCTGTTATAAAGCATTTGCTGGCCTGAATGTGCTCTGCTACACCTTGCCCTTCCCAAGTACAGCAATGTGTCCATTTCCAGTGCTTTTTATACAGAATTGGCATTTTATGGATCTTTCAAGTCATGACTAGAGTACCACATCACTTTCTCTTATTCTTCCACTGCAGGAGTATCGAACTAATTTTCTCAGATCAGCCAACACCTTTCCTTCCTCTTAGTGGCTCAGACCTGCAGGCATTCAAAGAATGTACTGTTGAGTAAACTAAATTTTTTCTTGTTCTCTACTTACAAGGACATTTCAGTTGTTTTCCTCTTTGTGCTAAAGCTACTCAGGACAGGACAACACTCATATTTTCCCCTCCCACAGAGGGTGTTTTGAATAGTTGTATCTGGTTGAGTCCCTAGGAATGTGGGATGTGTGGGAGCTCCCTTGGACTCCTGGTGCCAGGGTGCTGAGATAAGGCAGCTGCTGCAGATTCATGGACGAGAGCCTCTGCGGTGGCAGAGCTGACCTGTGAGAAACACCATGGCAGGTCCTGGAAGATTTACAGCACCCTGGGGCGATCTGCATTGGCTCCCGTGAAGTGGATGTGCAAACAAAAACGTCCCTTCTCCAGGATGAGCCAGTAAAAACTCTACCAGGGCACTATATCCTTCAGCAATGTCCTGCTTCTTCCTGCTTTTGTTAGAACGCCTTCTCAGCTATCCAGGTAAACAGTCACAAACAGCTTGCTTGGCCTTTGGAGAGCTACCAGAAGCCCACTGCCCAAGAATGTAACTGGGTTCACGTTCCACATTGTGCTATCCTCTCTTGAGGATTCAATAGATTCAATCTCCAAGATAACCATAGCTGGCCCTTAAAGGTCTACCTTTGCCTCATATTTCTGTGTCCATGAACCACAACAGATGAATTGAAGAGATCTGTCAGCGTAAAAATCCACTGAAATAAAATTAACCCAAGGAGCTAAAATTGCAGTCTAACTGCCAGGGCTCCAGCTTGATTTTATCAACTCCCCTTTGAATGGCAATTACATTGTGAACTGATCAGTTCAAGGCTAAATCTTCCGGGTCTTCTTCTAATTAAATACTCATCATCTAAACATTCGTCTTATTCTTAGTACTTCTACTTATCAATTTAATCAATTCACCCATTATTCACCTATCTACTTTAGCCTGCATTTTGCCATCATCATTTTTTTCACGTGATGCATGCAGTTCTTTTTCACTACAACTGCCAAGCAAAGAATACATCTTATCCAGAATGTCTTCACACTCCTGTATCTCTCAGCTTTAGAAAGGGCATTTAAGTTGCCTGATATTCACAGGGGACTGCCTTCACTGGAACCTTCGCGTACATTCCATCTATGCTGGCCCCAAGGAGCAAGATTGCATTCAGGAAAATAGAGTATTTGATGCTGGTTTGAAAAATTCATTGCCTAACCTTGTATAAGTGGTCCACAACATCTCCCCCGAGATGAAAGTATTTTGTTAGTGGAGTATTTTGAAGAATTGCCTTTGAATGCCAATTTAAAAAAATCCCCAAACCCAGGAATTCTTTTCATTTGCTGTTGGTTTTACTACATCTTGTGATAAAAATGATTATGAGGAGGATATCTTTTAATTGTGTCCCTAGTAATATTTGCCAAATGATCCCTTCTTCAGTTTTCTTTTTTAAAAATTAGAAAATTCTATTTTCACTTTCCAGAAGGTTATGCAGCTTTACCCTTGCTTATAGCAGTTTTTCTCAAATTATCTGTTTTCCTCAAGGCATTTTCCATGTACAGTTTATCTGTAAAATTTCCCTGATAAATCTGGAGCCTTAGGAGGGAAGGATTAAACTCACTTCATTGCCTACTGCCCTATCATTACTCTAAGGTACTGTCTGGTGGACAAATTTCTAGCTGTGTTGGAGGGAGCTGCTGCATTTGGGGTTTGGCAGGAGAATATAATTAGCTATAAATAAATAAAATATAGAAAAAGTGTATTAGCCAGGGTTTTGATATAACATTGGCCATTCTGTAAATATGCCAGACTTTAGTGACAGGTAGCACAGACAGACAAGCTGAACTGTATAGCACTTTTTCATCTGTGCTTTCTCTGAGACATAGCTCCAGCTTGCAGCGCCTTGCAGACTTGTAGATTTTGGAACATTTGTTCCCAGAGGAGCCTTAGCCTGTTATAACAGATAGATTCAATGAAAATATCATTTACCCAGCTTGAATAGATATCCTCAAAGTCACTTCAAACTGTGCATCTCCTTTTTCTTACAAGTGAGCAGTGACAATGTGATAGTGGAATATCATATTAAAACTGAGAGTTTCATTAGCAGTAGTTCCATAAAACCAAAAACTAACCTGTGCATCTTCATATGTATATCTCCCTGGGTCTTTGACATTTTGGCTTGTTTTCTCATAGCTGTGGGAATCCAGGTTAATAGCACTTTGGGCCCCAGGAGCTAGAAACTCTTGCCAGATTTCTTCCACTCTCGTGGTCACATCCTGTAAAGGTCGTTTCTTGAGATCTTGGACAGCCAACCAAAACCTGTACTAGGCAAAAATTAAAAGCGCAGAAAAGAGAAAAAGATATAAATCTAGATAAGATTTTGGGAATAAGCCTAGGCAGAGTCCTAAAACAGACATAGAACCTAATCCTGCATCTATTAGAATTCACAGAAGACTCTCCATGTTAGCATGATTTCAAGGGGAAGGGGTGATGTACTTAACACCAACCCCTTATATTTTGGCTGAGATCAGAACACTGACTTTAAGAAGTGATACATTCTTATTCAAACTGCCCCTGCAGAAGTGTCAGATTAGGTAAGCAAACAGGAAACCTCCAGAGCTATGCAGCTGGAGGAGAGGAGCAGGCTCTGCCTCCCACAGCCCCGCTGCAATATGCTGGTCATTCCTGCCTGCAGGACTGGTCATCCACAGGGGATGTAAAATGAAGAACAAACTTAACATTCATATCCTTTCCATTGTGAAGTTGTAGCAATGCCACTTAGAGATTTTTTTTTTTAAATTGTAAACTGACCAGCATTCAGACGGATGCCATGAGAAAAGATGACTCTTGTCATGCCATACTCCAATTTTACAGGGGTATTTTCTTGACTAGGCTATGCTTACAGACTAAAGTAAGTTCATAAACACTGAGAAGATAATCCCTTTGATGACTAAGGACATAATCCATATCTTGATCTGTGAAAACAAAGACCACAGAATATTTTGCAAGACTGACATGCATGTCTTTTGTCTTTTATCCTAGGAAAAAGAAAAGACATTTTGTTGGTGGTGCTAGTTCTATTTATTGCTGAAAGAGATATGTTCTTTCAGGCGATTAATTCAGAAGATGCATGGTGCCCAGTAGCCTTTTGTTTTGGTCAGCTCTATCTTCCAGCAAGAAGGTATCCCTGAAGGCTATCTGCCCTGAGTACCCGGGCCCTGCAACCTGGTTGAGCAAGCACAATAGTGCTCTGCAGGGAGTGCAGAGGGCTACGGGGCAAACAGGTACTGAAGGCACCTTTGCAGCCACCTGCAATAGACAGCTCTTTCCTACCCCCGTGACAGAGGTGCCCATTGTCCAGGGTGACAAGGAGGGCAGGGTTCACCTTGGCCATCCCTGCCCTGCACTGCTCTTATGCACTTCCTCTGATGGGCAGACTGTGCAGAAGGGACAGGGATTGTCTGGGTCACTGAAGTCCTGATTTCTCACCCCAAATGATTCAGTGGTGTCAGTGTGCTGCCACTAAGGCAAATATTCCTCCATGGTGGAAGGAAGAAGATAAAGCCTGTCCCAAACAAAAATCCCGATGGCAGCGAGGGTGGGTAGAGGAGACAGCAGCCTGGTGACTCCTGTGCTGTTCCTAACTTCCTTAATGGCTGCAGGCAGTACCCGAACACCCTGGAATCAGTGGTGTTGTTGCAAGCAAATGAGGCTGCTACCCCATTAGCCTGGTATCCTACCTGCAATAGAGGCAACCAGTGAATTTGGGGAAAAATTACATCCACACTACATGCAAGGCCAGGCTAAATCCTCCTTGCCTGTCTGCTGCTTCTTCCCAACCATCACGGGGCCTCATGCCACAGCCCTGACTCACCCAAGCCACTTGATGATATTCCTTCATATGGTTTTCCCATTTCCTTGGCAGGCTCAGTAAAACAGACTGGGGTACACTAACACTAAATCAGTACCTGTAGAGTCACATACTTGTGGTTCTACCAAGGTGATGTTTGATTTTATGAACTGAAGTAGAGTATCTGGGGTTGGTGGAGGACTGTGCATGGTTGGTCCTTTTCCATCTTTGAGAGTTTAAGTGCACCTGATATCCTGCCTTGTCATTTGAGCAGTGACACCCCCACTTATCACATGCATGCAGAGAGTAAAGGGTGGCACTCACAGTGCAGTAATCTGATGCCATATGTGGCTTCCGTTATTTGAAAATACTTTATCGTTCAATTTCAGATGTAATAGGAACATGCAAATGCAGAAAAGGCAAAGGGAGAAAAGATGCTAATCATTCCAGAGTAGCTGGGACACTTCAGACAAACACTTAGCTAGAGAGAACCTTTTCTTCTGCCTTATCTTCTGCCCCTGGAGCTGGGGAGGCGGGCTGGGAAAACACGCTTGTGAGAGAACTGGGAACTCTGTGAAGTGACAGCTTGCCAGAACAGGAGCACCATCCATTTTAATAACCATTTGGCTCAATCTGAAAACCAACCAACCAGACCAACCTGACAGTAACAAGAACAAGCTCTTTTTACTGCAAGCAATTGTGAATTCATGCCCAAGGCTGGATGTCCTCTTCAAGGCAAAGGGAAGTTTTGTCTTGGTAAAAATT
This sequence comes from Ploceus nigricollis, assembly GCA_013399945.1. NCBI lineage: Eukaryota > Metazoa > Chordata > Aves > Passeriformes > Ploceidae > Ploceus > Ploceus nigricollis. Next base: position 553,701 of record VXBC01007213.1, read on the forward strand.
TCAAAGCTATTCACTATAGCTGGCATCTGAAAATCAAGTAACATCAAAGAGGGGTACCCAACCCCACAGCTTCAACTCCAAGGCAAATTCTTTGCCACAAGGAATCAACCTGAAGCCAACGCATAAGCAGGGCTTCCTATGGGATTTATAGCATTTACACGAGAGAAGCAGGTATTTCTACTTAGGAAAGGAGCCAACATACAATGACTGTGCTACAAATTCTGCTCAATTATAAAAAAAACAAACGCCCTCCCTGAATCACTCCTGCAATTTCTGAAACACAAGCCCAGCTGCAAGTTCACAAGGAGTCAGGTGAAAATCCTGCATTGCCTCCTCTCCTTCTGTAGGAGACAGATGTCCAGTGGACACCTTTGCACAGGGCAGGGGAGAAGGGAGATGTCCTTGTGTGTTCTCTCCACAGGTGCCCTTTAAGCAGAGCAGGACTGGCACAGGGACTGTCTGCACAGAGGGTGCAGCAGCATTGATCACAGGTTCTTTGTCCTTTATAAAACAGCATGTAAGGACTGCAGAAGGCTGATAATATGGTGTCCTAAAGTGTTGTCAGTGGCAAAAACCATTCCAGCCTCATCCAGCTTGTAATTAAACTGCTGTCACTTGCAGAAGATATCACACAATGGCATTTATCCTCCACAGCTCCCCCAAGGCACGGAGCACTCCCGGACCTCAGTGTGTGTGCTCTGCTTCCCTGCAGGGCACTGCAGAGGTGCTTGGTCACTGCTGTTCAAAGATGTCCCCCAGTGAAAAGGCTGCTGAGGGAGGACAGGTTGAGTAGCGGGGAAGTGGTTGTTTCTGAGGTATACGGTAAAACAAAAATTAATTTAAAATCCTGATCAGGAGGCAAAATGCGGATGACTCCAGAAACTGAGAAACAACAGTCAAGATAAGGGCAGTGTTGTATCCCCATCTTGGGGGTGGACACAATAACCCTAGCTTGACAGTGAATTCATCAAGTGACTATCTGAGGTCAGAATCCAAGCACACTTCTCTCCTTGCCTCAGTAGTTCCATGCCAGTATCCCATGTCCCTCCGGTCTCACATCTCTAACCATTCACAAATCTTCTTCAATTCACCAAGAAANGGCACCACCCCGCACCATCCGGCACCACCCGGCACCATCCCGGCACCGCCCCGCACCACCCGGCATTGCCCCGCACCGCCCGGCATTGCCCCGCACCGCCCGGCACTGCACCACCCGGCATTGCCCCGCACCACCCGGCATTGCCCCGCACCNTTCACAAGGAGTCAGGTGAAAATCCTGCATTGCCTCCTCTCCTTCTGTAGGAGACAGATGTCCAGTGGACACCTTTGCACAGGGCAGGGGAGAAGGGAGATGTCCTTGTGTGTTCTCTCCACAGGTGCCCTTTAAGCAGAGCAGGACTGGCACAGGGACTGTCTGCACAGAGGGTGCAGCAGCATTGATCACAGGTTCTTTGTCCTTTATAAAACAGCATGTAAGGACTGCAGAAGGCTGATAATATGGTGTCCTAAAGTGTTGTCAGTGGCAAAAACCATTCCAGCCTCATCCAGCTTGTAATTAAACTGCTGTCACTTGCAGAAGATATCACACAATGGCATTTATCCTCCACAGCTCCCCCAAGGCACGGAGCACTCCCGGACCTCAGTGTGTGTGCTCTGCTTCCCTGCAGGGCACTGCAGAGGTGCTTGGTCACTGCTGTTCAAAGATGTCCCCCAGTGAAAAGGCTGCTGAGGGAGGACAGGTTGAGTAGCGGGGAAGTGGTTGTTTCTGAGGTATACGGTAAAACAAAAATTAATTTAAAATCCTGATCAGGAGGCAAAATGCGGATGACTCCAGAAACTGAGAAACAACAGTCAAGATAAGGGCAGTGTTGTATCCCCATCTTGGGGGTGGACACAATAACCCTAGCTTGACAGTGAATTCATCAAGTGACTATCTGAGGTCAGAATCCAAGCACACTTCTCTCCTTGCCTCAGTAGTTCCATGCCAGTATCCCATGTCCCTCCGGTCTCACATCTCTAACCATTCACAAATCTTCTTCAATTCACCAAGAAATAACTTTGAAAATCTCAGCCAGGAAATGAATGAAAGCATTAGATAAAAATCAAAATACAGTTCAGACAGGGGCAATATTCACATCTTTGTGTTGTTTAATGGTCAGATCGTTGGCGTGGTGAGCTCGGCATGGCCAAGAGCAACAAAAATCTGTCCTTGGTGACCAAGCTGGGGGCTGCCAGATGCTGCAAAGCTTCACGCTGGGGCACTGGGGACCTCTGCCAAGGAGACGGCAGTGTCGGTGGGGACGGGCAAGCGTCCCGCAGGCCTCCCCCTCACCGCCCTTCCTCCCCTCCCCCGCGGTGCACGCCGGCGTCCACAGTGCAAGTCCCTCCTCCTGCTGCAAGTCCTTTCAGTGCTGTGGGGCAGGAAAGCCCTTTTGTCGCTGCCGCGGGCCAGCGCCCGCCGGCCGTGCGCAGTGCCCNGCACTGCCCCGCACCATCCCGGCACTGCCCGGCACTGCCCCGCACCATCCCGGCACCGCTCGCATCCCGCTTAGCCCTCCGACGCTGGCACTGCCTCAGAACTGCTGGGGGAATGTTCTTTATTTAGGGAACACGGGGCTTTGGGGCGGTTCGGTGTGTTTACTACATATATGAGCTCTCCTCACTCCCTCAACTTCTCCTTTCCTGATGAAAACTGAGGGGGAAAAAACCTGGCAACAAGTTTCAACCATTAGGAGTCATGTAGGATATAAACACTTTCTGCAGGTAAAACTCCTTTCCTGCAATCTCCATGTTCAACATATGCTCACAAGCAATAAGGCCCACGGCACCTGCAGCCATGCATTGCCAGCTCCACAGTGCATTCCCACAAAGTGTCACATGTTTCCCACTGAGGTCTATAAACAGGTGTGCAGCCTCCTTTCCCTTCGGGTGAAATTCCCATGTCCCATATTCCCACTTTGCTGTTTCCAGCTGACACTCTTTAAAGTTAGGGGGGAAAAAAATTCAATCCACCAGCTAAATGAACATCTCAGCAATCTCAAGACGTCTTAGAATGTTCTCAGGTCATAAAAATTGTATAATAACTCTTTGATGCCCTTTCTTTTGTTATCCTTTCTTATTTATTTTGTTTTAAATTTAGCATTTTATCTGCTATATTTTGGGTACTTCAAAAATCACCTAAGTCAAAACAAATTGTAGATGAAAGATAATAACAGAAAGGAGAAAGAAAACAGGACAAGGAAAAGAGTTAAAACCAGAGAGAAATATACCAAACTGACTGGCTTTCCTGCTCCCACATAAATAATGGACAGCTGATAAATAAGTAAGCTACAGGGCTCAGCCGAGCCCAGGAGACTGGTGGACAAGATCCTGCAAGTTTATTAGAACACAGAAACACAGCTGGAAGGTGATCTGGGAGGTCATCGAGTCTACTCTGCTGCTATCTCTGGCAGTGCCTCACCCAAGACCCCCACTGGGACCAATTTTTCTCAGCCAGGAAGAGATGGAAATACCCCACCACCATCAGCCCTGTGATTTGGGACTCTCACCACAAGGCATAAGAGCTGAATTTGGTCCCCTTGCTGTATTACTGAATTACGTTCATTTCAAGGCATTCTCAAGCACATACTTCACAAAACCTTTCTAGTGCTACCATGAATTTCTAGGTTTTCCAGCAGTCAATTTCTCAGATCTGCTTTAAATTCAACATAGGGGCCTATAGGGCCAGCATTAATCCTAAGGATACTTCCAAGATCCTACTGACACTCCGAAGAGATAACACATCCCTGCTGCAAAAAATTTCCAAGATGTCTGGGTAGTTACTGGGAGGAGAGTCCTGAGAAGATTAACTGTAAATGTTACTTTTCTAGCAAGGTGCTAAGTACTCTGCTCTCAGAAAGTTTCTTACACCTTCTCAGGGTTTGTGGTGGGATATGTCTCACTTAACTGTAGTTGTCTGCCATGCACTCATTTGAATCAGTCTCTCCTGGTTTATGATAACAAGAGACAGGTGCTTTCTAGTGTAATTTAGGTGCTTTTAGTTTTGTTTCCACTTAAAGCTGAAACAATCCTTCTCAGGTGATTCACTGACTCCAGCTTCAGAGAAGCTTCTATCTCTCTAATGGAAGACTGGCTAAAAAAGAAAGCATATGCTTCCAAGCTGTCAGCTTAGGTGAGGCAGATCCCAACTTTGCTGTTGAGTGTAACTTAGATTTTATCTGCATGTATTAGCATCCAGCAGTTGCTTTTTTTTTTTATGGTACATACTCCTAGTGAGAATTAAGGAGCTTTCTCTGCCTCACCTGAACCCTTCTTCTCTCTAGCATTGCTGCTAATAATCCACTCTATTCTACTTTTCTTCATTAATATTTCTGCCTTTGCATCCTGTTATTTAAAGCTTTAAGCAGGCTTGCTAATGTATCCAATATGAGATAATAATACCACATAAGCCAACACCATTGTAATGATACCATAAGAATGACAGCAAAATTCCCATACTAAGAATAATGCCAACGTCTTCCATAAAGGATGCAGGATTTAACCTGTCTATGCCAGCCCACTGATTTTGCCACCTCCCTTCACTATATCTCAAAATCAAAGAGAATGTGCATCAGCAGGAGGAGCAGCTCTGACTGACCAAGGAAGGTACAAGTTTGCCTTCTCATAATCAAACTTTCTCCATTTGTTTGAGTAGGATGAACATGGAGGACAGACCTGCTGGATTTCATTAGCACAACCCCAGATTAATTTCAGAACACTAATTTGGAGAGTATTTTAACACAGTATATTAATTTTGCACTTCATCACTACAATTTAATTGCAAATGAGTGCTGCTGTACATAACTGCAGTAAGTATATGTAAGTTCAGTACCTGTTTAGCAATAAAATTTCAAGCTCATTTATGTAATTAGTAACACTCCTTTGTTTTCTTACAGGTTATCTTTCAGGTTTTTCAAAACGATAAAATACATTGAGTTTTCACTGTTTTGCTGCTGGTATGTTTTCTGTACTTCTCCTTGGACAGGGAAACCTGACAAACAGGATGGTAAGTTCCAATGTCATTAAAAATCACTTTCTGGGGAATTCCTCTTTCAACCTTGCAGGCTAGCCGACTGCCCTACAGTGACAATTGTTCACATGCTTTAGTAATGTATTTTATTTTCTAAGTGAAAAAGAATGAAAAAAATATAACTAAAAAGGGCTGTGCAATCAGGTTCTTATCTGCTGTAAAAAGAGAACATCGAGCCTGCTCACTACCAGCAAAGGCCAAAGCTGGACTGACTGTGTGATCACTGATAGCAGATTTCCTCAGCCAAAGAGCAGGCACAGTTCTGCCAGTGAACCTGCAAGCTTCTCTGGCCTTCCCTGCAAATGCTCACTCAGCCTTCTGGAACACGACTGCCCCAAAAAAACCCCACAAGAACCTGTCCCTTTACCCATCCTTGTACTGAGACACAACCACAGCACCACAACAAAGCCTCTGCAGTGTTTTTCAGTTAAAAAAGTGGGGTTTACTGGCTCTCAGCCTGATGTAGGATCATGTAGGGTATCTACATAATTTTTCATAATAGAAGTTGTGACTTCCTCACAACTTGAGAAGTCAGGTACTCAGAATCCCCACACAGAGAGTCCTATTAAAGTGAGACAAGCTGTTGGATAGTTAGCACAAGCCAAAATTAAAAGTAGTTATTGTGGACCTGACCTGGTGACTGCCAATACTGCAACAGTTCTTAGCCACTTGATGACCATACTGTTTCCCTCACACATAAATCCTATATATTGTTAGGGGACTCAGGAGCAATGTGCTGCATCTCATCACATCATGCAAGTCTGCGAGCCCTTGCATGCAGAAGATACCTGACAACGCTGGCTCTGCTAAACACTGCTTCTGAGATTGCTCACACAGGTCTAGTATAGGCATCTGTAGCAGTGCTATGGGCCAAGTCCTGCCATTCTCATCTTTATTCAAATGGGTGTTTTTAGCAGTTCAAGACACACCAAACATTGCATTTCACCTATGCAAGAGAATAGGATCAGGCCCATTCATTTAGTCAAGGCAGAAAAGGTTTCACCTGAGGTTTTCTGAGCTGAATTCTGATTCCAGGAAACGAAGAAACTGGTCTCGTCCTACTGGGTCCTTCAGCACCTCATCCATGGAGAAACCCCATCTTTTCACACGCTGCTGACTAGGTTCTTTGCTGTTTGGAGAGAGAAGGGGAAAAACAGATGGAATGTGCATCTCTGCCTGCTGTCCAAGCAGCTGCTGCTGTTTCTGCTAAGTGAAGGGAGGAAGATTATTAGATGAGATGTTGTTTTTTTCTCAAGATTTTTCAGAAATACAAGTTAGCAAATAACATAAAAAAACCTATAAAGACCAGTATCATCATTAAAGCAACTGGAGGATTTTAACTCACTACATCATTTGAATCATTAAAGGACACTATTTGGGTACTACATACATGGTGAAACAAAGAGAATACGAATGATATGATTTTTCAGAGCAATTTCTGGTAGGTTTCATTTGGAAGAACAGCATACCATGCCTAAATGATTATTCATTATGCACTTCTTGTATATCTCCTCAAATGTACCTTAGGATTTCTTATGCATCAAGGCAGAAATTTCCCAGTAATGCTCCCTGGGTCACTGGTGAGCTCCAGAGCATTTCCTTGTGTCCCACACAGTACTGCCTGGTCACTTGGAACTGGCTTCTGATTTTCAGATCCACATTTGCATTAGAAAAGCAGTTCCACTAAGAAGCAGTGCAGGCAAAGTATCTAAAATGATTACTGGTTTGTGGTCTTTTATTTTTTAGAGCCTCTGATTTTTGCATGCCTAAGTCTCAGAAGACTAAAAAGCATCTTCGTCCTACTCTCCATCATAATCAGACTTTTATTTTGTGTCTCAGCTAGGATACTGAGATGCAGAGGCACCCAAAATCACCAGCAACCTTTCTCCTTAATTATATCTTAACACAGCCCAACTTACATAAGTTGTTGTTTGAATTGCCAGACATGTTGCAGAGATGCCTATGGGGAGAGGTGGTGCCTGGGAATCACGAGGATCCTATGAGACAGCCTGCATCAGAGCGTAATCTGGGCTCACAAAGTGTTTGAAAGCTTCTGGTGTGATGGCGTCATACTATGAGACAACCATTAAAACACAGCTCAGCTGCTCACATTTGTGACAGCAGAGCCATTGTTAACAGTACATATCTATTAAACTGTGTGTCTTGTCATGTCCACAGCGATTCCTAATCATGGAGCCTTAGGGGACAGTGGCGATCTGTGCTGAAGACAAATAAGCCAAAGGGGTAAATAAAATGCCTGCTTTCATTTTCTCTTGGTGTAAAGGCTAAGCAAAATTGATAGGCATGTCCTCACTGGAGGAGCAGCACACTCGGGATGGCTCCTCCTGCACTCCCTCAGGAGCCAGCAGTGCTGCAGACAAAGGTGCAGATCCAGCCTACTTGTTACATGAACCAGCCTGGACATCGGGACACGAAAGCCATGCTTCTGCAGAGCCATGCACAGTCTAAGCTAAGGGAATTTCCTGCTGAATCCAGAGAGCTGTACCTGCTCTTCTTGCAGCTACACAATGTTCTGGCATACACAAAAAAAAAAAAAAGGCCACAGCGCTGTCTAAAAAGGAATGCTTTCCGTGGCATTTCCTGAGTCTTGATTGCCATGGAGGATGAACTGTAGTGGCACGGGGCTGCCCAGACTCAGCAGCCAGCCTTGCCACTGGCAGTGAGAGGCTCTTTGTTTTCCTGCGCAAAGGCTCTGCCCTCCTAACCGAGGAAACAGCTTTGCAGGCAGCACAAGGGGATCTTGGGGATCATTTAATTATTCATGCAAGTTGCAACTAGATGCAGATGCAGTTAGTTTTTTTACAATAGAGAATAAAATGGAAATACAGAGCTGTTTGTTCTTCCATCTCCCCACACTACAGCTTTCTCTTTTTCATCTGCAGGAAAATCACCTTCCTTAACTTGGAAATCATAGCAGAAGCCAAGCATTTATTTTAAATTCCTATAAGGCTGTGACATCAGGCTAATTGTATTCTTCAGGGACACAGACATCTTTTCTGAGATTTGCAGCTATGTCAACAGATGCAGAAATAATGGATGCCTGGATTACCTTGTGGGTGAGGGTTTCTACAGAGCAGCGTTTTGCAAGGGCTGTATCTGGTACTAGTCCTACTAGGGAGGATGGAGAAAATGAGAGAAACTAGATAAAAAAGAAATAACAAATACTAAAATTATGTGAAGAGGGGGAGAGGTTAGGAAAAGAATGGATTTCTGTGACTACCAGAGAAGCAGGTGAAAACAACTTTCACATCCCAAACTACTTGGTTTTTAAATTAGGCAAAATCTTGTCCTTCTCCTGGAACACTGATTCCCTATGAATCAGTTTTCTTAGGCCAATAGCATCTCTAAATTATTATTCAAGAACCCACAGGATTAGATTTGGCATTCTCTTATCAAAGATTTGCTAAAGTGAACTCCAAGTTCAGATTTGGTGCCAAATAGCAGCAACTAAACACCGGAGAAGCTGCTGAGCCCTTGCAGTTGTTGGCCACAGTATGTGATTGAGTAGTGAAGGTAATATGGGGCATGGGATTTCCATTCAGATTTGCTGTGGGAGCTGTTAGGCATAGTGGCAGGCAGGACAATGTGAGCCCCTTTACGAGGATTGTGGATAGCCTTTGAAGGCAAGAGACACAGACACAGGCCAGACTTCCCTTGCACCAGCATCACACGGGCAAAACATGATCTCTGTTGCAGTGTTCTGCTTGTCTGTTTGGTTTTTTTTTTTTGAGAAATCTCTGAGGTGTGAGGCATTGAATATCCTACAGACATTCCTCCCTCTTTTCATCTATTTGACACCATAACAGAGACAAACCAGCTTGTTCACCAACAGGTGAACAACTCACTCTATCAACCTATTACAAGTCTGACCTGCCAAGTCTCACACATCACACACGAGCTACATTCTTCTGGCTCCTGAGCCAAACTCACTCTGCACAGCAGCAATGGCCACCACTTATAACTCATCCCATTTTTCCAGCAGCATCTTTCATGGGATTCCATGACAGGAGCAGGGCTGGAGCATTTCAGCTGGGGAAGAGCAGGCTCCCAAAGTCAAATGAGATGTGCTGGAACAAGTTTGTCTTAGCAGTATCCTACAACTTTAGGCTTCTAGACCTTAGTCTGTGCATGTGCTCGACAGGTATGAGAACATCCATTACCTGACTTACAGAGTCCCATATATCAAGCCATATGGAAGTGGAAGGGCTGAATAATTCACAGATACCAGTGATAGACTTTAGCTATGTTCTTGAATCTTGTAGTACAGACATACAACTTCCTTTCCAAACAGGGCGGTGTGAAGAGCATACAAACAAAATGGCAAGACAACTCTCACATTATTTAAAACTACCAATTAATTTTTACCTCATTTCAATATCCCACAATGCTGCATCATCGCTTATCCAGGGATTGGAAGGCTCTGCAGGAGTTATAAAGGGGTCATATTCCACATACTGCTCTGTGTAGGCTATTAAACTGTCAGGTAAAAAAAAAAAAAGGGAAAAAAAAGAATAAAGAAAAGGTTTGAATGCTCAGTCACATGTCAGAGAAGTACAGGTTTTTTTTATCCTATTGGGGGAGTTTTTCTGTGGGGTTTTTTTGGGTTTGTTTTGTTTTTGTCTGTGCCTCTTTTTATTTACAGGGATTAGTCAGTTTCTCAGCAATCACAGGAGACCCTTTTCCCAGGGATGATGCATGCAAGGATTTCTCTGCAAACACCCACCAGCTCACTGCAGTATTTTCCTCAATAGCAGCATTTTCCTCAAGCTTGTCTCTGTTGAGATGCCCCCAAAAAACCTGATGAGGCAACAACTGGATTGGTATGGCAGGACTTCCCCCAGAGAGCCATGGGAAGAATATGAAGTGTGCCCATTTGCTGCATGTTACTATTGCCTCTCATCTTTTTCATTTTTGCAAACTTTCACACCCACATAAATTTATGCACTATGAGAAACTCACCTAAACAGGGTCATGAGCTGCAGCTAAGAATATACTTAAATCTTTGGAGGATCATAGTCCTAAGCAGCAAAGCTTTGGCTATAGATCATTTTTTAGTTATGTTGGTATAGTATTTAGTCTAACAGCACTATTGTAAAATACTTCAACAGGAATAATTAACTTAGAGAATAGTAAATTATATGCATGCTGGAAAAACTCCTGGCCTTTACACTTGCTTGCTTCATGGTGAGTCAGTTAAGGCATATAGCCTCTAATCCTCACTAGGATGAGATTCAAAGAGCTTTCTGGGGAAAGGACTGTGTCTGCTTGCATAAATGATTCAGGAATTCCACTGGGGTTGGGGCTAGGGGCACATTTTTACAAAAGAAAGACAGCAAATATGAAATAAATCAAAAGACATTTCTTCTAGTCTACATTGGAAATACTCTAAGGCACTTTATTTTTTGCCTACGTCTGCCAAGTAATTAACTAAGTTAATTATGTCTCATCATACTGAACAACCAATGTACTTGCACTCTGATTGTCCATGCTAAGTTTTACCTCTGGTCCTCCACATCTCAAAAAAGGCAGGCGAATGAAAAGACCCTGCGAAACAAAGGGTCATAAAAGGCAGAAAGTTTCCCTGAATTGCTCTATAGTAATTATTTCTTTTTGTTTGTCCTAGCTCTTATCATGAGGCATTAAAATCATACACTTTTGTAACCACAGCAGGTTCCCATTGCCCCTTAGGGCACTCGGGGCTGTCTCATCTCATTTCATTAATTACATTTCATGACTGCTGTGGGTCAAGGGTTGGAGGAGGGAGCAGCGTCCAATTTCACAGAGCAGCAGCAGTCCCTTAGACACCAATGAAAGAGAGGGTTGGTTAAAAAAGAAAAGAAAGCCAAAAAGGATCAATCAGGAGATATCTGCTGTGAAACCTGAATTGCTCCTAATAAAATAATAAGAAGGCATCAGAGGTGCAAGTACAAGTACTAGCAAAAAGGAGAGGGGGAAAAAAATGAAAATGAAACAAGGGGGAATTTCTAAGCACATTTTGCTGATTCAGTATAATGGCAGCAGCAGAATCATTGCCTCATTGTCTAAAGGAGGCTACAGGCGGGGGACTCCTAAGGAAAAGCATTTTTGTGAAAATGCAAACCTGGCCTTTTGGGTGATAAACTGAATACCCATAGAAGAGGTGCTAGGAAGAGTTGACTGAAGGGTGCAGAGCTTGCCTTGAGAACCCAACTGTCTCTCAATCAAGGGGGCCTGCTGAGCCTTCACAGGAACTTTGATGAGAAGCTGAAAGGATAGCACAGATTTTCATCTAGGGAACTGAGATTGCTTCTGGTAGGAAGATGCTCATTTTTCCCCAGCCATTTCGGTGATGCCGTGTCTAATGAAATTGTACTAACACTGCACAATGCAGTCAGGGAAAACAATAGGTAGAATATATTGATAGTTTTGCTCAACAGTTCTCAAAGCTCAATGCTTAAAACTGACAGTGTACAGGTCCCAGGTGGGGAGAAAAGATGTGGAAGAAAGACAGTTTCCAAGGTGTGTGGAGCAGCTGAGGGATGCCTGTTCTCACAGTTCTACTCCTGGAAGTAGAACAGGGAGGAAGGGGAAGAAAATCTTTAGCAGCAAGCATTTATCTCAGAGAAGCTGGAGATATCCTCTGGAGAGCCTTCCGCTTCTGACAGACAAGGGCTATCCCAAGAATAGTGTGAAATAATGTAATATAAATACAATTGATCTATTACTATTGAAACAATTTATATCTTATTCCTGTAGCTTGTTTGCCCTAGTGCTTCCTGACTTATTTGCTCCTTGTTACTTCCCTCATCCTCCCTGAAAGTGCCTTTGTGCTATACTGAAAAATTGGCAGGTGGTGCCACTGTCAGGCTTGACTGTTGAAGGGAGCATGCCAAGAAGTCATCTCCTGTACCCTGATCTGCCCCGAGAGCAAGGTCCAGCCTGAAAATTGACTTGATAATAACAGCATCTCCTTAGACAGCAAATTTTTTCCTAGCGCTTGTAATCAGTGTTTTCATGGGGCTTTCAGGGCTGCACAGGTTTTTTTTTCAGGCAATTGTGCAAGACAGGTCATCCACGTTCAGTCCTTCTCACCAGTCCCTACCCCTGCAAAGCCACTGGACCCATCAGCTAGCTCCTCTGCTTCCCTCCTATCTGCTCTGCAATGCCCCACATCCAGGCTGCACTTCCCACCACTCTTCACATCAAGTCCTGGGACTCTCAATCAATATTGCCAATATTCAAATCAATATTCAAAGTCATCACATGACCAAACACCTCCTCACAAGATATAAAGATCACAACCATGATTTTCATTCTTTATAATTATTAATAATTTTTTAGAAATATAAGGTTCTTCACCCAGAGGGTGTCTGGGCTCTGGAACAGCCTCCCCAGGGAAGCAGTCCTGGCACTAATCCTGCCAGAGTTCAAGGGGTGTTTGGTCAATGCTCTCAGGCACATGGTGTGATTCTTGGGGCTCTCCTGTGCAGGGCCAGGGGTTGGACTTGATGATCGTGGTGGGTCCCCTCCAACTCAGCTTATTCTGTCATTCTGTAATTTGACTGTTCTCATTTTATTTGTTTTTCTCCTGGTTATTATTTTGCACAGGTTTTGATAGCAACATTTTCTTCCCCAACTTGAGAGCAATTAAAAAAGAAAAAAAAAGAAAGCACTTTCAAACCAGGAAAATTATTACTGTCTCAGTATATTAAGGTCATCGTAAATAAATTCAGTATAATAACCTTTTTTTTTAAAGTATGAGTATATGTTCTAAGTTGAAAACATCCAAAAGCCCAAAACATAAATAAAAATGTGCTCATTTTAACCATTCAATGTATTGCATGCAGGATTTCAGGGGGCCTCTGAACATTTTCTCTCTAATTGGATACATTTTCATTTTAATTGCTAAACTTCATGAGCCAATAGGAGCTTACATTGAGCCTCTCACCATTTAATTTACCTGGTTTAGTACATGCATGCTAACTACAGGTGCAGGCACTGCAAGGCACATTTCATGGAGTATTCCCTTTTTACTTTGCTTAAATAAAAATTCCTCTATTATTTCTCTAGAAGGAACCAGCCCTTATCCTATCCTTCATGTTCAACACAGTTTTGCTTTAAAAGTGATATCACTGAAGAGCATGGCTATCCCTACCTTCATCTCAGTGATTACCCTGCAAATGTGCACAACTTACAAGTACCTAAGTAAATGAGCTGTCATACTCAAATTTGAGCTTGTTCTTCACCTATTCATACTTTTCTACCAAAACTAAATATTCTGCAAGTAAAATTGTGCCTTGATTTGCTTCTTAGAAATCCACTCCTTAAAACACTGCCTTGAATAGTCCAGGTACAACGCCAGTACTTCTCATATACATGTAAGTGGGAGCAGGAACTGGTCCTACAACCCCAGTATGAACAGAGATGTGAATACCATGTGCAACAAATGCAAACACAGCTCCTTCCCCAGAGCTGTGCCAGACTAACAAGATATAAGCACTAAGAGTTCAGCCAAAAAGGGAAAAAAAGGGTATTTTCAAATTGAGACAGGAATGACTTTTCTAAAAATAAACCACAGGGTAGTGAAGGGGTGGGAAACAAGTCCCACAAGGGCTTTTTCTTTTGTGAATGCTTCTTCTCTTTTGCAGTATTACAGGTCCTCATTTCCCACCTATTTTTGCTCAGTGGCAGAAGAGTGAGTACAGAAGTGTCAGCAGCCACCAGACAGGCAGCACATCTGGTCAAGGAGGGGAAAGGATTGATGCACAGAAAGGGGGTCAAGCCTTTGCACTTTGCTGCCTGCTCTGTTTCTAGAAATGCCAAACTGGAGATGAGAAAGAATGGGAAATCATCAAAATGGGGACACTCACCTTTCTGCTACTTTGGACATCTTTAAACAATGTCTCTCTATCTGCATGTTCAGAAAAGTTATCTGAGGAGAGAGATGACAAGACATTAACAATTTATGAGTTCTGCAGCATGCATTGACAATATCCCAACACACTATTGATTTCTCTTTCCAAACAGCTTGAAAGTAACTCAGAAGGAAATGGGACCCTTCCCTAGGTATCAGAAGCTTATTAACTGCTTCCAATACCAGGCTCCATTGCCAAAGGCAAAGCCCTGGGGGAAGCTTCAGAAGACATAACTGAAAGTAGAAAAGACACATATTTGGGGCCAAGGTTCCTAGACTACTCAGGGTACAATATGATCTCCTTTTTACAAACACACTCTGCTCTCCCATTCCTCTTACTGACCAGCATCACAAGACCAGTAGCACAGCACACATTTTACAGCACACTTCCATTCTGCCATGAAGCAGTTCTTCAGCCTATGATAAAAATGCTCAAGAAATGTAGCATCCAGGTTTAGTTCAGAAGACCACCCAAAAACTGGTTGCCTAAGAAACTTGTTTAAAGCTGCCTTTAGTAAAATGCTGATCTAGTGATTCCTGTTTGTCTTTCAGTGAGGGCTGCTTATTGCAGCAAAGTAATTTTGAGGGAGAGCTCTTCATGCCAGGGCAAGGATACGTGAGTTGGCTGGTCATTCTTTAGCATGATTGTCCAAATAACTTTTTCCTAGCTTCCTAAAAGCTCTGACTGTACAGTCTAACAGTCATGCACTGAACAATGCCTTTCCTCACCACTCGTCCCCAGCCTGTGCCCAGCTACACTGGCCTTTGTCACTGTCCACTTTTCAGACATCCTCAGTGAACTGGAATTACTGCCTTATTGTCTGTGTCTGGTCCACAGACAATAAAAGTAGATTCAAAGGTCAGTGTTACTCATTATATGTATCACCATACAACTGCACTGCTCAATGAATACTTACTAATACTTTATATAAGTGAGAATCAAGGATAAGTATGTGAGGATCGAGGACAGGTAAAACATACAATTGGTTTTGCTGGTATCTTAGTAACTTTCTAGGCTTTTTGTCTGGTAGCAGTTCTCAGAAGGGTTGCCATACAGTCACCTACTTACCTGCTTCCGGAAATCCTCTTTTGTCGTTTTGCGCACCGGTTGGGAGGGCAGGTGTACAGGGCTTTGGGGCTGAGACTCCTCTGTAACCCCATACACTGACTGTGAGGAACCAAGGAACAAACCAAAGGGATTACAGCATTTTTCTGTTATGCAATGAGGAACAGTGCAGTATGCAAAGCAGTCAGGTAACAAGCCAGCAATTTCCTACTGTTTACACCCACACAGGTAAATAATTATTCATCCTGGAGCAAAATGTACAGATCAGACCGTTCTTGCTGATGCCTGCACTTAGAAGGCCTGTAGGCATGTTAAGAGAAGAGTTTGTTTTAAATGTTTAAATGCAGATGATAATTTTTAGGAGCTCTGAAGGCTGTGTGCATTAATACTTGCAGAATGAACGCTGGGAGTTGTCACTGGGGTGAAGCAAGTGGTAAAAGAAAATACTAGAACCGAATTCTACGCCGCTGTCTTTCACTTGATTTAATTTCTTAATGTAAAACTACATATCGAAGAAAGTGCTTAACCAGGTCAAGTCAATCGGTCAAGTTCACATGAACTTCTCTAAACAAAACCCTGCAGACTGACTTGTAGCAATTCATTTTCAGGACAGACACCTGCACTGAAAGTAATATCATTTGCCCTTTCATTTAGTGCTTTTGCTTTTCAGTAAAACTTCTAACAGACGTGTGAATAGCTCTGCTGCAGTTTAACTACTTATGGAAGTTCAGGAGTCCAGTGTTGTGTTCAAAAACATAACAAGTGATGAAGAAACAGCCTGAAGCTATGCCAAGAGAGGCTTAGATATTAGGAAAAATTTCTTCTCTGGAATGGTTATCAAGCACTGGAACAAGGCTGCCCAGGGAATTTGTTGAGTCGCCATCCTTGAAACTACTTAAAAGACAGGAACATGGTTTACTGAAGGACTTGGTTACATTAAGGTTTTGAGTCACTGATCTTAATGGTCTTCTTCAATCTAATTGATTCTATGACTTCATATACGTAGAAGAGCTCAAACTTGCTGGAAGTCAAAGACATCCAAGTTGCTAATGATCCAGCCTTTGAAATGATTAAGGCAGGTAAACATCTCATTATCTGTGCTCAGATAATTTGTTAAAAAGGGACCTAGGTATTTTTGCCAATTCTTTTTAATTTTATGGGAGTGCAGAGCCATCAGACATTTGGGACACAGAGCTCCTTAATGCCCTTCTCAGCTCTACCCATCAAGTCAGTACAACTTTGCTGGTAAAATTGAAATAATAAATCCACCAAGGAAAACAAAACAGAAATCATACTATCAAAACACATGTTTTTGCTCCTCTTGGATACGTCTCATATACAGTAGGTGTCAAGTATGATTTACATTAAAAGAAAACAAAAACAGTGAACCAAACCAACTCCAAACAAGCTAAAACCAAAACCAGGAACTCAAACTGACCTTTTTCACTTTTTGTGGGTTTTTCATACGGCGACACTTTCTAATGTCCATTTCTGTGGTGTTCACACAGCCTGGCTGAAAAGAGAGGCAAACAATTGTGCTATTCCTCTGTTAAGAATCTTCATCCTACCTTACCTTTATAAAATATACAATTAGATCTTGTCCAAAACTCTTTCTTGAGGTTTGTGTCCCATAAATTACTCTTGCTAAACAAGAGACTGCATATACCCAAGGATGCCATGTCAGCATTCAATCCACTTACTCCTAACTTTGGCACCAAAAGGAAATAGCTAACAGGGGGGAGCTTTTGCTAGGATGTCTGAGACAAACTGAGTAAGCTGCTTTTCTTTCATAAGCCCAGTAAATAATTTTCCAAAATTCATATTTTTCACATATTTCCACATCAACAGTTCCATAGGTACACAAGTCCAGAATGTCTTGAATAATCTTGTAGACACTTGGTGCATTTTGAATTGCGAGGAAAACCACACGGTGATTGTAAAGGCAATGTTTTTGTGCATAAAACATTTACTAGTAAGAAAACCTTTCCTGTCAAAACCTGGGAAGTCTCTTCATTCAAAAATAGTTTTACCACAGGCCTGTGCACATCCCAGAATGCTCTTTCCTGGCTGTCCAAAATCTTTCTTTCTGTCTTATCCTTTTTCCTGTCGATTCTGAAAACAAAAGCATAAGTGAGTATGAGTCAATGTACAAGTCATGCTTTCTTCTTTGATATAGCTCCTAGCTGTGGTTTTTAACCCCAAGACAAAAAAATTCAGAAATCAACTTTTTTTGTACAGCCATGTCACACTTGCACTTGCAAGGGCACATGCCATGAACAAAATGACACTGATGTTTACTCCAACATGGGTCAAAAGAGATTTTCCTGTTAATGTGGAAAAATTTAATAGCTGTTTTTCATCTGGTGAGGAAAACTTTTTCTGGTACCCTGTTCCCATACTCTGATTTGACAGGCTGGGAAAGTTTGTAGTTTTGTCTGTGTCAGGAGACCCACCAGGACCTGTTTGCTCCAGGTGAGGGTCCTGGCTGGTGCTGAAGTTCCCATCAGGAGACCCCATTGCACCCCAATGCCCAGCAGCACCACTGAATGAATACAGATTGCAAAGGAGCATCTATCCCAGACATTCCCAGCAGCAACAGCATGGGCAGCACTTGTGGCCACCCCTCCTTAAAGCTTTCAACTCAAAGACTGCTTCCGTCTGTGAGCCACCACTGCTGGCAGAGCAAGGGGTGACAGCACAGGTGACCAAAGGTGAGCTTGCTGCATGGCCCCTACAAACCAGCACCCACCCCAGAGAGACATGACTGGGCTGGCACAACAGGAACTCTGTAATTCCAGCCCTGATGCAGCCAGTGAACCAACTCACTGAAAGCACACAGCCCAAAGGCCACCAGAGGTTGTTGAAAGCAATTTTTGGCAGCAGTGAGCAAGTGACATCCGGCACCTCACCCAGCTTTACACAAGAGCACAAAGTCGGCACCAGCTTGCAAGATCTACCTGCACAGGGACTGGAAGAGGCACATGGAATGAGGAACAGCCTCCACGCCTCCACTTCCAGAGCAGGACTGAGTAAAGCTCAGTGTCCCTGTGCTGGGTTCCCACATTTCTGCCACCAGGAAAATCAAAGCAGTGAGGAAAAATAAACTTCACGCCAGCTGTAATTTCTGACCACCAGGTTCTCTCCCATCTGTTTTTGTTTTTGAGGGGCAGTAACCCTTGACTAAGTCTGTACTAGAAATGTACCAAGAGGATAGGAACCAGGGGACTAAAACTGAAGTTTCTGAACAGCCCTCCCCAGAAAAAGACCAAATTCTCCGCAGTTTGGCATCACTAGCTGATTTCCCCCTTGCAAAGCAGAGATGAGAAACAAGCTCTGGCACAAGCTCTGTCCCCACACAAAGCCAGAGCAGATGCTGTACTGCACTGAGGACACCCAGCCCAAAACTACTTTTCTGAGTGAGTGCTTTATACCTGGCCAAAGGGGAAGGTGAAGCCTATTGCAATCTTACACCACACAGCACACACTAATTGAAGGGACTCTTTGGAAGCTTCATGAATTCTCTTCACCAACACTTTGTGCTCAACCCAGATTGTCAGCTCTTATCTCCAGACTTACTGATAACTCAGTATTTCACATTTTAAACTATGAAGACCCAAAGCAGCTAGATGCTCTGTGGCTGCAGTTTTTGAAGCAATGTGGGTATAGCAATGGGAATCCTGTGTGCAAACAAAAATGTGGAAAACAAAGCAAACTTGGTAAGCAGGAGGAATGTTCTCAGGTATTTTTGATTTTTTTTCCTCCCTTTTCTAGTTAACTTAAACTTTTAGTTAACTATTAATTACAACATGAATTCCATCCCTGTCTTTCTGGAAACCTGAAGACTGAACCATCACGTGAACTGTGAACCAAGAAGCTGAAACTAGCCAGCAGAAAAAGTTGATAGTGGCCAGTTCATGCTTATGCTTCAAAGAAAACAGAATGAAGAAAAGATGAATAACCAACAGTGATCACAATGAGTCTGATATTTACATTTCTTTCTTAGGTGATAATTATATGTTTTAGACAGAATGCAGACTTTTGTTTTGACTTACACTTTTTTTTTCATCTTGGCAATAGCCTTTAAGTAACTGAAAGTACAATTGCTATCCTAAGCCCTAATTTTCTCTTCCAAATGGAACACTGCTATTCCGGTTGGAAAAAAATCCCTTAATTACCCTGCAGTTTAAAAGATAATTACCATGTATTTAAATGGTACATAATTGCAATGTTATTAAGCAAAGAATTTATCAAAATTCCAAAGGGTTAATCAAAAATAGAGACATACACCTCAAGACACACCTGCAAGAAATTATATTCCTTAACTCTTTAGCATCTAATGCTGAAAGTGCAAATTCCTTCCAATGGAACTATTTCGGTGCTGGTGTTCTCATGTGTCATCTTCACCTACCTTTCCATTTTATAAGTGACAATGACATACACAAAATGGACACTCAGAGTTTTAGGTATTAGTTTGTAGACAATAGTACATAAACCCTAGACCATATCCAGCAGTAATGAAAACACACTCAAAACATTAAGAGGCTTCATACTGTTTTCACAAGGGAAGAGAAGAAATACCTGTTGTAAATACCACCCTTACAATCACATGGAAGTGACAGTATTTTTAGACTCAGAAATACTCTGCAAGCATAGAGTAACACGGACAGATGACAAAATTCTGTTCTTTCCATTCATACAAAACAAAAATACTACAAAAATGTAGAAGCACAATGGGCTTGTGAATTACCCAAGGTCCCATGGTGAATACAAGCTTAGGAGCTCCAGACCAATGTTTCCATGTACAGATAATTAAACCCATCTTTCAGTTTCTGGCACAGACCTTCAGAATTGGCTCTCTACTGTTTCCAGCCTGCCAGTGATTAAAATTCACCAGCACCTTCTGAGCTTAGTCACAGTAAAGATTTTGACAAAGAAGTTTTATCTGTTCAGAATCTCCTTCCCTTCACAGCTCTAAATACTGGTGCAATTCAGTGCTCCAGGATTACTCACTTCACTTGGGCCTCTGCTTGCATGAAGATGAATTCCCACTTTCTTGCAAACGCTCTCTGAAGTCTTGCTAAGTTTTCCTGTCAAAAGATGAAAATAGTAAGAACAACTAATTTCTGTAATTACAACAA
Organism: Ploceus nigricollis; assembly: GCA_013399945.1. Taxonomy (NCBI): domain Eukaryota; kingdom Metazoa; phylum Chordata; class Aves; order Passeriformes; family Ploceidae; genus Ploceus; species Ploceus nigricollis. The sequence goes on from VXBC01007213.1 coordinate 573,887, forward strand.
TTGCTTGAGAGTACATTTAGCATGGCGGGTATTTATTTTATTCCTTTTTTTTTTAAACTGAGAAATTAAAGACATGGAAGTCAGTGTTAGTTTCAGGTGAACTATAGTGCAGGCAAAGCAAGGCTGTAACACATCTTTTTGGGCTGCAACCCAAAGGGCCCTGCCAGGGATAAGTAATGGAGTGTGATGAAGACAGCTTGAGCTCTAGTATGAAAAAAAATATGGACTTGTTCCCAAAAGATAACACTGAGAAGCTTTGTGAAGCTGATGACTTTCATTTCTGATAGCAGATGGCTGCCAGCTGCACGTTTCCCTCTCATCCTCACTTTCCCTTCCTCTCTGCACTGTTCTCTTCAGGCTTTTGTGAAGGTGCAAAGCCTGAGCATCCCCTGCTTTGCTCTGTCCTGGTCACTGCTGAGAGCATTATGCAGATACACAGTACTGAAGGCTGGGGATTGCCAGGATGATTCACAAAAGGAAATAGCTTGTTTGTCTGAACAATGAACACAGTCACTGCAAAGAATGGCTCCAGATGCAGTTTTGCTCTACACCTGAAGTAAGAGCTCTGGTCCAGACCCATTCCAGAGAGCGTAGTGATCTGGACATTTGGATGTGGATGTGGCTTCATAACAGCTTGAGGTTAAACTCAGAACATGGCTGGAATTTCAGGCTTAAATTGCACCCTGAAGTTACATATCCATACCCTCCCCAAGAAAGGAGGCCTGCGAGACATCAACAGGATGCTCTTCTCCATTACAGCTGGTTTAACTGTTTCAAATTTACATTGAAAACAAACACTTGTAGTTCTACTCTTGTTCTCTTTATACTTATCACCTTATTTCAAGAAACTTTTTTCAGGCACATGCATTTCAATACAAGAAGAAATCTTCCTACTAGTTACTTTAAACTCTTGTACAACACAAGGCATAAAGCTTGGCCCTGTTACCACCAAGTCCACGTAACAGTTTCTGTCTGTGCAAAGAAGGAAAAAAGGTTAAACAAATGATTTACAGCTGTACCGAACCGTGATGATTTCCTTAACTGTGGCTACAAAGAGCAACAACTTGTAATTATCTGTAACACAAATTTTTGTGGGTATTTTTTTCATTATTTTTATTTTATTTTAAATTATGTTCACATGTGCCCTCTGGAGTAAATATGCTGAAGCCAATGAAACATGACCAACTGAAGCTATATTTGAATTGTGCTTATGCTTGACTAATTATAAAAAACCTGAATGCAACTATACAAGCTTAATCATATCATCAAGACTCCTGCTCTCATCAGTATAAATGTGGGCTGGGGGACTGTCTGTAAATGCTGCAAGTAGAACCTAAAAATGAAATGTCCCCCGAGATGCTTTGTAGAGAGTCCCTCTTGAAGCTCCAGGTCACTACTGATATCTGTGGAGAAGCATTCTCATGCAGCATCTCCAAAGATATGAAAAGTGCTGCTTGTCACTCCTGCAAACCTGTTTCTCTCACTTCTGCTGAGCTTACATCCCTTGCTGGATCTGCTTCAGCTCCCATAATGCTTAGGAAGAGTTGGTACCATTCTTATCTGAATGTCTCTAATTAAGAGAACAAAGTTTGAATGCAGAAGTAACATCTAATTGTGCAATGCAATATTCACAAGAAAAATGAGAGACTGCCAAGATCTAATTATTTACCATCACTGGAGCATTGCTACTCTCAGTAGGCAACAATGTGCAAAAGTACTTAGCCAAAGCCTGACTGCATGTGTGTGGGAGTATGTGCACCGCTGAACAGCCTTTTGTTTCTTTATGGTAGATCTTCGGAGTACTTACACTTAATTGGTTGGATGTGCGCAATTGTAATGGTTTTAATAATGAAATCAACAATATGCAGAAGAGAAAACTCAGCAAAAGGACATGTAAGTGCATGCAGGTTGTTATATTCCTTCCTTTGTGCCTGTTTGAGATTAGAACTCTTGGGAAGTCAGAATGAATTTCCAGGGTGGACTAGATAAGTGGCAATTTTTGCATGCTCTGCACTGAAAGGACCAAATGGCATATCTCTCCACGTTCATAAATGTTCCAAAATGTAGAAGGTAAGGAAGAAGGAAAAACTTCAATCTTGGGAAAAAACCAAAAAAATCCCACTCTAAAATATATGCAAATATATGCAACATAAATGTTTTCATTGTAACAAACACGACCACGTAAGTCCACTAGAACTAACTTTGTAAACAAACCCTCTAATGAAAAACTCCATGTGTAAAATTCTGCTATTACACTGTTGAGCAAGTAAACAGAAGAAAGTCAATATGATAGAAAAGTTTAGCTGCTCAGAGTGCTACTGCTGGTATTCAAAGAAATACACAGCCCTGCCCCTCCTGTCTCCATCTTCCCACTCCTCTCCACCCTGCAGTCTGGCACCAAAGTTTGAGATATTTTTATTGATAGTAACTCCATATCAGAAAACACGCTCTAAATAAAGTTCAGTGATATTTTTCATATGGCATATAGAAAATGTTCCAAGTCTAATACCTGAGAACTTTTGTAACAAGATGTGTCATCAACAATTTAATTACCTAGTGGCACACCAGAAAATCCATCATTTTCCTGTGCTGAAATCTGCTATATAAACCAGGATTTCCTAACTGAAAACAGGACACCAAGCTAAACTTTTGTGTAATTTGCCCCAGCCTTGAAGAGCTCATTATACAGGAGATGCTTTGATGCAGGACACTGCAAAGCCAGGGATATTCATCAATCATGTTCCTGATGTTGCCTTCATATCAACCTTCACACAGTTCTGACAACTGAGAAAAAGATACAGTAAAGGCTGACCCCAAAGCACAAAATGGCAGCATTCAGTTGGCAAGCAAAGCTATCCCTGCATCCCCCAGCTTTAAACTCTAGCAGCAGTGTACCTACGGCTTCATAATCCGCCAGCTCCAGCCTAGCTTTGTTCTGCATGGTCCGTTTGCAAAGATAGATGGCTAAAGGGAGAAACAGAATGGAAAACAATTACAGACAGAGTATCAGTACTAGATCTTTAAAAAAAAAAAAAAAAAGAAGGAAAAAAGTCCATAGACAGTTTGTTTTCATCAGAAAGCAACACAAGTCAAGGAATGAGAGGGCTGGACAGCCAGCTGACATTGCTTATGACTAATCTCAGAGGCCCTAAACACCTGGGACATCTCATTTAAAAGTGCTGAGAGCAGATGCCAGGACCTAACAAGATGTCCATGAAAGGCACAATTGCTTCTGGGTCTGGTTAAAGATATAGCATAAGCAACCTGTTCCCTAAGCAGTTTGGGAATATGCATGCCAAAGTGACAGTCCCTGCATTTCTTTTCTGCTAACAAAAAATAAAAATAAATCAGGATATTGAAGTGAAAACAGAAATATGGGCCAGATCTTAAAAGCATGATCTGAGCATTTTTTAATATGCTCCATCCTCTTATTCTTACACATTTCAAATGGTTAAGAGAAGCCTTGTCACATTTTGCTATAGGCAGAGGCTGTCAAAACTGATGTGGTTTGGAATTCTGAGGGTCAAGATGAGCCCAGCACACACCATCAAACTAGTCCCAGGCTGCTTCTGGGAAAGCCCCACCTGGATCTGCTAAGCTCACCCCATTTCCATTAAAGGCTGAAACACAAGGTCCACAGCACACTCTGGGTATACAGTCAGGTTTGAACTTAATAGAGGCCCAGTGCTACTCATGTAATTCTATTCTGAGCTGTTTCTGTAATTTTAACATTCATATAATGAGCCAGTATTATGCATCGTAACCAGAGCTAACCAGTTCATTTATATTTACACATCTCAAGGGCAGTTTTCTCTGTAAGGCACTTATGACACCAAATGAAGTGAGTCAGTTGTCTCACAGTGTTTTTTCATGCAAGGCAGTGAACTGCCATTAGCAAGTTAGTTCCTCTCCTGTAAGTGGACACATGCAAATAAAAAAAGTATGAACTGCTCCTGGGATTTCAGTTTTATTTGGGTCTACTGCTAGTTTGGGATTAATTCCTGGGAAGACTCCATCTGTACAGGCCTCTGATACGCAAAGTCTGATTATAAGCATATGTTAGAGGTTTCTTGGACAGATGAAAATCTGTCATTACAGGGCTCAGCTAATGCAGCTGAAGCTTGTCCAGCTGTGGGTCAGCTCATAGAGGGCTTTATTTTGAGGTGTACTGTTCCACTCAATGCCATTGCAGCACAATAATCTGACTGCTAAAACCTATTATTTATCTGATACTGCAGGAAAAAAACAGAACCTCCCTCTTCACATTATTTTTCTGGTATTTAAAGAATACATATGAGGCACAGTTCACACAGTACTATAGGGTTACAGGACTATAAAATCTGGAATTTTTTTTTGCAGATACAAAACAGCACAATGTTTTCTCCTTAACCATTCTCTCACTGGGATAAACATGTAAGTCTATCTCATCTGCAGATGAGGACTGCAAATGAACTCTCACATGACACACAGCATTGCAGGCTACTTCTTCACCCCAGCAAATGATTTCCAGAATCCATAATGATGAGTAATTATTGCACGGGAAAGAAAAAAAACCCAAACTGATTATTCAGGGAGGAGTTCTAAACCAATCTTAGATTATGAGATAAAAGACTTCCAGAAGCTGCTGTTTTATGACTGCACACATGGATACACTTCCTCTTCCAAAGCCACACCAGGATGCAACAATTAATTTTATAATTTAACTGTGAAAGCAGTGCAGTTCTGGAAGAGACAGCAATATTGCATGCAGACAGCTAAAGATAACAACACTGACATATTTTCTTTATGTATTATCTCTGTCTGCAGGCACTCACATGTTTAAAACACCATGTTGCACTTTATTAACTCATAAACCATGCTCAGCCTTCTCTTTTACCATATCATCTGGTAATCTTAAAAAAATGGGAAAGTAAGTCTGATGTCATGTATCAGAGAACTTTTAGCTATGGGCTGTGCTGTTAGTTATGTACCGGTTTATTGATCAGTCCAATAAGTGCCCAGATGAAGTAAACTTTATTGATCCACATAACAGATTCAGTTACAGATCAGAGGACAGTCTCCCACAAAAGCAATATTGGTATTATTTAAGATTCCCAAGAACCAGTATTCTGCTTGCCACAAATCCTGCTGAAATGAACAGGGCTATGGGAGAATGAGGGCAATGGATGGCAAAATCCTGGCCCCACCGAGCTCAATGGCCACAGCTCCAGGCGCTTGAGACACCCCAGGGTTTCAGTTTGTGCATTTGAGATGGGCACAGATCTCCCTCTGATGCTGCTGTCTGACAAGAAACTCTGCACGTGAAGGGTCTATGTGGCCAACAGTAATTATTTTAAGGACAACTGTTTACATCACAAACTAACTTTCTATGATGAAACAATCATACTCTCACCATAATCTGTGTTTTCTGGTTCCCAGCAGTTTGAAGGCCAAAAGTATGGTGCCTAAGAAAAAACATATACATTTTTGTAATTTAAGAGATGAAAACTCTTCAGAGATGCAGATGCATAAAAACATTACAAGTTCAAAAAGAAGAATCACAAAATCTACCACCCAGATTCTGCCCTCAGGAGAAACACTGCTACAGATTACAGTAAAAGTGAGGATGCTGCAAAAACCTTTAATAGTCCTCACTGCAGGTAAACAGAGATGCTGTAATGCAAACACCTCTTGAGGAGGATGTCCAGTGTCCTGATGAAATTTCAGACACTGTTGCCAGCTCATCTGAATGTGGACATCCCCAGAACCTCCTCTTTCCCCAGGAATTCACAGGCAACCTGAATATATATATATATATATATTTTCAGCACATGAGAAACCTTGTGGTCTTATCTATATGCTACATACCCCTTGCTTTTCTGGAGCAGCTACCAATGCGGTTGGCAGACTCCAAAACAATTTCCTTTTTAGTTGTAACAGATGGCAGAGTTCAAAACTCAGCTGTTTTAGAGTCATTCTGAAAGCAGAAGTCCTTCTAAACGTAGTGCTTTTGTTTTCTATCCAGGTCTGCATATGGCAGTTACTGCATTTAACTACAAGCTATATGTGACTGTATTTCAGTTTTAACATGAATGAAAAATGACATAGTGGCGATCACACAAATTACAGAACACTGATGCTTTACTGGTTACACATTGCTTTACTGATGGGCATAGGACATTACCACACAGAGTTAATGCCCTTCCACCAAAGTACAGTGAGAAAACATGGAGGATTCAAACAATACAGGGTTCAATGCTCCTACTGATATGTATCTTGTGAATTTCAGAAGATAAAGAGCTACTGTTAAAGGAGGGACTGATGTTGAGGTAGAAAGTAGCAAGAAGAGAGTAATGGAAATGAAGCATGATCCTATCAGGTTATTTTTGCAGAAAAAAAGCTAAGGAGGTGTGTCTGAGGAAATGAAAACAGGCAAAGAATATGCAAAAACTGTAAGAAAAGACAAGGGAAAGAAAAGTCAATAAGCAGTCAATTTGATGATGTGGTTTACATAGGCTTAAAACAATAAAAAGAAATTAAGTTATATTGAAATGTAGCTCCTGAAAACTGCACAGGACAAGTTCTTAGAGTGTGATTCTTTCAAAACAAAGAAAAATACAGCTAAATGGGCAACTAGTATTACCCCTGCTTCTGTTGTGTCTTACACGACAGGAGAATCAGGACTTTCAGAAAAGAAAGGGAATTGTAATGAAAAATCTGAGTCTGAATGATGCCTTGCAACCAGAAGGTGGGGTGAGATAAGAGGACATCTGTGATCTCCTGGGCTTCTTTTTTCACCATTACATTGGTCACATGTGATAACACAATACGACATTAGCAGTAGGCATGAGCAGCTGCAACATCAGATGCAAAGAGCAGAACTGGCTTTTCAAATAAAATCTAAAGAAGAGTAAAAAAATATAAAGGAAGAACAGGAGGGTGAACAGAAGAGAGGTGACAGGAAAGAAAAGGGAGCAGGCTGAGACAATGTAACAGAAAAACACAAATTCAGCCAGCAGGATGAGGCAGTAGGACTCCAAGTTTGGACTTACTGCTTCTTCTAAAGTTATACAGTCAGTTCAGAAGGAGCTGTTGCAGCACAAGCACTCAGTTATCTAGCAAGCTGACACAGGCAGATTTTGGACAGGGCATGGAACTCAAGTACAGGGTGCTTAAAAAATTCAGCACATCTGGAGGCACAGGAACACTGAGGGATAGAGATGTCCCAGTTTAGGTGATTGCCAAGGTTACACATCCTTTGTAGAAGAGCCAAAGCCTTAAGCTTGCCCTCTCCCACACCAATCTGTAAGCAAGAGATGACAAAAATTCGAATTTTTTGCTGTGCCAAAGCTTAAATGTCCAGCTCCTAAGTTTGCCCTGGTCCATTTTGCACAGGAAAATGGCTACTTAATTCTGCATCAGAGTTAGGACCTGAAAGCCATCTTCTTTCTCCTGGTTTAGTTCAAACCTGAGTAAAACAGCTGTGAATTCAGGTATCAAAAATAGTCACAAGACATAGCCATTCATTTATGTAAAAAAACTAAGTCAGAAGTTTTGTTTGAGAGCGATTTGGGATTCTAAAGCAAATTTTTTTGAAGGGACTTCATAATTTCCTAGGGCCTCTATGAAGATAGCTTCAATCCCTGGCTTCATAGATCTAATGGCTGCTTAGGTATAAAGAGTGGGTGATTTCAGCAGTATTACTGCAGGGAGAGAAGAAGGGGCCACAGGGGAGTCAGGGTGCTCACCAACCTGAAACCGATAGAACGTCCCATCATCCTTAAGGGTAAGGACATGGTCTGAGATGGGAAAGACGTAACCCTGCGCAGCAATAAGACTTCCCAAGTGTATTGCTTCCCCTGTGAAAGAGAAAAAACAGCAGGGATGTGTCAACAAGACATGCACCACACATTTCTCTGCTTTCAATTGCAGCTCTGGTGATGACTCGTGAAATCTGGTGCCCACATGCCTCTCTGTACCCACACCACATCCCTGCTACTTCCACCCAAATCCTGTAAAGCAGGAGTGCAGAAATCAGCCTTAAAATACAGACGAAGCACTGCTCAAATCTTTAACCTGTTAGTTTTTTGTTTACAAAATACACACACCAGTTCAGCCCTAGAGTATGAAATTAATTTCAAAGTACATTATCCACCACAGGTGACAGCTGACAAGAAGCCTGTTCCATCGGTGAATCTCACTTGCTTCTACCAAATCCAACAAGCACCTGCAACACCGGTTCATTAGCAGGATATTTATTCAGAAAGACACATCCTCGCACTGCAGCACTGCCCTTTGTTAGGGAAAATGTTGCAAAGGGGAGTTACATATCCTAGCGCTGCCCAGGCAGCCTTCCCCAATGCAGAGGCCCATCTGTGCAGATTTTCAAGCAATGCCAGCTGTCAAAAGCTGCATCATCTTTCACAGAGTTGAAAAATCATCTGCTCATGCATGTCCAGATAGATAATAAAGCTGTTGTCTGCAGCTGAAATTCAGATTTGGGACCTGACAGGACTCAGGGGAAGGGATGTGTGTACAGGGATGCCCTGCTGGGTGATTTAACACTGCTTCTGTCTCTGATTTTTACATGGTGACAGTAAGGCAGCTTAAGAACTGGTAAGTGAGAGTCTGGATTTTTTCCCTTTCCTGAAAAGGAAAAGAAACTTCTGGACCCACAGATCTTTTCTTCCCCTTTTCTCAATAGGTCTTCACTTGCCTAAATGATTTTGGTTTCTCTGAAGAGTGAACTATTTGGATTGTGCCCATGCACTGATCACTCTTTATGGCTGATTATACATTTATCTATCTGCTGATTTATCTATTTGCTTTTTTTGATAAATTAAAAACCATTACCAGATTTTATGACCCTGGCCAAGAACGACACAGACACTATGTCCTGTCTGCTGAGGCTACCTGTCTTCACACCACGAAAACCTGACACTGCATTTGCCTGCTTAACCACACACGTTCACCAACTTCTTTTTGAAGTCTAGGAACAAAACCTAAAATCAATCAGGCTTCTCTAGGTAGCAACAGTTTCACAGACAGGCTAAAATTCCTGCAATGGTATTTCAGTGCGTTGCAGTATAAAGCATTAGACTTAACTAAGATGTTGACTCTTAACTCTTTTCCTCCTCCTTCCCTCCAATGTTTAAATCAACCAAGCTCTTTTACTGGCATTTTAGACTGCAGCAATAGAGTATTTACTGTCTAATGGCACACACGATACAGATGGAGCACCTAGTTCTCCCCAGCTGTGGTCACCTTACCTGCATCCTCAATGCTGAGGTTCTTCATAAGCCACTGCACAATATCAGAACCTTAACAAACAAACGAACAAAAATTTAAGAAAGCATTAGACACTGAGACCACAGGGTTTGAGTGCCCTAGAGAGAGAGAACATTAAGATAGATAGAATAGAACTGGCATGAACTTTATTCCATTTTGCTTTTTATTTCCACTGAGGTTTCAGAATGTTTTTCCTTCTTGTGCCACACTGCAGCTACATGGTTACTGACAGGTACTAAGTCCCATGGGGCTTTCTGTGCAATAGGAGACTTGACATACCTGAAGTCAGATATTAGTCTAATGATTCCCTGTAACTGTTCTCTCCCATTTTCTTCTCACCTCAGCATACAGAGATAAGTGTTTGCAGGCACTGATTAGCAAGGAGATGAAGGAGCATTTACTGGCACCTCACACCTGTAACATGTAAATGTATAGAACTGAAACATCAGTCAAAAACAGACAGGAGGGCCTTACTAATGTCAAAGACAAGCAATGTCTTAGAGAAGGAGGTGGTATTCAGAGAGCCTGTAACCACAGCCCCTGTGAGCAGTCACCTGGTGGTGATCACACAAACTGAACAGTGGTTGGAAAGAGTGAGCCTTTAAGATCCATCAGGAAGCTCATTAGGTTTTCAGGTCCCATCCAGTATAATGAAAGTTGTTGCAATCTTACAAAGAACATTAAATTCTCTAAGATTGATCCTCTGCATGTATACAACCTCTGTTGCTTGCATGGAGATCACAGAAGTGGAAAACTTGTCACTATTCAGTAGAAAGGCCTGTTACCAAAATACATCGTGACAGGGCAGCAAAACTTAGTTAAATCACATACTCAGAAAGTTAAGCTTAAAATTAAACATAATGGTGTGTACAAGTCAGCTAACTGGAATTCTCCAAAGTCAAAGGCAATCAGCAAAGACACTTCGATGCAATATGGCAAGCCCATACTAAGTTACAACAGCATTCATCACAACCTAACAATGCCATGTCTGGATGCAGACATAACACCAAGCCCTTCTCAGCATATAGTCAATTTCCAGATAAATATTTGCATTCACATACAGTAGGCTAATAGGCCCAGTATTCTTCATAGAACCATAGACTGGCTTGGGCTAGAAGGCACCTAAATATATCCAGTTCCAACTCCCCTGCCATGGGCAGGAATGCCATCCACTAAACCAGGCTGCTCAAAGCCCCATCCAAAGTGGTTCAGGCTTACAAAACAAATCCCAGAGGATGTTTTTTGTGTGGAGCACTTCTGAGCTCAGATGGGACTTCAAGGAGCAGCATAACCACCATGTTTGTTCCAGAAGAACGTTTTGCTTCCCACAGGCCCAAAGCATCCCCATGCCCTCAGCAAACCTTAAATATAATAAAGGCCAGGAGTCACAATGTGCCACAGAGAGAGACAACAGGTACTACTAGTGCCCCAGGCCCCCGCAATTAACTGCAGGTCTGACTCTCCCATACAGGTGAAATTCCCATTAGAAATGCGAGCTCTACCCCACACAGAAGGGAACAGCAGCTCCCACTCCCCTGGCAAAGGAAGTTGACCCAGAACACTACAAAGAGCACCAATAAACTCTCTTCAGTAAGGCTTTAGCAGCAGGCAGCAATATGGACCTGACCTACCTCAACCCCCACCCAAGGCAGATGAAACAACAGACCTGGCCCCTGCAGGGAATCAGCAGGGCTCCTGAAGATCAGGGAAGCATCTGATTTCACTTATATACTGGGCAAGCAGATGTGATCAACAAGCAGCAGCTGGGCATCGTCTCAACCTGCCTCGAAGGCAAACCAGATACTGAAGGACCAATCTCACAATCTTGTATTCTCAGCAGTACGGTCATTCTCCACACCTCCCAACTTCACCTAGGAGCATCTCCAGTTGCCCCTACCCTATCTGGAAAGTTATTCCAGAATTTTATTTTTTTATAGATTGAACTAACCTAAGTTTGTTAATATGCAATTTATATGCATTTTATAACTGTATTATGATTGAAGGAAAATAATGATTCTTCTTCCTTGACAGTTTCTCCTGAGTGTTTCTGTGGAGGGCTGACACATCGTCTCCCAGCCTCCATCTCATTAAACCAACCCAACTCTTCCTATGTCCTCTTAAGGTGGTCTCTCCCTATACTTTACCATTCAGCAGCTTCTCAAATTTAAATCAACTTCTTTGCACTGAGCTCACCAAAACTGCAGCCAGTACCCTGCAGAACAGCAAACCAATGCCTCTGGCAACGGCGCCAGCATTTTCTTTTCTCTACTGAAACTATCTTGCCAGATGCATCCTGAGGTCATGTCATTTTCTTGAACAATAAATTTATTATGAAAAATATGTACAAGGGGTTGCAAAATTATCTGCTAAATGAAAAGGCATCTAGTGAACACTGTTAGCTGAATAACATATGGGGAATATGTTCAGAGCCATGTTGTTTTGACAAGTTTGTTAATAAAATATTGTATTTTATAAACATGGGTGTTCCCTTTTACCTTTTACAAAAAAAAATATTTTGAAGACAGAGTACAACATTTATGGTTAGAAAGCTAATTCAAGATTTAAACTGCAGTGCTTCTGTATTGTTAGAAACAAAACCTCACAAAATGCTGTCTTGGTTCAAGTGAAACCAGAATCTTTCTTGGTTCTTCAGTTCATTCCCCAAACAAAAAAATCCAGTTTCTCCTGATTTTGGTCCTTGGTTAAAGGCTTGCAGCGATCTCTTAGGCATTGTATTCCCAAGTGATGTGAGAGCCGATACCTGACAATCATCTACAGTATTGCATTGCTTTGCTCACAGGAGCTGAAGTGCTTTCTGCATGATCCCTTTCCAGATGTACAGAAACACTTAGTTCCTGGTTTAGGACTAAGTCCCACTCCATTTTAACAAAGAATGATCATGTCCCCAGCTCTAGGACACTTCCGAGGAATCTATTCAATTTCCATCAAACAACAATGAAAAATACAGATGACGCTGAATGCTGGTTCCCCAGTCTTTCTCACCCCTCATAAGAAAGGTTTACATGGGCAGGAAAGGTTTAAAGGGGTAAGTAAACTGAAGCCACTGACTCAACCAGAATGCCTGTGATCAGCCACTCCAGAATATAAGCAGCACTTGAGATCAGGAATTTTAATTTGTCTCTGTTAAAAAACATGAAGTCATTCCTGAATGCTGCCAAGAGCCTGGAAGATGTTATAGCTGTTCTCCAGTTGTCCTGAGGCAGACAGATTATCTTTCTGCTGAGCTTGCTGAACCATTATTTATCACCTGCCAAGACTGATTACTCACCCTTTGGACAATGACAAGTCTTTCCTTCCTCTGTTAATTACTGTCATTGTTAATAGCCATGTCACTAATTAATATTCAGTCATAATGAAAACTCTTTACTGTCATCTTCCATAACACCTTCAATTTTTAGGGTTACCCTTACACATTGGCTTTGCATTTGCTTGTGGCTGTTTCTATCACTCCAACCTACTTTTGCCTACCTAAAAATACTACTTATGCCCTTCTTCAAATAAGAAAATTTAGATTTATCCTTCTAAGGCACAGTGAAGATTCGAGTGATTCCTTTACAACACTCTTGTCTGCCAGACCAAGACACAGATACCTCTACCTGCAAGTTTTCCAGAAAACATCATCTTCACCTCTCCTTTAGATTAAGCCTAGTAGATGGTCCTCATGTAACTCATTTTCCCAGAAAGGTATTTCCTCACATTTCACAAGCTCTTTCAGAGGACACCCAAGGACAACCCTTGACTCTGACATGTTTCCACTGTACCCTAACAGGGCATTTGAAATCTTCTGAAAACAAATAGTTGGGCATGTTTTCATGATAGAAAGTGTTACCGAATCCAGGTAGAGGAATATCTTCCATCTTCTCTGTGCTCCTCTCTATACATCTACATTTCCTCTGAGTCAGAATGCTCATTTCAAGAATATCCAACATCCTCTGAACACCTATTTCCTCCTTATCTATATTGAAACATATATTTTTGCCTTAGGCTCTTCTTTGAAGCTAAAGTTGCTTAACACCAACAGAATAGCTGTACTTCTACATGCAAACATATTCACAATGACCATTTATCCAGCTACATGTTTAGAGACAGACCAGCAGTTTTATATTTATTGCTATTTTCTACATTTTCTCTTCAGCCTCAGTGACCCCATAACAGTAGCTAGCGTTCTCTGCTGGCCATTGCTGGCCTGTCAACATGACAAATGAGTGGTAAGACATTGAAATATTAATTTTAAAAACTCACAAGGTGTGAGGCCATTGGCAAGATGCAGTTGGTGAGGTGAGTCACCATCCCTGTATTTGATACCTTATCCACTCAGCCTATGTTGTTCTACCTCTTCCAGAAAACAGAAAGATTTGCCCATCTTTCACATGCTGAAATGGCAAAGGCAGACAGGACAACGCATTGTCCTCCAAATATTTCTGAAGATCTGCCGCCTGGAGTGGAGCCTGTACCTCTGCTTCTGAGCAAAGGAGCCAGGGCCACGAGGTCTGCTTGTCACCCAACAGACTAAACATGTCCCTGACAAGGCCTACACCTGTACACACACATGTATATGTATACAAATAAAAAATACAGGAGTATTTCTGAAACCTCAGCAATGCGTGCACCTTTATTTTTCCTTTTAGGCCCGGAAAGACAACTGCTTTTTTTGTTGTGTCCCAAGACAGCAGAGCTGACGAGTACTGACAAGTGGAGCTCTACAGGGATTTCACAGGAGACACCTTGTGTGGCCAGGCGAGGCACAGTGACCAAGGACTAAAGTTTGTCCTGTCTCATGGGACTTATTAAGCTGAGCCCTGACCACTGGATGCCATCAGCTGATGGGGTGGGTTATTCTGGATCTCAGATCATTCACAGCCTCACATTGCACTGACAGATAGTATCACTGAAGCAAGTGAGGTCTTAAAAACATTTTAAAATACCACCTGATCATAACATGAGAGAATGTGTTATACATACCTGTATACAGAAGGATACAGAAGATTGCTTGGTTATTTCCTGTCTTTTTTTCAGTATTACTGTAACTCTAATATTTTCTGAACATACTTTGATGGTTTAAAAAAATATTAAGTACTTTTGCATGGCAGGGGGAGGTTTTCACTCTGGTTGGGATAAGGTTTTGTTTTGTTGGGTTTTTTCCCAGGAAAAACGTGAACTCTTCAGCTCCTTCTTAGACCTTATCTACATAGTCCATGGGCAAACAAACCACGTGCCTGGCCTCTGATGTCAATCACCTCCAAACTCACAGTCTAGACAGTCTTTTACTGAAATGGTAGAAATATGTCCCCCTTCCTGTCACTTCATTCTTGAAAATAGACAAACCCATTTTAGCACCAAATTTTCCAAACAATTTGCTCCTGAACTCAGAGCAATCTTTAAATATTTCTGTAAGAAAAGCAAGAGAAAAAAAATCTCAAGCAGTTGAAATGACATAAAAATGCATACACAGGTGTGCGAGCAGACACTCGAGCTGCTTTTTACACTGCCAAATGAAAATAATGTCTTGGGTCCTTCCCCAGCCAGTTGAGTCCTTGGTAAATCTAGGACAAAAAGGTTAATTATCCCCACTTTTACCACTGGACTTGCAAAAATAAACAAATTAACAGCCCCCATGATAAAGGGCAAAATGATTTCATACAAAATTTCTCAAGGCCTTTAGCACTCTGTGCTACAATTTTTCTTATACAGAGCTCCCCACTGACACCCACAGTGATTTCAGCTAAGTTGGAAGTACTCACAGTAATACTTAACACAAAGCAACAATTTTTATGGTAAGGGAAAAAAAAAAGAGAAACACCTAGGTCTCTCTCTAGTATTCTGTCACAAATATTGAGGAAATGCTTTATAAAATTTACCTACAATGAGTATATAAATAAATACCAATGGCAACTAAAAAAATATCTCAGCTCTATCTGAGTCTCAGTTGACTCAGAAAATGTTGTAATTGCAGCTTTCCCTCATCAGCATGTGGTAATTGCACCACTCAGTGTCAGCAAGGAGCATCATCAAAGCTACAACAGCTTAAGGAGCATCATCAAAGCTACAACAGCTCAGAGCTTCTAGCAATAGCAGTTTTCCTTTATGTTATACTCACTTTAAATCTTGTTTGTGAATTATTAACAACCATTAGCAGCAGGAGTGTTACCCCTTTTTGATAAAGCAGCCAAAGTTTCTAAGGAGTCTTTTTGTTCATTGTAAACTTGAGATCTTGAATTTACAATTTTCTTGCAATAAAAAGATTTAAAACATAGTACTCTATGTGAAGTAAGAATGAGGCTTGGTGGGAAGTTGGAACACAAAATTTGAAAGATGGAGGTTTAGAACTGCAGAATCCAAATTCCTGTGTACTTTCAGCCCTCCTTCCTCTGACCTGCTATTCAGAGGGACTTTTGCCTTCTCATCATATTGGTCAGGCTACCAAAGTACACACTCCCTCCACAATGCAGACCTGCAGAGCAAGATTTTCACTAGGCAGGAATCAATAAATGACATGATGGTGCAGAGCTCTATGTGGGCTAATTTACCCAGGTAACAGAGATAAACTAGATCTTAAGAGCTCAGAGATATCACAGCCAGACTTCTTTCCTTACAAGGCTGCCCATCTAAAAGTACCTCAGGTAGCTTTACAAGGCATGAGAGAAAGTAGCAGCAGACATGCCTGAAGACATTGCAACACCCTCCCATCACCAAAACCTAGAAGCAAGCAGCCATGCTGAGGAGCAGAAGGATGCCATTCACCGAGAGCCCTGGATTTAAAGTGATTGCTCTACAGTGGTGCCAGTAAGGCTGAGTTAGCAAACCTCTTAATGGCTGCACAGTTAATCACAGTGAAAGAGGTCTGCCAGGGCAGCTGAAACCAGGTCCTCAACTGGAAAAAAAGTGATACCAGCAATAGGTCTTTTTCCAGTTGACCTGCCCAGCTCATAAAGGGTTTGGTATTACGCCAGCCTCAGTGTTGTTCTCACTGCACTTCGACAGAGCTGTGCCACGTCAGCCCAGCCCTCACACCTGACACTCAGCATCTTTGACCCTCGCTGGCCTTTGCTCACACTGAGAGATGCCAAGCTGTGCCTTAGCACAGGGCAGCCACACTGATTTACTCGTGTTAAACGGCCCTCACCTGACTTGGAAAACCTGAGCTGCCATCATGGCTGTGCTACCTAAAGACAGGCTTGGCATCAACAAACACAGTGGCAAACCCAAATGCACACACCCTCCAGAACCCAGGATATACCATAACCCCAGTGCGATCCCCACTGCTGTTGCTTCACTTGGCTAGAATTTGGCCTAAATTAGAGATATACCATGCGACCTGTACCCAAATCTTATTCTCTTCTCAAATACAACTCATATCAAATTGCTGTTACTACAAGTATGGGAGGAAATTGCAAGACAAAAAGAATTAGCAGTTCCACACTTAGTGTCATTCAAACCCATACGTCCTATAACACCTACAGAAGATGAGCACATTGCCTCGAGAGCTCTTATAGAGGCGTACAAGAGGCAGGAAAGTGGTACCTTGCACTCCCAGCCTCCCAGCAGCACTAGTAACAGCATTTTGTAGTAGCATCTGAAATTACCACCTTTTACAAATCACTAAGAACTGCGGATGTGTTGAGATGCACCTGTATACCTACAATTGATCATGAATTTCCAGCTGCTTGTCAGGGTGCTCTGCCTTTGCATTACTCAGACTACTGAAGTGGCTCATACAGCTTAGCAATTTGGCTCTCTGCCATATAGTAGTGTTTAGGCGCTGTTCTTCACGTTGTCAAAATGATTTGGCAACAAAACAGCAAAGGAAGCAACTCTGAGCACTGCTGGAATCGAGGCTTTTGAAGATTCCTGTGTCAGACCTTGTTAGGGATGAAACATTTTTACTTCAATTCATGTGCACAGCCTTTAAATCAAAGCAATGTTTCTGTCATTTCAATCATATATTAGTATTTTTAATAGCTAATTTCCTTCTCCAGGAAACAAGAAAATTAATAAAATGTAGAAGGCGACTGGTGTATTTCAGCATGCAACTATCAGGTCACTTCACACCACGTCCTCATTCACAAACTGAATTTCAAAGGCAGAACATCAAGGTCCTCCTTTCCCTCAGCAGTGTTATAACAGTTTCCCTGCAAAGGTGTAAATGTCACCAAGTGGTGCAAGACAGCAAAGTGCTCTGAAAGTGCTCTGCAGCATTTTAATGATTTTGGCCCAATATTTATTTACTAAGAGATCTGGAATTGTAGTACTCACCTATGCCAGATTCCTATGAATTTCTGCAGTAATTCTGTTGGCAAAAGCCAATTTTTAAATCTCCTACAGAGCCCTGGCCACAACAGATCTCTCCTAGGATCACACACTTCTGTGTTAACTGCAGCAACATGATCATCTGTGATCTGTATTACAGGAGAAGGGTATTTTCCTTCATCAAATTCTCTAAGAAAGCAACTTCCTCCTGACACATTGCTGCTTTTTTCCCTCCTCATGTTCCTTAGGAAAGGTTGAGAACCACACACTGTGTTTGCAGTGATGCAGTATTAGTTGCATTACCTGGAAAATTAAATGACCCAATGTCTATAATTCTCTTCCCTCCAAGAGTTCATTGTTCTTAAAATAAAATAATCAGTATTGTACAGCTTTCCCACCCCCTTTCCTGCTAGGTCTTTCAATCACATGTAACACCGGCTGCCCTGGAGTGCAGCTGGCCTCACTGGAGCTCGTTACTGGTGCAGCAGTCAATCAAGGACAATTCTCCAGCACGATTAAGGTAGCACATGTAATTTCTTTTAGTCAAGGGTAAAGCCAAATGAATTACAACTCTACAGTAATTGCTGACAATTTACTTAGTGCCATGCAAAACAAAGAGACAATATTGGCACTAACACTAGAGGCCTTATTTTAAACAGGGCTCCTTAAGCCATGTGTTAAAAGGAACTTGTACTGGCAAGGCACAGTTGATTTTGCTGGCAACAGCTTGTTCCAGCATTTCAAATTTAGGCAGAGATATGTAACAGTGGGAATTTTAAATGTGCAGAACAATTTAATGATGACACTGAAACAACCAACAAGCAAAAATCTGTCAGCCATAATTAAGAAGTTCAAAATAGGTAAATTATTTTTTCTTTCTTATATTTGATTGATTTCACAAGGATGTGCATAACACAAGCAGTAAACACAACAATCATAATTTCTTTTAAACCTATACTTAAAAATTATATTTCCTGTGTGGTATACCCTTCAAGTTTATTTTACCAAATAACCTCTAAAAGTAAGAAGCATTTTGAACAGCTGAAAGCTGCACTGAACTACTACCATTCCATTTAAATAATTGAATCTAATGTCAAAACACCATGTATCTTATCTGTCTACAAATTTTAGAAAGCATTTTTGTTTTCATTCTATGATAATCTAGCAAAATATTTTCCTTCTTTTTTTCTTTCTCACCAAGAATTTGAAGACCAACATTTTATTTAACTCCTTTTGATGTAAGCATGGCTTTGGAGTTGGAAAAGTTGATGGGCTGCTCCAAAGCAGCAATGACTTCTGACAGCAACGGGTTCTGAAAGCAGGATGAGCACAGCTGTGCATTTGGTTGCTACCCAAGTGCAAAGTGCAGCCTTCATAAAGCCTGGATCAGCCTTGATCAGAGCAGCTCTGTTGTTTTAGAGACCTTTGTGGTGCAACACCTGCCAGCGGTGGGACACACCTGACAGTGCTGCTGCTTTCCTACTGCCATCCAGCAACGCCCTGGTCTGAGACTCAGCAGCTTCACTCCTTTCTGGAAGCCTCATGAGCATCAGGGTGTTTTACCACCCCCACACACTCTTGACAAACCCAGTCTGGTTTGGCTCTCGAGGAATATATCCCTGGGCACATCAGCTGCTCTGTGCACTCTGAATTCAGCTGTGTCCTGCTGAGTGCGGCAGGAACAACCTCAGACCTTACAGTGTTTCTCAGCAGTTCGCCTGGGCGGATTTGCACATAACAGCCTCGTAGTGCAACAAAACACATGCATGCTGCTTTTAGTTTCCAAATAGTAAAGCTCAAAATCCTTTCTATGTAAAGCTAAAGCTTTTTCTTAGGCCAGCAACACTGCATTCCATAAGGTCTTGGTAAGTATTTTCATTAATCAGACGTTCTGGGACAGAGCTCTCAAAATACTTTCAGAAAGTAGTTTCACGAGTGACTGTGGAAACTAGAACAATGTAAATACTCTAGAAAAAAAAATTCTTCCTGTAAACATTGAAATGAAAAATAAAGTAGAAGCAAATACACCTCCCCGGAGTCCACGCAAGGCTCGCGCGCCCGCCCCGCAGCCGGCTCAGGTTTGAGCCGCAATGCCGCAGNGGCTGGCCGAGAGCTGTGGGCACAGCTGCTGGAAACTGCTTCGGGAGTTCCGGGCACCGGCCACAGAGCCCGGACCGCACCACCTGCATGTTATGGCAAATCAACGCTTATTGCGACGAAAACAAACCTTTCTTGGTATTACAAACACTCTTCCGATGCTTTCAGATCATTCTCGCTTCAGACCACCTCCTCATTTAAAATGCATGTCGCTCCTTCCCTCGTTTCACTTTTTGCGCATCCTCCCTCCTCCTTGCCGCACGCCCCCGAGGCCCGCGGGAGGCTGAGCTCACCGCGCATCCCTCGCACGGCCGCCGCGGGGCCGGGCTGCGGCCGGGGCCGGCCGGGCAGGCGGCCGGGAGGTGGTGGTGTTGCCCACGGAATGGGAGGCGAGGCCGCTGGAAAAACATATGGGAGAGCGCACCCTTCTTCTAAGCGCCGCTCATCGTGTTCAGATGTGACTGATTTCGGATGCAAGGAGAGCAAACACAGACTGCGGGCGGAAAGGAGCGGGGACTGTTCTGTCCTCTCCACAACCCGGGAGACACACGGCAGAGAGAGAGGACTGCTGTGTCCACTGAAGTCACTCACACGGAAGAGAAGTGAGAGGAAAAATGTTCCAGGCCATCAAGACAGAATTGCACTGAAACGGTAAAATCCAACAGGTTGTATCTGAAAACAGGCATGCAAAGGCAGAGCGGGGGAATACCTTGCTTATCTTCTACTGATTTTTCACTTTCACCCCAGGACCAAGTGCACAGGAGGAACACATTCAGATGTCCAATGTCCTTTTTTTCCTCAACAAGTCATCAGCATCTTGCATCAAGTCCCCGAGAAAGATGACAACAAAGCAGACACAGCACTCGGATCACTGTACCACTGGCCTGGGAGAGCTGGCAAGCAGTCACCTGTCCCAGCACAGCCAGCTCACTGGCCTGCTCCCAGAACAACACATGGCAATATTTGCAGGACAGAGTGGGAATGCTGAGCGTTTTACTGCACTACAGTCCTTGTCTTTTATAAACATATTCAATTATGTTGCACTGGTGAGGCAAAGGCAAAGCCTAAGCCTGCACACAAGAAGAAAACTCATTTGGCTGAACATCTGTAACCTGAACTTCTTTTGTTCTCCCAGACGAAAATAAAACATCTAAAACGGGTTAACCACCCAAAAGGGTTAAAGCTATGATCTTATGAATTAAATTGAATCAAGAGAGGGGAAACGTAAGCAGTGAAAGGTACAGAATGTATTGAGGAACAAAAGTTTTGAAGAAGAAAAATAAATTTTGGAAGTATTACAGCAAATTTTTCTGCAAAGCAATGCAATAAAAACAAGTAAAGGAAGTCAGATCCAAAAAGAGATCATGTTAAACTGAGAGAAAAAAAATTATAAAGAAGTCACTCCTGTCTAACAAAATGTTTTGTCACATAGAAGCCGGCACTAAAACTTAGATAAAAATACAAGAATCCATGGCTTTGTCTCTGTATACTCATATAGTCCCTCCTCAGGAACACAATAATTGCTGGATTGTTCATTGTATGGTCCCCTCTGCAAGAACAAGCATGAAAATTATGTTTGGAGGATTTGGGACCAGAAATCCTACCGTACAAAAAGCAAGAAACTCAGTGACACCGGATTAAGTAGAATAATAGTGAATATGCACATATACTACACTGATCTCAGTACAAAATACTCTTCCAAAAGCCATATAAAAAATTACAGGTCAAATTAGCAAAGGCATCCCAAGTGGCGTTATATTTTTCTATGAGAACATAAAATTACCAAGTCTGAAACCCAGAGTTATACTGGAAAAGAACTGTCTTTCCTCCTCCTCCACCCAGTAATGTGTGTAGAGTAACTCTGACCACACCTCATGTCCCTTGGTTAAAAATTGCCAAGTTTCTTCGGACAGCTGCAATCACGCTGCCCCACCAGGGCTGGCTGTGCCTTCTCCTGCCCTTGCTGTATCCAGCATTTTGGGTATTGTACCAACTGCACTGCTGATGGCACTGACCAGCTCTGATGAAGGCAGTTGAAAGCATGTCAGGTCACTTCATACAACCATGCTATTTCACAAGCTCAGGAGATTCTGTCCAACATAGTGATTTATTCTGAGATAAACTTCTCAGCCTGTTCACACTCCATTAGCTTATGCTGCATGTACAGAGACAAGTTAGAAGGGAGAAAGAGTAGTAGAAGTCAATGGAGAAAATATACAAGAAGCAAGAGGATAAGCCTGTAAAAAATAGGCCCAAGGAATAAGAACAAAGATGTCGAAAACAATGACAGGTATGCAAAAATAAATTTTGCTTACAAAATCTAAATGGTCAAATGCTAATCTAAGATATGGGAACATGCTTTCCACTGAATTCTGTAATAGTCCATACATATACCTGAATGTGAAACATAAAAAATGGCAAAGTTCTTTCTGCTGCTGGATGTACTTGAACTTCATCAGGGATATCCAAACTTCCATTCTGGTACATTTCTGTATGGCTAGGGAAAAACCACATATAATGTTCCTGAAAGACAAATACATGGCTAAAGAAAGTGTAAAGTCTTTCAGGAGAGCTGTAAAGATTAATGAACTGATGTTTACTTAACACTGTGAAAACATAAAATGCCTTGCAACTTCATAGTGTTGAACATTAATACCAATTCCTGCCAATAAAGTTCCCCCTGTCCTACTCTCCTGTGCAAAATCCCTGCTCTGTAAAGGCTCATTTCTGGTTTCATTTTCACAGACTGAAACTTGTCAGTGCTGTGCAAATTTTGCTAACACTATTCTCAGAGCAAACTACAGTAGGTCCCAAGGCAGGTAACTCAGAATATTGTTTCCAGCTTGAGAGAACAAATTGAAAGAGCAGTGTTTACATTCTGTCACCAGCTTACTCACAGACTGTCTTGTGCAAACATGATCAGACTACAACAAGGTGATGCAAATTTAAAATCAAGGACCCAATCAAGTAACAGCTTCCCTTCATTGCTCTGACCCCACTTGCTGCAAAACCCAAGCAAAGGCTGCCAGACTATGGCTAAACCAAAAATTTGCTGCCAGGAGCTGGTCTGGTGAGAGAAGAGGCTAAAGCAAGAGATGATATTTGTTTCCTAAACTAATGAGGGTGTCTTTTATGCATTTAAATTTGAAAACAAATAGTCATGTCATGTCACAGATGTTGAGATGACAGCCTTATTATAAAGTGCACTACAACATGACAAATTATTGACCTACTTCTTAAAGAAACTTCTCTCATGGCAATGACTTGTCCTCATCCTTCAACACACCCTCCCAGTATCCAAAATTATAAGGTACAATTAGCACCTCCAGCTTTCCTTCAGTGTCCCACTACAAATAAAAAAACTTTCTTCAAATTACACTTAAAAAGTGTAAATAAAAGCCCAGAACACTGGTCTGGCAAACTGACTGTGTTTCTGCCAGAGATACTTTTGGTATTGTGACTTTAACTCTCCTTAGATTTAGAGCTAGATCTTAAAAATACCTGTCTTAGCAGGTCTTGTGAGTCCAAGTCTGGAGTCTGTTCTTGTGAGGCTTCACTGAGGCTATCAGTTCACAGTAAAAATCAAGCACTTCATGTACATGGATTGGATTGGCATGACAAGGTTTTGGCAGTGGGAGGGCTACACACGTGGCTTCAGTGAGAAGCTGCTGGAAGTTTCCCCTGTGCTCATCGGAGCCAGTTCCTGCAGGCTCCAAGATGGGTCTGCCACAGTTGGCCATGGCTGAGCCAATCAGTGGACATGGTAGTGCCTCTGGGATAAGGTTATTAAGAGATTTGGGGTTATTTCTCATTATCCTACTCTGATTTCATTGGTTATAAATTCAATTAATTTCCCCAAGCTGAGTCTGTTTTGCCTGTGACAGTAACTGGTGAGTGATCTCTCCATGTCCTGATCTTGACCTGTGAGATTTTTGTTGTACTTTCTCTCTCCTGTCCAGCTAAGGAGGAGGAATGATGGTGCATTGGTGGACACTTGGTGTCCAGCCAGAGTCGGCCTGCTACAATACATCATAGAAACCTCCAGAAAAATACAAAAAAGGCCAACAAACTTCTAGCCTCTCCCTAGTGACTGTGCATTTTATGAGTAGACCATAAACAGATCTAAAGAACACAATTTAAGATACTTATTTCAACATGGTTAAACTGTTGTCCTGATCTTCCTGTGGCCCATGGGAAACAGAATTCTGGCCTACAGTCAAGACAAGAAGCCGAGGGATTGTTTAGCCTGGAGAAAAGGAGGCCACGGATGATTTTACCATTCTCTACAATTATCTGAAAGGAGGTTGTAGGAAGGTGGGGGCTGGCCTCTTCTATCATGTAATAAGTGGTAAAGCTAGAAGATTAGATATTAGAAAAATTTCTCTACTGACAAGGTTATCAAGCACTGGGACAGGCAGCCCAGGGAGGTGGTTAAGTAACCATCTCTGGAGGTATATAAAAGACGTGTGGATGGGACACTCAGAGACATGGTTTAACGGAGGACTTGGCAATGTTGAGTTAATGACTGGACTCAATAGTCTTAAAGGTCTTTTACAACCTAAAAAAGTCTACAATTCTATAAGGGAGAACACATTTTTCCATTATTTGAAATGAAAACACAAAATGGAAAGGATTTGTTTATTTCACTACCACTTCAGATTAAGTGTGTAAAGAAACTGATTCGGGATATGCAATCAACTCCTGGAAGCAGAGCAGAAGAACATACAGCCGGTTTACCATGGGCAGCAACAAGAAGAAAAATTTTCAAGCATTTGCAGATGGTCAAGGACTAGACAGTTGTTGGCAATTCCTATCTGAAGCACTATGGGCAGGGATGGCCAGTTAGCACCTTTTGGGCCAGGTGGCACACGAGTGATTCAAGTGGGGTTCCCACCCTGCAGGAGTCCCCTGTACAGGAGCTTCTACATCACCTGAATCTCTGGCTGCAGGAGAAAGGGTGTCTGCACTGCCAGACTGCCATGAAGGCCAGCAATCCAGCATGGGGAAGGGGTACCATGGGAGGCACCTCTAGCTGTTAATCACTTTTTTTTAAACTCTTTCACTTCTGAGGCTTTTAATACAGGGTCAGGAAGTTGGTGCTTTTGGCGTGACCCTGTCTAGCTCCTCCATTGCACCAGAGCTACCTCGTTAGCCCAGCAAATGCTTTGACCTCTCACCACACCAAGCTGTCATGGCTGAGCAACAGCATCTTAGATCAGTTCTGGTATGAGGGAAGAATATAACTACTTCTAAATACAGCCCAGTTTGACCACTAGTGAGTCCCTCCCTGTGAGAGCTCCATAGGAACCCACAACAACCCCTGCCAAAGCACATGCCAATGAAAACAGCCACATGTGGATTGGGCTTGATTGCTTTCTCAGTATTATAATAATGTAAGAAAGTTGATCTGTAGAAAAAAAATCATAGGGGCTTTTCTCCTTTTAGCAGGATGTATAATCAGTGGCTATCAGGATATCAGGAATGGAGATAAGTAAGTCTCCAGCTAGCTTAGATTCAACTGAATTTTTTTTTTTCCATTAAGATCTCATCAATTTTATCATCTGGTTATTAAATGCACATTTTTGTCTTAAACCTATTTTGAAGCAATTATGTGTTTATGCTGGTGTAGAATGCTCCCTTTATGAAACTAAATTGTTGGCTATTTGTATGCTGTCTGTAATTTGGTATTCTAAAGTAGTAATTCTGAAAGTAAAACAAATGCGCTTCCTGGCCTGTTTCTCCTTTTCCTCTCTCTAGCTATTTGCACCCCTTTGCCTCCCTGAATACAGAAAGACATGGACATTGCCCTCAGATTAAAACCGGGCCATGGCAGGCTAATAACCATTTGTGGTTTTGAGAACCACCCCAGACAGATTGGTTACATCTCTCGACTACAAAGGACGTCAACCCCAGACAAACGACCAGCACAACAAAAAGTTGTCCTTTGGACAACCCTTCTGAATTTTTAAAAAATATACTGGACACAAGTTTCAGAAATTACTTTAGAGCCTTTTGTTCTATTTTCAAAACTGAAAAGCTCTCAGGAGCCTACATCTAACCAGCTTTCAACAAGATGTATTGGCATAATGTTAGAGCTGTTTTTTAATGCCTGGCTTATTTCAAGGGCACTTCAAGTGTTTCACCTAGCCACACAGATATCAGAGGAGCCTGAGCTTGGTTTCAAGCATTCATCTCTTTCTTGAGCTGGCATATAGGCCCAGAATAAATTCTATAATTCATTAGATTGTTATTTTTTGCCTTACAATTCAGCAGTCAAAACTTTGTAAAACAATTTAAGATTTATAGGAAAACCTGGGCACATTTTTTTCTTTAGTTATACTTTCAGGTGTAAAATTATACATTAAAAAAAAAATCCACAATGTGGGAACATATTAGTTCATACACAGTAAAATAAAGAGATATATTATTCATATCAGTCTTCCAGTACTGCAGATATTTCTTTTAAAATGAGCAATGATACATATCAAAACTATCCCTTAAGGGTAAGTGGGTAATTTCTTTCATGAAAGTACTCAGTAATGCAACATTAAAGGGACAAAACATTCTGCGGGCACGTATTTGATTAACTGTAAACCACACACTTGGTGTATTTTTTATTTTTTGTGTATTCCAGCTATATCTATAAATCCAAAATCTAAAAAAAAAAACCAAACAAAAAACCAAAAACCAAAGCCAAACAAAACAAGTTTTGTATAAAAAATGCCACCATTCATCATGATCCTAAACAAGCATAAAGGGCTAAAGCCACCCATGTGACTTAAGCACAGCTCAGAGATGAGAAAACAGTAGTGATGTCAAATGGCAAACAAGGGTAGTAACAGGTTGTGCATGTTCAGGTGGGATGTGATGGGACAAGGAAGGTTGACTAATTTCCCTGAACTGCAGAGAAAGATGAAACCTTCAAATATGCTGAGACAGTAAGGGTGAGATGTCCTGGGTGCTGAAGGCAATCAGTGCAGGATCTTTCTGCACAGAGCAGCTGGTTCTCCATAGCACTAGCACTACAAAAGCATGTTCTAGCCAGTCTCTTCAGCTAACTGACTGGGATGGTTCCTTGACTAGAATACAACAGAATATGTAATTTCACAGGGATCTACAATGTTAATCTTGTCCAACTCTTAGTCTGTATTAGTCAGGAAAGGAGTGAAGAACTGCTTTACACATCTACATGTTAACCTGAAAATTCTTCCAGTCAAACACCGAAATCCATGTCTATGACAGTGCACCTTTGTGTCCGTCACACAAAAGCTAAAAAGTACGTTATGTGTACATTTGCAGGATTTTATGTATGTCAATGTAAAACACTGAAAATATTTAATCATATTCCAAACTACTTCCTAAAAGGCTTTTTTTTCTTTACTGTGAGGTAAAACCATTTGTTCCATATATCTGAAAAATGTAAACACAATCGAATCAGTGCAGAATGGCAAAACATCTGACTATGACCCCCACCACGTCCCTCTCAGTCCAGACAGCTGGAGACCTAGCAACATACCTCCACAACATTGCTAAACATTGCTTTTTTTCTTATACACTACCATAGATATCCACTACAGGATCCATGGCCAGCGGGTTGCTGGTGGCCATTGGTTTGACACAAAGTGGGCATTCTTACTATACCCATTAGAGTGTGCCTTTTGCAGCTCCCATATTGCCAACTTGCCCCATATTAGCCAAGAGCGTCACTTCAGAGAAATCTTCTTAGACTCACATCTCCGTAGGTGAGACTGGTCCCTTCAGCAGCTGCAGGGTATGAGGAAAAAAGGCAGAAGCAGGAGAAAATGGACACACCTGAAAAGGACATACCCTATCTTCTGTCCTCCCAGCACCTACAGGGAGCTTGCAAAGATACTGTCTTTGCCACAAGGGTTCCAAGAGCAGCTGCATGTTTGGATACCCACTGTGGCTTGGCTTGGCTAGAAGCTACCCTTTTAGAAAACTTGTATCCCAACACCAGCAGGGATCCTTCAGAGTCTTGCTCACAACTGTTCTGTAGAAAGGCACCTCCGAACAGAGCGCTTGGAGCAAATTCCCGAAACAGATACAGTGTGACCCCTCTGGATGCCAAAGGCCCTTCAGCAAGTTCTCACTCAAAATATGGTATTGCACATTATCACCACTACTGCAGCCCTACCTGGCACCTCTGATTATTTACAGAGAGTAGGCTGTAAATTATCCTGTGCCCCCAAGACATACCATGAAATTACCATTTTTATCACCAAAAGCTTAACGTACAAAGTTCAAAAATTTAAAAAAGGGATAAGTTTATATCACAAAACAAAATGCAGGTGCCATTCATATTACTGTTCAAGTCTATACAGGTTTTCATTAGGACAGCGGAATTCAACAATACTTCTCCAGAAATAAAGTTTGTTATGCAAGAGGACAAGATAGGATGAACTGTGAGTGACACAGGCAGGAACAGGCTCACAGACTCAGTCAAGCTGATCAGGTACTGCCAAGTGACACAGCTGAAGAACAGATGCTACCTTCCTTTAATTTAGCAAAGCCAGCAAGGTGGCTCCATGGACCCATGCAGACATGACACAAAGCATCTGCGGGTTTTACCTCTCACTGTGGCAGCATATTAATCCACATTTCTGAGTACCATCTGCAAAGGACACCCTCCTGTTCTGCAGGGCAAACCTACAGGTCCCCATAAACAATCACTCTTACCCAAAAATGAAAATATGCAATTGCAGATGACCATCACAATCAAGGTGTGACAGCTCTTCAACCTCTCCTCACACACCCCTCAAGCTCCCATTCCTGTGTGCTGTCTTGCCACACTTTACAGCATGTTGGCTTTAATCCCTGAGAAATGTGGACTATTATCATCAAATGGCTTGGGTTGGCAAGGGACCTTAAAAATCATTTAGTTCCAATCCCCCTGCCATAGGCAGGGATACCCTTCACCTGACCAGGCTGCTCAGAGCCTCATCCAACCTATACTTGAACACCTCCAGGGATGGGGCATCCACAGCTTCTCTGAGAAAACTGTTCCAGTGCCTTGCCACCCTCACAGTAAAGAATTTTTTTCCTAATATCTAATTTAAACCTGCTCTGTTTTAGTTTGCGCCATTCCCTCTTGTCCTACCACAACATGCTCTTGTTAAAAAGTCCCTCTCCATCCTTGTAGGCTCCTTTCAGAGGTGGGCTTGAAGAAACCACAGTGGGTGAGGCCAGTGGAGGAAGGTACTACACACATGCAAAAAGAATGGACAGGAACTAAAGGGTGAATTAGGAGGGGCAGCATCAGGATTTCTTCATTTTAAAAGAGAATTATTTTAAAAAATGGGATAGTAAGGCACCTACTGCAATATGCAGATGCAATTCTCCAGTAAACTGTCCCTAAAACAGGCATTGCCTTTTCTATGAACAGAATAGCCCAGGAATCCCAGAAAAGCAGAGTGAGTGTTGACAAAATGAGACATCTTTTTTAAAACTTTCTTTCAACAGCATGGGCCCTAATGGAATGAACCCTGCTTTAACAACAGCAGTCTCAGAATGACAAATCTCCAGCATGTCATTGCACATGCAAAGCGTTTTCCTGGTCTGGTACTCTACAACCCAGCATGACTTTTTCAGTGCTCTCACAATCTGCACCTAAAGCGCTGTGACTAGTTTAGCTCACATAATGTGAATCCCTGTTTCAGAAAATGCTTAGTGGCCTGAGACCATTTGAAGAAAATTCATGCAACTCATCCCTGAATCTATCCAGGCTGGTAACAAATCCTTTGACTGCTGAAGAGAAGTAATGAAAAGGAATTTAATCTTGACATTTTTGGATTGGCAGGCAAGGTCTAGAGGACTCAGTGGAACAGAAGACAGCTGTTTCCAGAGTTGCACTTAAACTGACAATGTCTAGATGTTATGAATGAGGGCTCAGCAGAGCTAAAGAAGCTTGTTGCAGCAGAGATGGGAATCCAAATTTTAATCATTCCATTAAGGAATGCCAAGGCTAGTGTAAAATGCTGAGCTATTTCTACCTTTGTGTCCCTATGACTGGCCTCACACTACCGTGGGTGTAATTACATAAGATACACAATCCTTTAGTGGAAAGTGGAATTATTTAAGGAAAACAGCTGGCAAATTTAGAGCTAAGTAGGAGCACAGAAACATCAATGCCAAACCAAGAGCATGTCAAACATGACCCAGATACCTAATTAGAAGTTATACTCAAATCTAACTTGCACAGGGCTCCAGAAGCAGGCTGACTACAGTAGAGAGGCTGCAAGAGCTGTGCTCTTGATCTTTATTCCCCTGATTGCATTAGATACTGTTCTGATCTCTCCCCCCTCTTCCCCAACTTTAATGTCACAACCCTTACAAATTTGCCACGAATGGGGAGGGTAGAGCACTGTTACAGAATAATGATGCTACGAGCCTCAGGAAAGCATCAAGGCTGCCAGAGGACTTCCCCCAGCACAGACAGGAGGGAGCTCAAGGCTTCATGTCTATTCCCAGCCGACCTGCTTTGAGCCAGCACCCAGCCATGGGGATTCCTGAGCTGTGAGGGGGATGCTCTCCCTCTATGATGCTGGCTACAGTAACACCTCCGCCTCAGGCACCTCAGCCTAATGGGCTGAGCAGGGAGCAAATGAGCAGGAAGTCATTGACAGAGATGGTGCCCAGACATGCTAACATACTACACGAATACCCCACAACTGGCATAAACAAATCCAAAAGCTCCCCAGAACACCTGGATGATAACTTCATGATACAGGTACTAAGGGTGACGACTAGGAAAGATGCCTTCCTTGATCTGTTGCTTGTCAACAACAATAATTTCCTTTCATAACAAGGTAAGCCACCTAGTTGATCAAAGGAAGCCAGTTGATGTAATCTTTATGGATTTCAGTAAAGCTTTTGATGCACTCTCTCCCAGCATCCTTCTGGACAAAATGTCCAGCACCCAGCAGCATAAACACATCAAGTGATGGGTGAGCAACTGGATCATGGGTCAGGTGTGAAGGGTGATAGTGAATGGGGTGACATCAGACTGGTGACTGGTCACTAGTGGGGTTCCCCAGGGCTCCATTTTATGGCCAATTCTTGTCAACATATTCAAAAATTACTTGGATGCAGGACTCGAAGGCATACTGAGTAAGTTTGCTGATGATACTTAACTGAGAGGAGCTGATGACTCCCTTGAAGACAGAGAGGTCCTGCAGAGAGACCAGGACAAATCACAGGGCTGTGCAATCACCAAACGGATGAAGCTTTAACAAAGACAAGTGCTGGATTCTGCATCCAGGATGGGGCAACCCTGGATATACAGACAGACCGGGTAATGAGAGGCTGGAGTGTCAAAGACCTAATGCTCTTTGGAGCTCTAAAATCAACTCTTCCTACTTTAAAAACCAAACAAACACAAAACCAAATCCTAATGTATTGCCCATGTAGCAATGACATAAACAATGAACATGAGATGCTACAGTGCAAATTTATAAATCATATTTTAAAAGATTTAGTCTTCAGATTCTGGAGTTTTTTTGCTTGACAAAAGAAATAAGCTTTGATGAATATGCCATGGTCCAATTCATTAGCTTCAGTAATGATAGCCTTCTGATCAAAATTTTATCAGAACATAGTAACTTTTATTTTCTATGGCTACCACCGCTTCCTTAGAAAGTGCACCTGTCACTGTCTCTCTCATAGGAGAAAAAACATAGACAGCATTCAACAAAACACTGGACATTTGGCAGATCTCATTCGTTAAAAAGTGTGGTTTCCCATCAGTCTAACCTATTCAGGAAATAGGAATGAAACTTACTGAATAGTTAGGGCAAAAGTAAAATATCATGAAAGGAAAACTCATCAGAAATTATTCACTCAGTGATTTTGACAACCATTTTGGTATCAGCCAGCAAGCAATTGAGTTTACAAACAAACAATTAAAACACTGAGAGAGACCATCCTATCCACAATAAAATAGTTTCAAAAATAACAGAATTTCTACGCAATACCACACAAGACCCTACAATAATTGGATGTAAAACCTTCCACTGCTAGAAACATGAGTTACTGTTCTCATCAGTCTATGCTATTTTTTTGCCTATGAGTATACTTAGCATGTTACATTACCAACTTCTCAAAGTTTTCTGTCAGTTTTATTATTCATTCCTAGGTAAGAGTTAGTCTGCTGTCCTGGTCATATTGTGGAGTTATCTACATGGAGAAAATTCTTACAGTGCAAGTGACCTTGCAAGAGCTGAATCCTGAGACTCTCTTCTGGGAAAGCACCCGGCCACCAAACAGGAATTAACTGAACAAAGACCTAATTGCCTAGTTTTATTGCTCTGCAGGACCAAAATACAATTTTCTTCTCTACATGTGGTAATGAATCATACATTAAAAATATCCAAGCTCATCAGTTCACACCATACTCAAAACAAATCCATGGGAAGCCAGCATGCAGTTTTGAGAGATTTATCCACACAGGGGAAAAAAAGAAAAAAAACCAAAAAAAACCATGCAAATGTATATATATTTATAGCAATGGATATGCATGGAAAGCCTGAAAGCTTTTTGTTGTCCTCTTTGCCTTTTCTTACAGAAGGTTCTAAAGCCAAATCCATGGCACTTTCAGGTGCAAACACAGAAAAGACCAAAGAGCTGTTTATTTCTGCTGGAACAGGTAGAATAAAACAAGGTATTCATCAACCATTCAGGGTATTCACATGAACCAGACTCTACAGTTTGTCCAATCTAGAACCATGCCAACCCCCTTCACCTACAGCCTCTTGTGGAGGTGTATTCTCACTGCCCAGCACAGCTTTCGGCAACAGTGATTTCTGGCTATTTATGGTAGTAAAAATAAACTGGTGGTCTATGTAATTCTTTGCACTATTTAAAGCAAAAAAGCAAAGCCAACCTTTCCTTTTCACCTCACCCCCAAGAGTTACATTAATAGTAACTTCAGTGTTGTAACTGAGATATATCAAACATACAATACTTACCTATCAAACCTAACATGTTGAAGTTATTTATGAGTCTGGATTTACAGTTACTGCAGCTAATTTCTGCATTTCTTTAAAACAACACACTGATTAAAGTCAGGAAAATTAAATCCTAGAAGAGACTCTTGGTTTTTTTTGCAAAATAAACTTTAATTAAAATGCAAGTTAGAATCTGCCCAATAAATAATACCCTAAAAATTACATTGACTTAAAAAAGCCAAAGAATGCCAGATAACAATGAAGAGAATCTATGCATGGAATAAAGAGGCAGATGTATTCACCCAATAATATGAGTTGGTTGTTTTTCTAATGGTTGGAATGGCATTGAATTAAAGCAACAGATTCAAATTAATAGCTGTCAATCTACACTCAAAGATTTGTGCCTTCTCATTGCTACTGATGATCATTGTGCTTTCATATATTGTTGCTTTTGCACTACCTCAAAGTAAAACTGGCTTGTCAAAGGGTCAGATCCCCACATGCTCCTCAGGGGGGATGTGGCTTCTCAGGCACAGCAGGAGCAAAGCTGCTCTGCTGTGAATCTGATGCTTTGCAGCCCACAGGAATGCTGGAGGAAGGGCAGAAACAAAGCAAGAGGTGTGAAAAAACAAAACTGTGTTGGTAGATCCTTCACCACACAACTCCCAGGTTGCTATGAAGTGAAGACAGGAAAGTGGAAGTATTGCAGCTTGAGTGCAGCCTGCTCAACACTCCCATCCAAAAAACAAAGCCATGCAGTTCTTATAATTAATCTCTGCTCTTTTGCTGTGCCATTCAGATCTGGAAACAACCTTCCGTAATAAAGCTGTGCTTTTGAAGATGAGATGAATACAGAAAAGCATTAATCATTCATCCCTATGTATTTCTACAGGCACTGAAATATTGTTGACTTTTCTTTTTAATGCTTTATTCATTAGCCACAATATTTCATCAGCTAAATGCTGTGTTTCAGAATAAAACTGCAGTCAGCAACAAGACCCTTCTTAATATCTAATATTTTTTGTTATTGTAGCTGAACTACCAATTCATCTAGACACTGGAAATCAACAGGTAATTTGTCATGCAATCTGTCTCTATTCCAGCTTTTAGTCTCAACTGAAAGACTGAAAAGTCCTTCAGCAAAAAGCAAATTTTGGTAGAGAAAAAATACTAGGCAATTTTTAATAGATGTGCTTTGTTCCAGGCTCATAGCTCTCATTTGTTGCTTTCCAGTCCAGCAATTTTTACAATCTTGTTCATAAATAAGAAAAATTGTAATTTTGTGTTCTAATTTCTGCCCACATGACTGGAAGGTTGTCTTGGGTTTACTTTCCCTTCTGACATCATCTCTGATGTCCAGAAAAAGCAGACAAGTCACTGCAGAAAGATAAAGCCAGATCGTTTGGTGATTTGGGTGAATTTTCATTGTAGTTTCCTTGGCCACAGGAATATCCATGCAGCATAATTATTTAAGTCTCTGATTTATCGTAGCTTCACTTGACAGATGCAGAGGTTCAAATACAGCAAGGACAAGCAGGACCAGGAAGGACCTTCACAATTCTAATGTATGGAAGTTAAACTTCTCATAATATTCTGGGCTTTAGCACTTAAGAAACCTTTTTATTGACTGAAATAATACTAAAGCCTCAGGATGGGTTTTGTAAGTGTTTCAGTGGCCTCAGCCAAATTTTAATGCACCCCCTGCTGTGATGTACACTTCCTCCAATATTTTTCACCTCAAGTGCGACTACTTTCAAGTGCTGTGATATGAAACAACATAGTTATGAAGAGTGTCCAATTTTGGTAATTTTAAGTGATGGTTAATTTAATTTAATAATTTCTGATTTATCTCACAGTGCATGCACACATTTTTATGGGATATATAAGCTTCATATGATGTACAAGCATGCTTTTTTTGGAGATGAGCAGTCCTGAAGAGGATGAAGGATTATGAATTACATACATGGAAGTAGCATCAACAGCCAGCTATGAAAACCATCCTTCTTGTCCAAGCCCAGAGTAGCTGTCAAGTCACACATACCCCAGTATTTGGGCTGGGTTTATGCCATACAGCACAGAAGAACTGCTGCTATGGAACGAGCAGGACACAAAATGCACCACATGCACTGAGCTGGGAAAGCACAACACAGACACAGCACTTGTGAGGAAGGTGAGCAGCTGCATGATGTGAACTGAACAGTAGCTTGGCTGCAGCAGAGGGCAGTAATACACTAACACAAGCAGTCCTCACTCTGCACAGCGCCTACAAATGCATAAACCTGTCCTTGGTTATTTCTAGCATGCAACACTTAACCACTCTTAGGCTTATTCTTAACAAAAGTTGCACAATATTTACATGTATTTAGGTGTACACATGTGCAGATGCACAGAGAGATATATTGAATATCTGCTGTTTAAAATGTTAATTCTGATTGCTTTATCTTATTTCTTTGATGACCACATCCTATTTGATTAATCTGTTATCCTTCTTGCCCTCTGAAATCAAATCCTTTAAGCTTTTGCTTCACAAGGTGTTGCTTTGCATCTTTACAACAGGCACAAAATTGCTACACTTCAGGGAGCTGATTTTCATCTTCTTCTCCCCAATCCTTTTTACCATTTGAAAGATAGGAAGCTGGATGCAGTTAAGAAGAAAAAGGGAGGGAGGAGGGAGCTGAGTATTAAGACAGTATAAGAGTTTGACTCCTTAACCGGGTTAATTTATCTCCTGGCACACAAGTAGAGAGCTTAAGAGAAAGCTAAAGGAAAAAAAGTAATTGCAAGGCATGCGCTACTCATGTAATTGCTGACATGTCTAATGCTGTGCGATTCAGGGCAGCTTTGAAGTACTAGACTTCTTATTGAGTGAGGGAGGGATTACATTTCCACTGGGTGCAATTTGAAGAGATGCATAAAAGAACGAAGTGTAAGTTGTTATGAAGAAGCCCAGTCTTAACTTGAATAAGTTTAAATGCAACTTGCTCAGAACAATTGGTTTTTTATGAGAAATAAATGGATTTGTATGCCCAACCAAGTTGTATTTGGCAAGCCAGTTTCCACCAAGCAATTGCTAAACTGTTGAATTCACTGTGCAGCATCTGCTCTTTAGAAATGTGGAAAACCATCAGAAATTATACAGTGTGCACATATAAACATATGTCAATTTTAACCCATGAGCATGTTCTTTATATCCTTCACAAATCTGTAAATATCCAGTATTAGTTTGGGTATTAATTTAAATTTTGGAATTTTTTTTTTGTCTGTTAGTGGCTTTTGTTTGCTTGTTTTAACTAAATAGACTAATTCATGCTTAGCAGAAGATTGAACTTGGTTTAGATTTGGGACTATCTACATCTATTAACTGCCTGAAACAGAGTCAGTATCACTTTTCAAGTGCCCTATTTTTCAAAGCAGAACTACAGAGGAAAGACAGAATATCTAGAACAAAACTACCCAAATGCTGAGGGAAATCTGTATGAGACTGCAGGGAAAGCCCTGTGTTAAGGTGATGCAAGCAGCTGGATAGACAGCTTTGATCCCAATGATAGTAGTTTCTGTAAGGCACCAAGGCAAGTTCTACCCCTGAAAAGAAGCATTAAGAAAGCAAACATTCTGGCCAAGCACTCAGCCTTGCAGCCTGCTCTCCAGGCCCTGCTAGGTGATGGATGCTGGCTCTTGCCACCATTGCCAGTCCTGGGCCTACTCCCCATGCCACAACAACCTTTTTTTTGCACAGGTCACCTGAATAGGGGCCTTTCAAACTCTGGACATGAGGAACTTATTTCTCCCTTGGGCCTGTGGCTGCTATATCTGGATGAGAGATGTGCTTGACCTCCCCTGAAGGGAAAAGGCAACAAACATCCTCAGACTGGCCCCAAGGGAGCTAATTTCTCAATGGGTGTATAAAGTTCTCCAGCAGAACTTGACTGTTTTGAACTACTTCATCAGGGAACATTTTCAGTAATAAAATCTCTCTTTCACAACACCGTGGGATTTCCATACTCCAGCCAAATGCATTTTCTTTGAGTAAGTGACATTCTGATGTGTTCTGGGACAACTCCATGAGCACTTGCCAAGACACATGCTGGCTTCTTCAGACAGAGACACACAGCAGTTTAAACTTGGTTTAGCTCATGAGTCTCTAGTAGCGACAGGCCATCTGGCACACTTCAGTGAAACTGGCACTTTTGCTGAGAGAGGTCCAGGGCTTACGTAAGACAGACATGGCAGGACAGGAGTGAAATGCACTGGCAGGGCTGGCTGCACTAAGCTTGCATGGCAGCACTCAATCCAAGCCAGTACAGCCAGGGTGTAACTCATCAATCCACCCGCAGCAACGGAGGCAGTGCTGGGAGCAGAGCAGGAAGACAAGGGAGTGCTGGGGCGAGGCTCAGGAGCAGTGCAGGAGCACGGGACTGGCCATGGGACTGCTGCTGGGAGGATATATCATTCAAAATGGAGCTGTGGGGATAGCCACAGCTTGAAGTCAGGGGGTATGGATCAGAATGAAGCTGTATCAAAACCTCTTGGGAGGAGGGCAGACTAGTGCAAAGATTTTAGACTGCATGTCTCCCTTGGATTACGGTAGTAAAGATGCTGATACACAGGATCAGACAGTACACAAAACAGGAGAATCTGCAATGAGGTTGAGAATGTGGGGCAAACTGGGAAGCATGAAGGAGGCTTTTTGTACTGGAAAGCTCTGCTGTTGCAGCACTGACTTCCTTCTGCCTTGTTTTGGCAATGTTGTATAAGACCAAGTCTGAACCAGTGGGAGAAAAACGTATATGTGTTTGGTCCTCCTGCCAAAAATGAGGTTAGTTTTAAGATGCAATTATATGAAAATCAAAACGAAGATGAGAAAGCCATTGTTGCTGGTTAGTATAATGAGATGTTCCTACAAGAGTCTGATAGCTGGGAAAACAGAATTAACAATTCATCTAAAGAAACAAAAGCTTTACTGAGAAAATTTTTTCTCACTAGAAGAGAAACGTGCAACTCCATTTATTGCAGCAGCTGCCATTACGTGCATTGGCTGACAACGCATTCTGTGCATGGATCACAGCACTACTCAAAATCTGCCCTCAGGCATTCCTTTCTATATTCCATACTCTAAACTGAACACTGGACAATGTCTGACACATACACACAGGTGCCACAGAGACTGGTCCCATCCTACTTTCATTCTCTGTGTCTCACCTGTAAAAGTGAAGACCAAACCAAGAAGATAATGGTGTGATGTGTCCTCCTTTGACCTACTGCGAGCCAAAAGACTGGGAAGGGGATCTTCCAAATGCAAATCTACTTCCAGAGTGCAAATCTACTTCCAGAGCATATTGAAATGTGTCTTTGGCACAGCATCCCCGCACAAACTCATCATACATTCAAAAAAAGTTTTTTCATCCTTCTTCCCAGATTTCTGTTGTCAAGAGAGGACCATTATTGATAACTCCCTGAGGCTTCTTCTCCTTGTGTTACCCAATACCTCATTCACACCTAAGGCATCAGGACAGACGAAAGCAAAACAGAGACAAGCAGTTCTTTCCCTGGTATTCAAACCTTAAATCAAACACCCACTTTGCTGTACTATAAACAGAGCTGCCTGTTTGGAGCACTGAGGCACTCCTGTAATATTTCTTTTCCTTTAAGATTTTATATTTCTCCTTTGAGAAGCAATTACAATAGAAGTGTCAAGCAAAAATAAATACCCGTTAATCAGAGTCATTGTGAGCCTGCTAAGTAAATCACATCTCAGTGTTGCTGTTCCATTTTTCAGGTAGAAATAAAAAGAGTGTGAGAATGCCATGGTCTAGAATTGAGCTCTTCCCAAGAGGAAGTACAAAGTTTTTGAAAATACAAGTTCTTGACATTGCGTGGAATTAGACAAGCACTAAAACTGAGTATCCACTGACCATAAGAGTAATTCAGGTTGGAAGGATTCTCTGAAGGTGTTGTCTAGTCCAATCTTCACACAAAGCAAGGCCAAATGAACAGTTAGGTCAGACTGCTCAGTTCAGCTGCACCCAGGGGTTTCTGAACAGCTGCAAACCACTGGTTCCACAGCTCCTCCAGAACACTGGGCCCATGCTCACCTGCTCTGACCATAAACAACTTTCTTCCTATATGTAAATCTAGTTGGGATTTCTTTCCCTGCAACTTGTGTAGCTTGTCTTTGGTACTTTCAACAGGCACTCCTGAGAAAAGATCTGACCCTGTCTTTGCCACCTCTCATTCCCTTCAGCTTTTCCTTCCCCATACTGAACAAACCCAGTGTCCTCAACTTCCATTCAAATGTAGGTGTTCCTGCCTCTTCACCTATCTATCACAGTCAAACACTGATAACATACATACTTTGCTTTTGGTTTTGGTCTACAAATAGGCAGGTCTATGCATCTGAAACGAAAAATAACAAATTGAGAAAATTTTGGGCTCTCCACTGGGCTGTTATTTTCCCAAATTTTTCAAACTCAGAGGCTTCATGAACTGTCCATGCGTCACAAGGGAGCTGCCTTCAAATCACCTGAAGGCAATGGTACCAAGCTTGTTCCCCTCCAAATATGAGAATTTCTATGGGCTTTGGAGAGAGGTTTTGTTCTTACTTTACCTTCATCTTTTCACAGTTCTCTGTGTTGTGAAAACCAGCCATGTCAAGACAATGCAATTGCAGCTGCTGTTCCATAACTGAGTGCAAAGGAGCAGGTTCCATCATGCCAGACAGCTGCTAACCATGGTTTAAAAATGCTGTGAGGCCTCCTATTTCCTTTTGAGTAACACACAGTGGCTTGGTGACTAGATCAATTACCTTTTCAAAGCTATGAATTTTAACCAGAATATCAGAAACCTCTTTTAGCTGAGTCAATCTTAACACATCCAGTCTGTGTATTTCAGACTTGAACTTATGGGAGTGAGTTTTCAAATCAGATAAATGGTTATTTTCCCCAGGAGCCTTCAGGAACACTACTACTGAGTCAGTGAAAACAGGTACCAGAAACCCAAGCACAAATCCTCCATACAATTTACATCACCCTGAATAAAGTCATCATCTATCAATGGCAGAGGTCTTTATTTGGAAGACACTCTGTCTGGAAATATGTGGAGGAATGGTTTTGTACTCTGACTCCCCATTTCTGCACCATCCACGCTTTTGT
This sequence comes from Ploceus nigricollis, assembly GCA_013399945.1. Classification (NCBI taxonomy): domain Eukaryota; kingdom Metazoa; phylum Chordata; class Aves; order Passeriformes; family Ploceidae; genus Ploceus; species Ploceus nigricollis. The sequence goes on from VXBC01007213.1 coordinate 613,629, forward strand.
ACACAGAGCTTTAACAAAGCAGCATACATGCATAAAAGGTATTTCACATTCCTCTACCTGTTGTTATAAATAGAGACAAGCCAATCCGAATTAATAATTAATAACTAAATTTATTTGCGNTCGCCTTGGTTTTTACATTAACTTTAAAACATTTCTTTTTTGCTACAATGCATAACATCTATAACTACAACTTATTACATGCAACCCTAACTGCACGAATTATACACATACATAACACTGTGATCAAAGTCCAGGAAGAGTATTTGGGTATGAGCAAGGAAACTATTTCAACTTTCTTTCCTGACTTCTTACCTAAGATTGTCCTACCCCTGTCATAGGGAATGACTCTGACTGGTGATACTCTGATAGCCACAAAAACTATGTAACATTTTTTAATAACTCACTGCAAAGAAATTTAAATGCTTGTTTACTAAAACGGAGCTAAGGAATCTTTGTTCAGGTGTAAGGAATCTTACTTCAGCCTGTAACAGAACAACATAGAGAAAAACTAAGCAGAGGGGGCCATTTTTATCTCACATCCCTTCTTTTTTGTGACTTTAGTATGTTTGTTTAGAGCCAGCAAGTACCAGCTCATGAACTCTTCTCTGCCAATTGCGGTTCTTACCGGTGACCACGCTGGGGATTTTGGACAGAAAGCTCTTGACAGTGCGGATGGGAACTCCACCTGTTTTGTCATCTTGCATTCTCGTAACGATATCTTCAATCTGTCAAAAGAAAGGAAAGACTTTGTGGTTTATACAAAATGGTGACTTTAACACCTATATACCATGAGTGCTTTGGAGCCCTGCTGGTAGAATGGGTTTCAAATATACCATGTGTATTACTGCACAAACACAGAGGTAGAGACACTGCTACCTGCCCAAATTTAAACCCTGAGATTAGAAACCATGAGATACCATAGACTAGCTTTGAAGACAATGGTTGGATACTGACAATGCAACTGCAACTGTGCTTTTTTGCTGACCAGGGGTGATAGAAAGGTGCTGTCTGCTCCACAGATGAACTGGACTGCACTTCAACCAGTTTAAGGAGGTTCACATCCAGTCCACTTTCCCCTCTGCTCCCACATTAATCTGAATCCTCAATACTGTAACCTTGGGAGAGCTTTCATTTTCCAAAGGGTCCCAGACATTCACCAACCTTCTATGGCTTGAAAAGAGTCTAAGATGGAACAGCTGCAGGAGAACTTCCCCTCCATCATTTTTTTGGCTAGAAGGCTACATGTCCCATGGTCAGCAGACAAAGTAAATAACCAAAAATAAAACTATTGTAGGGGAAAACTCATTGGATTTTCAAAGCCAAGCTACCTGTTAGTTCACAGGCACACACATAATCTATCACAAAAAGAAAAATACATAATCATTTTCAAAAGCCATGGCAATTAGAGGATCCAATTACTAGCGGAAGGAGCTTAATCCTCCTCCTGCTTACTTTGAAATGGGAAGGGATTTTTGTTCCTTTTAAGGCTACTTGCCATGCGTTTACTTTAAGGCAGTGCCAGGGAGAACAAAAAGCTGAACATAAGCACAGTGCAGAAATTCAGTATCTCCAAAAACTCCTTTCAAGTTAATAAGGTCTCAGAAGCCCAACAAAAATAACCCCAAAGCTGTTGTCTCTGTTAGCTCAAGCAGTCAACAGCACAGCCCCACCCGCTGTTGTTGACAGGTGGCCCAGGGCAGCCAGACAGGGAGCACAGCCCTGATTTTACCTAAAGATTTCCTTCTCACAGATGCTACAAAACAGAACCGCAGCAGAGAGGTTACATGATGGGAGCATGGCCCCTCTCTCCTAAAGGCAGCCTAGAGCTCAACATGCTCTCTTCATCTCTGGGAAGCCACTTCATTTACATACGCAAATGAGTTTTTTTCACAGATTTAACACCTACATTTCAAAACAAGTTTAATTTCAAGCCTTCCCGAGGTGGTAAGACAATCTCCCTGCCAACTTCAGGCATTGAATTTGATCGCTGCATTTTTTAACCTCAGGTTACCACTTAACTGAACTGTTCACACCTTGTTTATATATTACTTTTAATTTAACACATCCTGAACAAATTGTCAGTGGGAATGAAATCACAAAGATGAAAATATCCTGACATTTTCAATATATTACATGAGCTTTGGGTACTTACACAGTTAATTTGTGATAGAATAATGATACTTTCCCCACAAACAAATCACTATGAAAATTAATACCACTTTTCCCTTTTGCCAGAGCCTTATGCAAAGTTGTTTGCTGACAAAAACATTGGGCTTTTTTTTCAGTCTGAGGATATCTGGAGAAGTAACTGCTCATCTCTCATACCTGGAGAGGTAATTGCTCTGCTAAAGAGTGGACAAAAAGCATTTCATTTTGTTGAGAGGAGCTTGACAGTATCCCTTGTTATCAACCCAGACCTACAAGGCTGCAGCACTCCAACATCAGACCTATGGGGTGACAGGGCAGCTCAGTTGCCTGCGAAACATGGACACAAAGTCTCACAATGGGTCAGGCCAAAAGGAACCACTGCTGGTCATCTGCTCCAACCTCCCTGCTCAAGCAGGGTCATCCTAGAGCACATGGCATGGGATTGCATCCAGGTTCTTGAATATCTCCAGTGAGGGAGATTCCACAACCTCTCTGGACAACCTGTTCCAGTACTCAGTCACCCACACACTAAAAATGCTTTTCCTCATGTTCAGGTGGAACTTCCTGTGCATCAGTTTCTGCCTATTGCCTCTTATCCTATTGCTTGTCACCACTGAAAGAACCTGACTCTGTTCTAAGTCTTAGACTTCATCCAAGAAGGTCAGCCAGACTAAGAACTGTTTCCACAAGACAATGAAAATCCCTCTGTGTTACCAACTACTTATGTCTTCATCTGTACTTGCAGCTGACATCAAAGAAAGATTTTTCCATGCGTATTAGGAGGAAACTACTCTGAAATGTGCTACAAGTACCCCATGTCTCCAGGAACACTTCAAGGCTCCAAGAATAATAAAAATAACGTTGTTTTCTCTTTTTCTATTTGAATGAGAAGTTCAGAATGAAAAATGAGCTAAAATAATTAATTCAATGTGGGAAAATAAACTTTTTTGCTTGCTGTAAGCTAAAGGAATCTCAGCATGATTTATGTGATTAACACTACAAGAAAAGTTCAATTTCAAGCAAAATAAGACTTTAATTATCTTAAAAGAAAGATATATTGTTTTTAGCTAAACTATTCCCCATTTCAATCAGTCAGGCAGGCACTGGTGTCTCAAATGGGGCCATTAATTTCAGTTTCAGTTACAATTACAAATACCTACTGCATTTTTAAATAAAAAATAAACAAAGCTACCCTAGAGATAACTCCTTCCCAAAAGGCTCCTTCTTACTCTTATCTTCTAGCCTGACTACACTACTGGCACTTACTGCTCTCCATATTTCAAATTGTTGGATGTTTCTTTTCTCCTCCCCTTTCTACTCAAATGCCACATCTCCGTTCTCTCCTGTCCTCTCATCTGATCCAGACATGAATACACGTCATCCTCTTACAGCCTGCCCAGAATTTTCAGTCTGCTACCCAAGAGCCCACAGGATTGCAAGCCCCTGGTTGTACGTACTCTTTCCACTCCCAACACGCTTTTCTTGTACTCTCCAGCAAATTTCTGCCCTGCTTGAAGAGGACAGCATGGCATACTCAAAGAAACATTTGATGATAATTTTATCCTTTCTTAAAGTTATAATCAAGTTTTAATTAAAATATTAAAAACCTGTATCTAGCAATGTTTCCAGGTTTTGTTCAGTTCGCTACAAAGAGAAGATCTGACCCTTTACACCAGCCTTTGTTTTGCACCCACCCAATGCTTGCAGATATAATATCTGCAAGTCAGATCCATTCTCGATCCAAATTCCTGCTGAGCTACGGAAATACTTCACAAAATAAGTGCTATAGTGACAAAGCAGAAAAGAAGTGATCATTAGAGCTTCAAGCATGGAGAAAAGCAAAGAGGGAACATGAAGCGTGAAGGTCACTTTCATCAAAGCTTTTAATCTTAACTTTTAAGAGAGTTACCTAGACACTCGAGTGCTAATGACTCTCCCTTCAGTTTCTGCATGACATTAAATACCCCTTAGGCTTCCCCTGCTGAAGACGGGGAATGAGAGTCCTTTGACAGCTCTGTTCATCAGGCTAGAAGGCAGAATAGAGCGCAACAAAGCATTCCTCATTTATCTCTCCTACATGAGCCAGCTTCAGTGAACTAACTTCCGCCCTGCAAAAGTCTTGGTAAGAATAAGCAATGCTTTTTGGTTTTCTCCCTATGCAAGGGGCCACTGCTATTTCAATCTAGTCTCATTTTGTAAAGGGAATTGTTATTCTTCCATCCAAGTGGGTTCTGGGTCGGTATCTCCACAAGAAAGCCAGAGAAATTCATGTATCTGCTGTCACTGTTAGCTACACACTGCATGTAATGTATGCCTAACAAAGTAGATCTGCTTTTCCTCCTGACTGGTTGCTGACAAGTCTGCTCCCTACATTTATCCAGAATGTTTTTATTCCTCATTATCCCACTCTCAATGCATTGAAAAGGGCTTGTGGCTTCAGGACCACATTAGTGGAGACATAAACTACTGCAGGTAGTTTATAGGAGGTTACCAGCATATTCTGTTACACAGAATGTGATGGGAATTTAATGCATATATTGCTAGTATTCATTAGACCTTCTTTTTCACTATCAGCACTTTTGCTGGCCTAAGGAGGCTGAATACACAAAGTAGAAGGCCTTGAATTTCTGTCAGAGCCAAGATGTCTATCACTGGAAGATGAGAAGTCCTTTTTCTGAGGCAGGACAGAACAAGATTCCATTTGTTGATGCATTAGAATAACTAAGCCATAATACAACAACAAACGTAACAACCACAGCCTGGAAACTTTGGGTCAGTGTCACCCAACATGCCATTACCATTTTAGGAGGGAAAACAACTCTCAACTTTGCAGTAGCTTTTCTTTCTCCCAGCACCAAGGTAAAGCAGGCACCCCTTCTGCTGCAAGTTAGCACACACAGCCTTGCTGACCAGGGGTCAAGGTTGGCCTTGAAGGTGACACACTGAGGGAAGGGCAAGTTACACACAGAGAAGAAAAGCAACCAGTTCCCACCTCCCACAGCCCCACACCTGGACACCACCAGCAGCTAATGGAACTCCCTGGCTCAGTTGTGGCTGAGTGACACATAATGATGTCAGAGGCCCTCACAGTCCCATTTTTCCATTTTATTTTGCCAGTTAGTGAGGAAAACAGTGCCCTTTTCATATTCTAGCAGCTGAGTTAGATGTACATATTCCCTCGGACCCTGCAGGAAAGCTCCTGCTGCCTATTTCTGAATATTTCAGTATGTACCAGGTGCCTGTCTGATTACTCAAAGCAGCTACCCTACCCCTGGGGCCTCCTGTCACCAGCTAACCTGTGGCTGGAGAGTGTCCAAGCATCACTCATCAGTGCCAACATTAAATGTGTAGGGTTAGAAAGAGCACTGTGCAGTTGCAAAGATCCTCTGTGACCTGGCCAATGACAGCTCTCATGCATATTAGGGGAGCTGGATGGTACACGGAGCAAAGGATCAGTCTGTTAGCAGCTAGCATGATGGCAATAATTATAAGCACATTTGATCTTTTCACTGAAATACAAGTTTGAAAGAACCTGTTTCTCACAATGCCAGCTCTTACTCCCATAAGTGCCTCTGACACTACCAGTGTGCCTGTGCATTCTGCACCTGCTGACTCCTGCCACACAGCCCACGCATGCACAGACAAGGAAAGTTAATTTGAACAAGATGCCTGAAGCCAACTTGCTTCACTGGTCCAGACAATTTCACTCTGCTCAAAAAACAAGAAGAAAAAGCTGAAAAATAAGGGCTATACAGCTCCCTTTGGCACCCTCAAGGGAGAAAGAACAACCTTGCCTCTGAGACAGCTCTGGAAAGCGGCAGAGCAGCGCTGCCGGAGAATTGTGGTGTGGCCTATAGCAATCAGCATCACCTGCTTCTGTCCAAGTCTCCTCTGCTGCATAACAGAGATAATACTGAACTACACAGGGGTGCTGAGACTTAATTCAAAGATATCCAAGGACTTGGGATGCCTCGGATAGCAGATGCCACACAACTGCGAAAGATATGCTCTCCATCTCTGACAACCTTCCACAGTCCCAGGAAAACCAAATGGCAGCAAAGCATGGATGTGTCAGCTGGCAGGGCCATTTGGCTGCTTCCAACCTGACCAACGTCAAGTGACAGCTGAAGTCAGGCCACTTGTGGAACTTGTGCTCTTCCTGATGGAGTTCTCCCTGCTTCTTTTTAAATTTCAGAGCTTATTTCAGATAAAGGCAGAGTATACCACATATCTCCCTCAATTTTGAGTGTGTTTCAGGAAGTGTTCACTATGATCTTCAGATGTTTATTGGGATGGTGAAACAGAGCTAATTATGTCACCTTGAAACCAGTAACATGCTCTAGCATTTATATATCTTTATATATATATATAAAAATTTATACATATATAAAGATATATCATTTATATATCTTTACTGTCAATAGGTGGGTACCAGTGAAGAAAAACCACCAAGGCATTTGTCATGATTAATTGTATGCTGCTGCTAATCCAGCCAGAGCTTCGCAGAAGTGAGCATCTACTCACCAGTCATCACATAGAGGGACAGGTTTCACCACGTCAATGGGATTATACAAAACAATCCCTAGGGAAAAACTGTGACACTTACTCAGCTGCTGAGGCACAACACCAGAGTCTGGAAAGTGCCAGGCAGCAGTTTTTTGATCAGACTGTGCCTCCCCTAACACAGCCTACAGTGTCAGCTCTGCACAGCACCCCAGCTCAGGCCTGGGCTGCGTTACAAGAAAACATAGTCACGGAAAATGAGAGCTGGAGCTATTCCCCTCAGGCACTATATGCACAGTTGGAAAACAGGGTTTAATATTCAGCAGAAAAAAAAGCATAGCAAATTAATTCAGCAAACAGAGATTCTCCAAATGAGCTGAACTAATGCAATTTTCTCCCTCCCTAAAAATCAAGCTTTTTAGCCCATCAGTGTCAACAGTGAGAAGCAAAAGATATCAATGTGTCAGTGTTATGCAAACTCAATTTTTCATTAAAAACATTTTGACAGACAACTCCCGATGAGCTCAATTTCTACATGAGTTATAATTGCTTAAAAGAGGAAGCTATTTTGGCATGTTAGAAAGCTGTGTAAAAATAAAAAACTCTTGCTTATTGATTGTGCTACTGTAATTACAGTTGCAAATGCCTGGGCCTCTGTTCCACTATGCATCGTAACAGAAGTGTCTTGTGAACAGTGGTGCATTTTTCCCCATGCTTTCTACATTTATGGCAAAGATGTCACATATATGCACATAATCAGCTTGAGAGATCTTACACCATTGAAAGAACAACTGCTCTAATTAGAAATCTTCTAAGGCTACCTCCAAAATAGACCAAATATTTACTTTGTTGCATAAGCAGAAGTGTTAAGTTTTTTAAAATAGTAGGAAAGTATCACAAATATCCAATGAAAAGACAATATTAATTTTAAATAAAACCCCCACGGAAACCAAGTGGCCACAAAATTGTGACAGAGATATGAAGAAAGTCACACTTAAAAAAAAAAATACCACCTCTGCCACACAGTATTTATTGAATAGATGTGGCTTTTGTGTAACTTATGAACTATGCAAATCTATGCATAGAAAAACACATAAATGCAAAGATTATTTCAGCCAGGAAACCTGTAGGATGGAATGATCTACACACTGTTTCTCAGTGTGCCATCTGAATTGAAGGAATCACCACTTTGGGGGAAAAAAGGAGGAATTTAGTCCCTATGTCCTTTTAACAATGCTGCTAAGGGAAGGCACTGGTGCTGGCACCATTTGGGCTGTTTGTATCTGCCAGCTTGTGATAGAATGGAACCTCCCAGACCATTTCTCACAGGTCAACAGTCACATAGTACTAACTGCATCTGACATGCCATCCTCAGCAAGATTTGAATAGATAAACCTGAAGTGCTCTGCAATGACTATCTGCAAAAAGAAGACTGAATCAAAACAAAGCAGCAGCATGGGTTGAAATATGAAGAAGTGAAGTTATAACAAGAAATCTAGAGCTGCACTTCTGGTAATGTATGCACCATAGTCCCCATATAGTAATAACAACAGGTGTTCGGGGAAGCATAGGAGTAGATGCTTTTCTTTGATGTGGTTTACTGAAGTCACCGACTGCAGGGACTGACAGCATCCTGCTGCCTCGCTCCAGCCAGGGCCCGACGCACAAGCTGCCATGGAAACAGTAGAGATTTTATCTTCTGTTGCATCACTGCCCCGAATGTAAAACTATGCAGGTCTCCAGACAGCTCATACGGTGACGAAGGACGAGCGGAGCAGACGTGCTGCCACAGCCCTCATGGGACCACTGCAGCAGGGCAGGATGCTGTACGTGACCTGGCAGAGCCCCTCCCACGCCTGCTCCCATGCGCACGGACACAGTCTGAGCCCTTGTCCATCCCACCGCAGGCAGGGCACTGGGTGAAGCCCATTAACCGAATCTCAGGAATGCTCAAAAGCAAATCTGTGACTCAGCTGACATCCAAAATAACCCTGCACAAACCAACCTGAACTGACAAATTCCAGAAGTAAGTTTCGTTTCAACAGCTTTGATTTTGCTAGGTCTTTTTTTGGGGGTAGCTCCCACACCCTGAATTTCACTTTGAGTTATGGCCATCAATTAATCATTCTCATGCAGGACAAAACTATGTTGAACCTTGTGGGTTTTTTAATCTAAAACAATTGAGAAAGCTTCTGAAATCTTAAATCTTCCAGCAACATTGGGTTGAGTCTCCAATTTGTAACATTATTCAAGGACAGTTATTCAAGTCACTCTAGAAGCAGCACATAAGAATCTTAGTATTACACTGTGGTCTGTGCCTGACCTGGCATGAGAAAACAGCACCTCTCTCCCCATGTGATGCTGAAGATTTATAAACACAGTCCTTGAAGAGGAAGCTTACTTTCCTCTGAAGCATGAAATATAAGGCACTTCCAGACAGAAAAAATGCCAGACAATGGTGGGTCACTAATCTGTTCCCACGCAGGAACTTGAAGCCCCCCAAGTCTTGATCAAGTGAAGAGCTGGTTAGGACTGCACCCAGATCACTTCAAACCAAATCCACAACCCCAAAAGAACTCACATCCACACTTTCCAAAGCTGGGAATTGGACAATATTCTCAAGGCCCATCATCCTACTCGGGAGCTGGAATCACAGAGTTGCCCACGTCCCACCCCAGCTGCTTCAATGCAAGGCAGGGGAGGAAAGGACTATCCAGCCACCTTCTTCCCAGCACCACTGGCATGTGACAGTGAGCCTTTCAATGTAACAGGGTGCAAAAGGCCATTCCTGAGTCTGGCAAAAATTATTTTAACCAACGCTGAGCAGAGGTAGAAAGACAAGTT
>VXBC01007213.1:623420-708720 GCA_013399945.1 Ploceus nigricollis
TAAGAAACACCACAGATCCCACCCCATGCACCCCAACAAAGTTGTTCCTCATGAGTGTTTTCTCCCTTTGCTACAAAATGCAGCAACTGTTACCTAACTGCTCTGAAGTATTTCATTAAATATATTATTTATTGAAATGAAATACAGATGCATCAATATTAAGCAGATAAGAAGTTGGGATGTAGTTGGTAGATGCTCAATCAGGGTTTTGGCATTGCTACTGCTATCTTTAAATATCTGAATAATGATGAGCATTGTATCACCTCAAACACTCAGGGAAGGCTGTGTTGTTCTCTGGGTCACACTTTTTAAAAGCAAAATAGATTTTCTATGCCACTAACAAATCAGGGAGCAAACTCTGCAGTTGAAGGGGGAAAAATTATCTGCTGCATTCCTGACCTTATTCTGCATACAGGGGAAGAAAACAAAAAACCTAGTCCAATTTAAAGTGACTATTTTCTACTTAAAATGGTACAGTCTGAATTTGCACTTTGATTTAGACCCCACAGCTGAGGGAAGATTTGTGTCCACATCCTTGTGAAAGGGCAGAAAGGTATTTGTAGTGAAAAGGAAGACATATGAATCATAAGACAAGACTTTTACACTGTGGATTTCTTGATTCAATCTGAGCTTCATCAAACCACCATCAACTGCAGGCAAAACAAGATGAAACTTGAGAATATTATCATTTAATAAAAAGTGCAGTGCACTACCATTTCCTATTCTTTTTGCAAAGCTTCCTAAGGATGTTCCTAACTTCTCCCCCAGTAGTGAAGATACTTGGAGCCACGCAGGAAATAGTTTGTAAGTTATTTCCAGCATGAGACACAATAGCTGGGGTTTGCTGTTCCCTGCAGGGAAGCTGTAGCACTGGCACCAAATCTCTACCATTACCTTTCCTAATGAATTGATGAGGGAAACTATCCAGCATATCTCTTCTTTCTATTTTGACAGGCTTCTGTGGCTTAGCTAAAATAAATTATGCAGAAATATATATACTTGCTCACAAAACCAAATGTTTTTCTTCAAAACAACAACAAAGCGGGGCTTCAGGAATATTTTTCTACCTTTTTTTCCCAAGCATTCCTCTGTGTATGTAATACTGGGACACATAATACAGTATGACAGGTCATTTCATGCATCATTTAATTCTTTGCACTGCAAAGTGCCCTACCACAATAAAGATAAGCTACATCCCTATTGCCCCCAAATGCTGTGGACAATACAAAACAGAGAAGTTTATAAACTACAGGAAAGACAAGAAATCCTATTCAGTACAATCGAAAGGTTGTATTTGGTTTCTCTTCCTCTCCTTGTGATAGTGCCACTTTGCAATTTCTAATATTGTTTTTACACGTAAAAAATAAAAAAAATACTCAGTAAAAAAAGGCAAAGACAAAGAAAAACCCACCAAAGTTTCCACTCAGGATGAAAAGATAACACTAGAAAAGAAAATGTAATTTTTTTTGAATTTCAGAACAGAGGGAAAATAGAGGCTTTGAGAATATTTGTCAGAGAGTGAAAGAATGTAGATTTAATTATTTTTGATACTTCTAAGTCCATGTATTTTCTTCACATTGCTTTTTAATACCTTTTAAATACACCTATTAAAAAAATGACTGGTTTATGACCACAAATACATACAAGATTACCAGTGTTGGAAACACCTTGGTTTAGCCCACAAAGGGACAATGTTGAAGAGTTTAGCACTGTGAGACTTTCTGTATTAGCTCTAGGAAGGAGTTCCAAACAAAAAGCAATCCCACTGCTGTCCACCCACACCATGGCTAAACGCTCTGCAAAGTATGGCCGCAATTTTCTCAGCAAGGTGATAACATTTGGGCAGTTCGCAATTATCCAAGAAATGTTTTTCAAGTACTCTACTTCACTCTCTGATGTGTTAGCGAGCAGTACTAAAATGAAAAATATTAGATAAAATTTAAAATCTGAGCATTAATCTAAACAGATTGCATATTGTCTGACAAAGGTTATCTTCATTTGGCAATTCATTTATTCAAATATGCTAAATTATGCTGATCGGAAAGTTTGCATAACACAGGACTCAGAGAGGTTCTTTAACTGAGCCACTCAAGTGCTTTGGTCCTTGACTTTGATAGCAGCTATTGCTAGGATGAAAAACCCAAACCTCACAGATTGCTCAGTAGAATGCATGCATTAAAAGTGCACATTATTCTCATAACATGATCATCAGTACAAGACTTGTTAACATTTTCATGCACTGAAACTACCATTTATTATGCCAAGAATGACTAGTACTTTCCCTTTGGCAAAGAAAATGTTGCAAATCAAACAGTAGTTATGAGCTCTGCCACAACTCAATTACAGTCCTCACCATGGATGAAGTTATTTACTTCAGCACCAATTTTATGATTTATTCAGTGGTTCCATTGCTGTTAGCTCTGAACTTTTTAGTAATGATATTGCTAAAGACAAAAAAAAAAAATATAACACCTTAGAAAAAAAATAAATTTCCTTCTTCATAAAAAAAGAGTTATAAATTTCATCTCCCCATTCCTAAAGTTTTCCTTCCAAATTCTTGCTAATAATAAATCAAAGAACACACTGCAGTAAACATGTGGCAGTTAATAAAAATGATGCCACATCAGCCTTTTTTTTTTCAAATCTCAGCCTCAAACTGCTGTTTGATTCAACTCTGGCATTTAATGCAGCTAAGGCACAAATGGGGCTCTGCTGTTTTAACCCCCTATTTTACAATACTTGTCAAAATTTTTCCAAAGAGAATCACACATCTGCAGAACACTCATGCACTTTTCTTGAGCAGAAATGGCTAAAAATGAACCCTACCAGAGACACTGATTTTAAAGACTTTTACCTCTTGACACCTAACCAGTATTTTTCCTAATTTGATGGGAGGATGGGGAAGAACTACATGTGGACTGGAAGTCAGAAACTCTACAAAGAAACGTATTGCTTACTTTTGGTACTTTATGGTACAATCTTCCCTCCAGGGCACTGTGTAAGAGACAACTGAAGACACAGCTCACAACACAGTATTGCCCAGCAAGAACACAAGGCACTCTCGCCTGCCTCTCCTGCCAGCAGACAACACAAAAGGCCATCTCTGGGCCTGTAATGCCAACTTGCTGTTTTATTCACTGAGAAAGGACAGGACAGAATAAAAAGAGCAGACACTGCATCCTGTGGCTACAGCTTGGTGGCTGTTCCAACATGTGAACATGTCAAATGAGGGAGAGTGAGCTCCAGAATGTGAAACAGATACTCTTACCCTTTTTTATATCACTGTCATATGATATCTGCATCTACACATGGATGGATTTTCTTCCTTTCAAATGAAGAAAGCATTCACTCCAGAATATAAATAGTAAATAATCCTTCTGCATGACACACGTAAGATTTTGTGTTCAGTTAGCTCTGTTTTCATGGTGGGGAGGGAAAACATCTAGCACAGGTAATAACACCATAAACATACTAAGTTTTATTATGCAGGAACAACTGGTTCTACAGCACAGTTTTGACTTCAACACTACCTTACTTTCCCAACCAATGGCTTCTATACTAGTAAACTTTGCTTGTAGAATATTGTTTGATTAAAGAAAAAAATGTTAAACACCTATACATCTCAGCTGTACAAGAGTAGCTAGCCAGAATATCTTTTTCACTACATTTTTAATGTTAATGCTTAAAATCATTAACAAAAAGATACCAAAAAATGGAATTGTTAAATACATAACTATGTTACAAGAGTTGATTTTTTTAAAATTGTAGAATGGCAGCTGAGAGACAGATGTGGTATTTGGTTGTAGTTCACATGGATTTAATTACTGAAATAGAGTAACATACTAATAACAACACAAACATGAGTTTTAAGCACCTAGAATTACAATATAAATCATAGATCACATTAAAATTATTTACCTTCCACATTCCAGGATGGAATGAAAGTAATTTTACACACAGATGGGAAATACATTTAATGGTTTTCTAAATACACTGGGATCACTGTTTTATGATGCTTGTTTTCCCATTCCAGCTTTTATAAAAACACTTAGGATCCTCAGAAATGCGACTTTGACTTTTAGATACAAAGGAGTTACATGTTAGCATGCCTGACTTGTACCCCTATGCTGTTAAATCTTATTAGTGCCAACTCTGACAGTAGTGTTTCATGGTAAATCATTAGCAAAAGACTATAAGGGGGTTTCACTTTGCTATAAAATCATCTTCCTGCCAGTTAGGGTTGATTTATTCTCTGTTGAGGCAGATTCAAAGTCTACCTATTCTATAATTTCCTTTTTCTAAGGCATTATCTCCCAAGTTTTTTTCTGTTCAACTGCAAAGCAACAAAAGTAGCTCTGAAACAGGATTAAAAGATATCTAGCATGCTTTCCAGCAATATATGACAATTATTCTTGTTGATAAAAACAAAACTTGCTCAAAGAAATTTATTTAGTATTTCCTTGTCTCTCAAAAAAAAAATTACATTTTTAATAGAATTCATAAATTCTACCCTAAACTAAAACTATGTAGTTCTGCAGCAGTGGGTTAGGTTTCTGTAACTTTTTTTCCCCAACTCACATAGCAAGAAAAAAAACCCAACAAGAAAAGAACTCAAGAAACTTACTCCAGAGTACTTTTTCCTTTATGTTCCTCCCTCCTTAGCAACCTGTTGTACCCCTTATCCATGCAGGTTTGATCTTCCATCCAACTGCCAGATTCTGCCCCTAAGCCTCCATTACCTCCCTCCTTCATTTGTGCCGTTGTCCAAGGTCTTGAGGACATACAGCTCTTAAGGGGTGCTGCCTGCACTGAAACATGGTGCCACATTTCACTCTCATTCATTTTTCCACATATGAAAACTAGATAAGCAGCTCAGGAGCCTTCTGTCTGAAACCTTTCCTGGGGAAGGAGAGGAGCACAGTAACCATGAGTCCTTTCAAACTGAAAGCCAAATGTGGTAGCTCACACCAGTGCTGCAGTGCATAACTGTTCCCTCCTGGAGTGCAGCTCTGAGGCAGAAGATGGTGCTGTGACAGGAAATGGTAGGTGGAAAAAACACTCCTGCAGCACCAAAGGCGCAGCCACTCCACCAACAGTCACAGGGAAAGAGAATTGACTTGGGCTGCTTGTATCTAACATCAGGCAGCAGAAAAAAACATGGCTGGGCTCTGAGCTCGGTGCTGCTGTACACTCTGCTTACTGGATTCATGAAGCTTATGATGCTATTAGTCGTTGTCTATTAGCAGAGGAGATTGGCACAAATAAATAAGCAAAACCTTTTTTTTTTTTAGTGTCTGTCCCTTTAATTAGCTGAACACCATAAACAGATGAGTCTCATTTAAACATCTTGATTATAGATTTCTGGGGCACTTTGTTCCTAACCTGCTAACAGAGAGCAGATAAAGATGTTTAAGCTACAACCTCTCTTTGATGAACATTTTTCATTTTGACCAGCTCCTGAAGCCAAAAAGTTATTATATTTTTCAGGTAGATTGAGTAATGAGCTTTTCAGTAAGCTTCAGTAACACTTCAGAGCAATTCAGTTACTTTCCTCTCTTGCCACTTTATTTCTACTACAAGCAATTCCTTGCTCTGACATGATGTCACATTTTTGTTAAGATGGAAAGACCAAATGTGGATCCTTCTATTAATACATGAACCCTGCAACTTGCAAAAAGCCAAGAATGCTTATTTGAAGTAAAATACTTTAAGGACAGATGCATATAATTCTCACCTGTGTGAGCATGCTTGGCTAATGGGAAATATATGCATGTATGCACACACACACTGTAAAAAAAAATCAAACTTCAAATATGAACAAGCATGAGTCAACTGAAATTTCTTTATTCAACCACAGCTGAATGCAGGGTCTATTCATGTGTTCACAAGAAAAACTAAATGCAAAGGGTATACCATGAACTACTTCTCTTCACAATTTTTAACACAGAGCATTCCTTTAGAAGTGATGATTCATGTTCTACATAAAGGGGACTAACTAAGAAAGTAAAGAAAGCTTCTGAAATAAGTAGTGTTGACAGATTTTTTCACTACTTACTTTACTCTAAGTCAAAGTAAGTGAGCAGGATTTGGTACTTAATGCTAACAACTTCATTAAAAAAAAAACAAATAAAAGCAACTCTAGTGAAAAATCAACAGGAATTAGACATTTATTCTCCATCTAACATGTCTCACAGCACTAGCTGCCTGAAGCACAAAGGCAGGAAACACAAGACTGCATAAATCTATTATTTAAGCAGGGTGGTGGGGCAACAGAATCCTTATATCTGGAGTCAACTCAGCAAGACACAGCTCTCACCCACCAGTAAGACATTCATAAGAAAATTAGTAATGGCTGAATAACTGGATAAAGAAGTTTAAAAAAAAAATTCTCTGCAAGCCCTCTTCAGTTTTGTACCAATATCAAGTGGCCCCTATTAGTGCTAGGAAGTATGCATGAAAAGAAACAAGACCCGACAGCCCGGAGATCAGCAGCTCCGGCTCCACGCTGGCCTCTGCACCTGCTTCAGCTCAGCAGTGCACAAGAGCTCTGCGGGAGCGGGGCGGGAGGGGAGCGTGGAAGGCCATCAATAATTCATGGCTGAACAGCCAGACGGAAGACGAAGGGACTGCACACTGCATGGTGATTTCAAAGCTGGCATTCTTGAGAGTGTTCAAGGCTGTTAATGTGAGCATGGCCAGCAGGTATTTAGTGGTGTCTTCCAGCACATAAATGAGCTGCTGGAAGAGGCTTACGCTAGACTGCATCCCAGGCCTGAGCAGCTCTCCAACATGCTTGCTGAGATGGGTCGGTCTCTACCAGAAATTCAACACCAATTTCCTCCTTTCACATTCAGGAATCAAGTTGATAATCAGAGAGGTCTGACTGCTTTCCCACATTTAACACTGTTATCAGAATTAGGCTTCTGATATATAGGGTACTGACAACTAATACTGCAAAATAAACAAAAACCAAAACAATCATAGATCTTTATTCTCTGCTCATAGTCCTTACTCAGACAAAGGATTAGCCACCAACTTCCATGTATCATTTGTCTGGTCACTTCTGTTGCTATCCTGAATCCATGGAGTCAGTAACAGCCTTTTCAATGTAATATCAACTTCAATATACCTGGATGCAAAGATTTCTGTCACTCAATCACTGCATTGTCAGCCTATGAATTTCAGGTCACCCTGAGGGTTTAATGCTCATCTTCCTGGTATTAGCTGTTTCCCATCTTGTTTAGATTTCTGTCCTTCCCACTACCCTGTTATTAGCAACAAGTGACTGTCACAAGCATTTTGCCTTTGCTTTCCAGATGTAGTAAGAGAGGAATTTGGATTCTCTTACTTAAGAACACGCAGCTCCTCTTTACTGGTTCCCTGGGCTTCAGAGGAGGTTACTTCCCACCTCGCTGCATCTAGACCTCCAAGTGCCTCAGTCTCCTCATCTCCTTTGTCATCCTGCTCCCCACCACACACCTGTTCCTCTGAAAGTACAAGAACTTGTCACTCCAGTCCCAAGCTTGGAGAGCTCTCTGGGAAGCACCAAACATGCTCAGGAGGGAGAGGGCTCCAAAAACTGCTGCTTATTCAGTCTTGCTCTATAGAGTTGATGCTCCCTCTGAAACTCACTGTTTGTACAGCTTTTGAACCCACTGTCATACCCATATTTGTGGGAATGGGAGATATCAGATACAATTACAATTCTACAGTTCTACAAAAACAAGTGGTTACATATTAGAGAGGGTTCATCAGAGAGCTCACGTCAGTGCCAGGGCTATGGGAATTCCTGCACTGAGCACCCAACACCTATTAGCCTTCAGACAGCACACACACAAGAGAGACCTTATGTACGACCCAGATATATGGGAAAAGCTCCTGCTAAAACTTGCAGTCAGCTTGGAGATGCAAACCTGAGAGAAGCTATGTTTCTGTTACTCACCAGACTACCTAACATGCTTTTCCACTCTCAGCATTCTACAGTGCACTCAGTTTAAGACCAGCACCAGTTACATGCCTCCACCACAGTTCAGGGATATTTGTTCTTGCCTCTGCTTCAGAGTTTGCTGCCCTTGCCAAGGTTCCAACACATCTGAGTCAGGACACAGGAAAAGCTCTACTTGGTTGTAGTGCACAGAGTTGGAAGACAGCTGCTTATAAACCTTTGGGGTGCAGAGGAGGGCAAATTCTTGAACAGAAAGACAAACAGCCCAGAGTTCATTATTTAAAATTTGGTTACCTGTTGATAAACTCACAGGAAGCTTTCCCTCAACTTCAGAAAATAGCAAAAGTTAGATTGTTTTCAATATGAACAATACATGCCTCATACCTTAATCACAAATGAAAAAGGAACTATTACCTTAATAGCTAAATGTCACTGAGTACCTCCAAGTTAATGTTGGCTTATCATTAAGGGAACTGTACTAGAGACTTCAAACACCACAGGAATCCATATTTGCAGTTTTACTCAATATCTGCTGAAATATCCATTCACACAGCACAAACATAGGTATGCACCCCACATTCACCATCACTTTTCACACCATCTTTTCATGTGAGATTTAAGAACAAGAGACACTAAATTTGTGACATGTCCAACAGCTCCTCCCTGTTATTAGAAATTAAACTGCTCAGTTACCATATAGTACCTTTCACTGGTTCTAATTCTGAGAGGGTTTTCATGTTCATGGGAGTTTCAACAGGCACTGGACCATGAAGTTTTTCTCCATAAATTACCATAACATATTTTAATTTGTTATTCCTTTATCATTATAAAACTCCTCTTGATGATAACAATCTCAAGTTTTCCATATATTTTTACATTCAGAGCTCCAAGTATTTTCTGATCATTTTCATTGATAAGTTTGCATTTCATTAGTGTTTATGAGCATTTCTGTGGAAGTGTTACAACTCATACCACTGAAGTTGTGTGCACAGTTTGTTCACTCCTCACAGCACTGTTCCTACAAATGTCAGTCTTAGGTATATAGAAAATTTCAGGTCACTTCTGCACCAATTTATTGAGAAAATACTGACAAAGTAATAAGTAGATTTTTACAGTATGCTGGGTATTATTATCTAGCTGAAAAGATCAGTTTAAAGGATCTGTGATGAGTAGGAGGCAGGAATACATTCATGCCAATCCACTGAACTAGACTGGTTGCCACTGCCAACAGCTATGCTTTGGCTGATAAAAGTCTTTGAGCAACAACAATTGCTATATGCTCTGCACAAGGAAGTACAGAAATGAATTATCCACTAGTATTATTCTGAATTGCTGTTGGATTTTTCTTTACTACAGCCTTCCTCAGATCTCTAGTATTATTTAAAACTAACGATGCTTCAGTCATTCAAACATGCTACATGTAACCTGGTGCATTTGCTTCATCTGAATGATGCTAAAGGCAACTTCTGGCATGCCCCAGTTGCTGAGCTCAAAACATTTTTTTAGTGATGTATGCATGAACAGGGGTTTGCTGCTATATAGCTCTGTCCCTAAAAGGAAACATCAAAAAAGCCTGTCTTTTTAGATTGAGACCTCTGGGAACTGAAAACTAAACTAGCATAAAATATACTTCTCTCTCCTTCTTTGAGGTGAGACACCTGGTCAGTGGATGTAGATATAGGCAGAGGTGAGTAGTGGGATGCTGGAAGAGACCTTGCATCACAAATTTGGGACAGTATATTTCAAAGCCTGCATTTGGCCTCCTATGCTTGTATTCCTATCCTTGTTGCTGTTGCTTTATCTGTTAATTCTTTACCATAATTTCCTCCTGTGGAAAGCAAAATGAGCAATCTCTCTCTTTCCTGCAGTTTATGCAGCCAACCAGCCTCAGTGGCTGAGGTCAAGTGGGGATAAAGCCACAGCTCCTCTGCCAGCTCCCCCCCATGGCCTGCTTTGCCCTCCGCAGCCAATCCAATGGGGCTGTGCAAGCAGCAGCTGGACATGAGATGTTGTCTCTTAAAGCATGCTGTTGAGGGATCAATCTCTTGCTCCATTTTCTTGCATGGTCTCGGGTCAATCTGGCCTCTTAAACCAGTAGCAGCCCTTCTACAAGTTTTTATTTTTCTCAGTAAGGATCTCAAGGAATTGTAGAAACTCATGACTTGGATGTTTTTCTCTTTTAAAACAGAAATTTAGGAGAAGTATGTTCTGTCTTTTCAGCTTTATCTGTCGGCACAATTTTTAAAATAACTTGTGACTGGGCACGTTAGAGGATGTTGTTTCTTACTAAATTTTAGTGCCTATATTACACTAAATCACATTTATGAATTAGGTCTTATAATCACCAAGGCATAAGCAAGCTATAAATATGCTTGCTATAAATAGCACCTGCTATTAATACTATTAGCTCTGGGAGGACAAAACTTAGACCAGGGACATTTCTAATTGCAACTGACATGAACTGAATGAGCAGTGAGCATCAAACTGTATTTTGGAAGAGAAAAGTTGCCTTACAAACCTATTCCTTACCTGTCTGGCAACAGTTCAGTGACCTTCACAGCTGGGTGAAGAGTTACAAAAAATCCAACCCCAAGAAGATGGAGAGCTTTCCTGACTCAGATATAGGCCAGGGAATTAAACCTGGTGTTTGCTTTAAGTCATAGACAGCAATCAGACATGAACAGAAGAATTAATTGCTCATCTTCTCCTGGATTTTAAAGATGCTTCCCCAACACAATTAAAATGGAATGCCCAAATATCACTCAAACCTTGCCTTTCCTTGCCTCAGCCAGCCTCATGGAGGGGGAAAGGCCACCACCATTCCAGCAGCTCCCCAAGACCGGTGGCTTTTTGCCAGTGAGCATTTCCAGCTTCTTAAAAAGAGGACCCCAGTTCTTGCCACAGGAATACTGGGCCCCTGGGGACAGGCTGTGCCTCCTCAGTCCTGTTTGAACCTGCTGCATGTACTAATGTGGACAAATCAAGTTTGACACACCCATCCATGCACGTGGGACAGCTAATGGAAATGGATACAGCTTCCTGCACAGACAAGGCACATAAAATGACTCTTGCACAGGCAAGCTGAGTATCTTTAATTAGCAACACACCGCCATTACAGGCTTTGAAAAGAAAATTCAATTTGCACCTAATTTGAAAGCTTTTTACAATCTTTAATTAGTAGCAACTATCTCTGCTAATAAAACTAAATACCTTCTGCACATGCTGTTACCTAAGAGGGCATGAGGTGCAGCTGCTCAGGCAATCAGCCTTTCACAAGAGCACTCTGGAGACAGCAATAGTGAGGAAACCTGGAGCCCTCCAAGGGGCCATGCTACCACTGCAGCAGCTTCTTGCAGGGTGCCTGGCCAAGCCCTCTATGCAGCTCTGCTCTCCACAGCTCCTTTGACAGGCTCTTCCAAGAAATGGAGAAATGGCATTTCTCTTGCATTTCCCAGCTGAAAGAGGCAGATTGCCCTAGCCATAGCACTGTGTGGCAAAGGCAAAGCTGTTGATTGAGCAACAGCCTTGCCCTGTCTCCATCCCACCGTGCTGAGCAGCTGCTCAGTGTTTCCAAGCTCATGATCTTCCCTGAGCAAAGAGGAACATTTGCAGATAGGGTGGGGTTGCTGCAGCAGTTTAGGGTATCAGTGCCCTCAGCTGTGTGTATGATAGGATTTGTAAATTCCCCCCAGAAAAATCTGCAGAAGCAGATCAGACTGCAGATTGTATTCTTGTATTTTAGTGCAAACATCACTTCAGAATAGCTTTAATCTATTACACTGGGCTCTGAAGAGGTGCAGCTAAGGCTGAGACCACATACTCTTTCCAGTCTCTCATGCAGAAGGTAACACAGAATAATAACACCTGAAGCCACTCTAGCAAGGCTCCCTTCAAGCTCAGGCTACAGCAAGGGGAGGGTGCGAGATGTGCAGTGGACATTTGCTTGAGAGAATTTTTGTTAATCTTCTGCTCCTCCTGTAGATCTGACCTCTAGCACTGCAGTGGTGTTTTAGAGAAAGATAACCATTTACAAGCTAAAACCCCTACCTCTTCTCTTTTCCAGCTGTGAACTCCCTGCAGTCAGAGCGTGGCAGGTGTGGCTGTCAGCATCCCTCTTGTTGTGCAGGTGACTCTGGAAACACAGCTTCTAAGCAGTGAGTCACAGTAGTCAGGTAACTTTAGTTCCCAAGTGGCACAACCCACAAATTTACTAACTTGAAAGCCTCAGAAGGCTAGGCAAATTGAGGTAGAGCAAGTGTGTCTGCACTGTGGGACCCTTCACTTATTTTCTCCCTCAGGATAAAGCCTACCAGCCTGAGCAGACTCACAAAAAACCCAAACCATGGCACATCTCTAGGATCTTCTCCTATTACAGAGGGCACATCTCTTCTGCAGAGTGATTGGAAAAAAGCCAAATGCCTTGCAGTTCTCAGTGTCTCAGCCTCCTTTAGAGCCTCCAGCCACCTGAACTTTGAGCTACACAACTTCAGCAATTTTCCCAAGTACAAGTCTTTAATTGAGCAATATGTTCAGTTCATCAAAAAAGCCTGCATTAGCAAAAATCAAGTCTTTGCCTTGGAACACCCATTTCGGAGGATTGCTCATTTTCTTTAGCTGTGCATTTTGTGGGGAATGTATGAACTGCCTTTGGCAAAGATCTGGCAGCAGAGTCTATGACAGTGTTCTGAGAAGTGACTTCTTATCTGACTACAGCAAGACTGCTGGTCACATCTCTTCCCTGACAGCTCAGATGATGAAAAAAGTGCTGTATTTTGTTCTGTATTTTGTTTTTGTTGTTATTTTCATTGTCACTACTCCATACCTGTCAGCTTCTTCCCACTCTAAACAGTTTAGGGTTGTTTTTTTTTTTAAGTGTTCATTTTAACACTGAGAGCAAATGAAGTAGTTACATAGGCATTATATTATCCTGAACACTTGTTTTATTCAACACCTAGATAATAAGCACTTCCTCATTCAAAGCAGCATCTGAAAACTGCATGCTTATTTTAAAAGATACCTCAAACTATTGAAGAGTACACTAAAACAGAGGTTGCTATGGTCCATTTGACAAGAGCATATATTTTAACTACTTAAAAACTTAATGGAAAATTGTAGAGTTAAAGAAGTACCTTTGAAGCTCTATACACATTCACATGAAAATACAGACAATTTAAAAACCACTTAACCTCCTGTGGCCACAGTGACCTAAGTAAGCATATTTGCTGAATCTATTACTACTGGCAATATTCAGTACACCAGAGCAAAGCAAATCAAAATCAAGTTCTTGTTCTCTGCTAGAATTTTACCCAGCGTCTCTCAACAAGACCTGGAAAGCCCAAAGCCAGCCCATGCTTCCTTTCACCATGCAGGTGAAAGCCAGCTGGTTCTACCAGGATTTCTTCTGTCCTTCAGTTACAAGAAGTGAACCATGCATACCTACAAAACAGTGATTTCTCAAGGTTTCAGAGCACAAAACAAAAACTACACCAAATTTACTCATTATTCAGCAGCACTTTCTCTCTCTTTGGCACTGTTATGATCACTGATCATTGATCACTGTAAATGATCAACATTACCCTTCTCTATTTTCTGTGCTACTGTCACCGATCATAAATAACAGAACAAATGTGTGAGCACACAGTTTAAGGAGGGCTACCCTACTTCATTTTGTCATCAGCATAAATTTCAGCATGTCATTTTTTCTGGGCACCTCTTACCCCAAGAGCAGCACCATGTCATTCCTGATTAAAATTTTGTTACGACTTTAAGAAATAAGTGTACATTTAAGCTAATTTATGCTAATAAAACCCTTTTCCTCTCCACGTTAATATACCTTGTGTCTTCTGCCACAGTACTGCAGACTTGAACATCAGCAGTGGTTTATGAGCAGCAATGAGCTGTGCTGCAGATCAGATCCAATTTGTGTTGGCAGATCAGTTTGGAAGTCTGGACTGTAATAAAAATGTGGCACAAGGGAGGCACACTGCCAGAGCCATGTACATGTAAGGCATGTTTACATGCCTGGTAATGGCCAGGATGGGGAGCAGGTCCAAGGCTGAAATTGCCCAGGAAATTTCTAAAAATCAGGATTAAGATGCATTGCCAGGGCTGTGAAGGAAACCTTGCACATAGGCTGCCTACACTGTGTCTGACTTGGAGCTCTTAGCCACATTTCCACGAATAACATCAAATTCAACTTACATGGAACAGTATCTGTGTCACTGGGCTTATTCAAACAAGTGTAAGCAACCATCTCCTCTCCAAGTCATTTATGATGACTGCAGCATTTGCAAACCTGCAGTTTCAGATGCTGCAGGAGGCATCAGAAAGGTATTAGGATATACATTACTATAATCCTTTAACTGATGAACCTAAATAAAAATAAACCATAGGGGGGAAGTGCAGGGAAAAGTGCAGCAGAGGCCTAAGCTGTTCTGCACAGCATGCTCCTCCCTGATCTCTATTATTCTCCAAGATCACTTACAGGTCTTTTCTACTGATATGGAAAATTCACATTTATTAATGAGCCCCAAACACACATTAGCAGTAAATAGAAGAAAAGATGTCACTGGGAAGTAACCAAATGAAAAGGGTATGGTTAGAGTGAGGTGGGCACGGGCAAAGAAGGTAAAGGCTGCCCTGGGATCTCACCACCCCATGGCTTCAGACAAGGCTGCAGACAGCCTGGGAACAAAGGTGAGAGGCCATTCTCTCAACAAGGTAAAGGTCAGTAGGTGCTGGAGGTGTGGTGTGGGCCAGATACTAAACCATCAGTCCAGAAAAACACTCAAACACATTAACAGATCTGCTGAGACTTCCTTTGTTCTCACATGTCGCATGGGAGGCAAGCTGCCTGTAAATGCAGAGCACTTAGATTTTTTGATCTCTGGCAAGCAAACAGTGCTCAGTCCCAGTGACTTATCTGGTGGGACCCTATCTGCCTTGGCTCCTCCAAATTTCTACTTCTGACAAAAACCTTATCTTCTTTCTCTGAAAGGCAGCCCCAAGGCAGGTGATTCTTCCTCACCTTTAAAATAGATTACTTGTCAATCTATTTTAACTCCAGTCGAAAAACTCAACATATTTCAGTAACTCCAGTCCCACAGTTACTGTGCTATATCAATCTAAAGCAAGAGCTTTGCTCTGCCCCACACATGAATGTGAATACCTGACACAGGATTTTTGTTTACTTTTTAACCACAGACCAGGATTCAGCTTGGCTCTGCAAGACCCTAGCAGGGGGTGACAAGGGTGCTTGGGAGGACAAGCAAATGTCTGAAAAGCTTGTACCAGCAGTCTTTTAGTGATGACAGCACTCAGCTGCAGAGTTTCTTCAAGTAATAATAACTAAGATATTATAAAATATCTACTGTACAAGATGATTCTGGGGAATACAGCTACTACAGAATAATCAATCCCATAGAATTAGAAGCAGTCTTCTGAGCCTAATGTCTGTTAAGGCATCTGAGAATTATTCATCATCTCATGATAACTGTATTTTCTCTAATGTATTATTGCTTACATGTTAATGGCACCCTTACAACATCTAAAAGCCTATCACACCCAGCACCACACTGCCATTTATTTCCTGTGTATGTACCACTTGCTCTCATCAATGTCTCTTCTCAAGCCTTTTTAGCTGTTGACCCAATTTAATACCTTCCTGGAGACTGCCATCCTAGCTGTAATTACAGTAAAGAAGGACTTCACAATAAACGCATTTCTTCTGAATCCACAGCATCTATTAACTCTTCTCTTAGTGTATGTGCCCGCCTACCAGGCATATTACAAAAAGATATGCATTTGGAAGCACAAACTCTGTGTCTTGCCAGTACAATTCACCTAAGAATAAATATTGAGATACCAGTAATGAAAACCAAGCTAATGCTTTAGTTAGCATTTTGCAGTGCTATACAGGTTTAGAGAAGAATTCAGGCATTTTAGCAATTTGTGGTATGTTACTCGTGACACTGCAACCTAGCTTTACCTCAGTGGTAAATACAGCATGGCCATCACTCAATTTAACCTAATTTGGGTGCTCTTTCTCTGACACTAAGATTGCAATGAGCCCTATCTACAGCATAACTGTAACACACATTAGAATAAGACAGACCATACACTACACTCACTAGCAACCTCTAAGATTACTTGAGCTGAATGACCTTCAGGTATAGCCACACTCTATAAAGTAATATATGCTTGGTGTTCACATTTTCCTATCGTTTTCCAGTAGTCTTCCCTTTCTGCAACTCAGATCTGCACTGGAAGTAGTTAGTATGCTGACAACTTGCCAGATGATCCTGGTAATTAATTTATCATTCATAGTATCAGACCAGGAATCCCCAAATGTTAAAAACAAACCAACAAAAGAACAGGCCACTACTACTTATTGCCCACCACTCCCCAAAGAAGAAACAAGGAAAGAAAACAGCTTTGAAGTAACCCTTGTGGTTTTTCACTTCCTGTGCTCTGTTTCCATGTAGGAAGGGCATCATCTACTCTTTCTCTCTTCGTGGAAAAGTATTTCCATGCCCATATGAATCTAGTGGAGCTTAGAAAACAATTTGCACAATTTCCCAGTCAGCAGTAGGAGCTCCAAAGCTAGGGCACAGAGCCGATGGGGCTGTGCTGTCCTGTGCAGGTGAGGTACCACCTCCAAACGCAGGGTGAGCGTATCCAGCCAGGTTCACACGTCTCCCATTTCATCTCATTCCATCCATAAGCAAGCAACTGACAGAGGTGTCAATCCCAACAATAGGTGGAGGTATCCTTTGAAATCAGGACACCCAGAACAGAAGGATGCAGAGCTTCCTAGGCATCTGTATTAGTTCATCAGATTTGGACACACAGCTCTCAGACAAAACTTGAGATGAGGAAAGGAAACAGGGCTAGACACCAGCAGGGGGTGATGAGAACAAGTCAGCCATGTCAATCCCCACAGCCTTGACGGAAGTGTTATTCTCCATTAACTATTAATTAACTAACAGCTAGGAAGCACTGACCAGTAAGGAACAAATATGACAAATGAAAACCCACCAAAACACAAAGCTTGTGTCAGTCTTGCACAAGGTTTTACATTTACCCCAAACTCAGTAGAAGACCCAAGAGCTGCTATGCACATTCAAAACATCACAGCTGTGTCTCCCCAGCATCACAACACCAGGATTTAGCTGTTCTCCAAGTCACTAGGTAAGAGATATTAAGCTGCATTCAGGCACTAAAGAAAGCAATTACCACTATTCAATAAAATTTGTAGTTATGCAATCTTATACAATGTGACAGGTTAATCATGCTTCAAGGCACAATATGATTGCCTAGAGGATGTGGAAAGTGCTTCTGGCCCATAGTGTTTTATGAACAGTTACTCTTATCTTTCTCCAAAACAGGAAGATAAATAGATGTTACAAACACAGCCAAATCAAATTATGTCAAATCATATGCACTAATTTGCACAAAAGAGCTATCAGAACCTTTTAATCACTTCTATTTTCTTCTTTTTTAGTAAAAAAGCAATTGATCGAAAAGGCTGAAGTTCTATGAAATATTAAGAGAAACTTGATAAAAAATGTTCTAATTTGTGCCTTCTCTATTTTTAACGTAACCTGGGTTCGTTCACAGTCTGTTGATTAAAACTATTTACATGCAGGTTTTGTTTCACCTCCCATTAAAAGACTGATTGCAGCTATGGCACAACTAACAAAATATCCTCCTCTGCTAAATGAACAAGCATGAAAAAACAATGAAAATTTAAAAGATTTTCATAATAGTTAACAGATAAAATTCATATGGGAAGCATCCTCTGAAGAATGAGTTTTACTTCTCAAACATAATGTGAATAATATATGACAAAAGTGGAGCAGAAAAATATGCCTATTTCTTTATGGCAATATCACTGCATGGATGGCAAGGAGATCTTATTTTAACCACAATAACAATATGCCGTCATTTTCACGGTGATCTAAAACTTTAAGAGCAAGACTTTGATGCTAATGTTGTTTAACTATCCAGTTATTTCCTAAGTTGCCAGCCAACTTGTCACATGATAATTTTAGTTTTAAAGGAAAAAACTCCCACCAAAACCAGAGACAGTGTAAAATAAGTACTAGATAGAGTTGTTCCAGACTGTTTATTAGCACCATGTCATACAAATTGTTATAAGGTTTGCATGGATAAATCAAAGCTAAGACCAGGGATGAAATTCCTAGAAAACACAGGATTAATTTATCAAATTAGCTTAGAGGATTTTCATGGTTGATCATAAGTTTATGCTGTTCTCCAGTCCCTTTCCATTCACTCATATGAGAGAGTATGGGGAATATAGATCTTATAAATATCTTTTGATTTTTGTCCATATCCTGATTAAAACTGGGTGGTTTCCCATGGTGGGTACCAAGAGCTAATACAATAGCATGAGATTTTTTTCTTTTGTCTGTATAGATAATCCAGGCACTTGTTCTGAAAAGAAAAAAGTGCAGAACTGTCAGCTAAGCAGAGTCCAGGAAAGCAGAGAACATTTTTTTTAAAGTCTGCCAGCATTGAAACCTGTAATAGATACATCCAGGTTTTTTTACTTTCTGGAGAGAGTGCACTTGTAAGAATTCCTGTCAAAGCTCTGAGATCACATCTCTTGGGGACAGCTGACATTAAGGCTTTTTCTTCTGAGTTGCTGAAATTAGGTCATTCTTTTTACTATTGTCACCCCTTAGCAGAGGAAAGTTTCTTTTATCAAAGCCATATCTTCTGACAAATGCACTTCAGCGAAAACTTTCCATCAATGTTTTTTCTGTTTGGATTTTGTAGGGAAACTTGCACAACTATGGAAATTTTTTCCAAACACAGCCGCCATATTAAAAAAAATTATTTTTATCCGAGTTACTATGCTTTGAATCTATGTATTTTTCTTCCAGAGCTCAAAAATTTTTAAAAAGTACCTAGCAGAGCAAGCTCTTCACACAATATGCACCATTCTCATTAGAAGTAGCTGCTACCAGATTTTCAAAAAGTGCTGAAACAGTAGAAATTATTCTGCCATATTCACAGCACATCATTAGCATTTCATTGACTTACACCAAAGTACTCTAAACTTGCATCAACATAGGTAAGCTGAAACACAGGACACATGCACCAAGTGGATACAGGGACACCTGGGGGCATCCTGCACTGAGATTTCTAGGATTTTTACCTGAAGTCAGCTGTGCATGAACCTGTAGCAGTGTTTCCTGCTGTACTGAGCCCTGCAGCACCGACCATATCGTGCAGCCTCAGCTTCCCACTTGTGGGTGGATGTTCAACCCTTGCTCCACTACATACCATAAACATTCCATGTCCATGGTCCCTGCACTGATTAGATGTCACAGGTTCTGATTTAGAAGCATATGATTCCTATTTCTTGTTGATCAAATCCTGTTGGTTTTATTAGGATTAGTTCAGATTCAGACAAGCCTGAAGCAGCAATAAATCCAAGCACTTCTGAACTTCAATTCCACAGAAGACCAAGCTCTACCATTCTTTTTTTTTCCCTAAGATGGGCGGGGAGCAGGGTTTAAGGCTGATTTGCCTCCTGCATAATGCCTTCACATAACTCTCAAACATTTTCTAGCTCTTTAAAACAAATGAGCAATTTCAAAATATCACGTAAAATTTGGCATAGGAACAGAATTCAGAAACTGCCTTTTATTCTTATCAAATCATTGTATTGAGGAGGCAGATTACAAATATGTTTCTCATATCAAAAACCAGGCAATTCAAAAGTAACTGGCCATTTCTTCCTTCTGTGCAACTGCAGCATTGCAGCAAATAATTTTCCATCTGGCAGCTGGTCTACCTGTACCATTTTCTTCCCATTAGTCCTGCTTGAGGTTTAGAGGTATCAGCACCAAGCAGAACACCGCTGTTACACAGATGAGATCTTCCAGTTCCCAGCTGAAGGATAACCTCCTCAGGGCACTACCACTAAGGTGAGGCCAGGCATCGTGATAGGAGAGCCTGAGGGAGGGACGCACAACTTCTGCACCATGCAGTTCTTCAGGGAGAACAGGTTCTGGTCTACACAACAGAAAAATAACTTTCTCCATCTCCAAATTGTATGCCGTT
The DNA here is from genome assembly GCA_013399945.1 of Ploceus nigricollis. Lineage (NCBI taxonomy): Eukaryota > Metazoa > Chordata > Aves > Passeriformes > Ploceidae > Ploceus > Ploceus nigricollis. Next base: position 643,459 of record VXBC01007213.1, read on the forward strand.
CACATTTTACAGTTCTTAGTACTCTCTGCAAAATCCTGCTCTGACTCTGTGGGATGTGGAGTTAAGACTGTTAGGACACTAGGAAACAAATGTCTGGAAAGATTCTGTGTAGGGAATATATTATTTTACAGACTTTCCAATGGAATTATGCACTGTACCTTGCACACAGTAGGTTGAACAATGGAAAAACATTTACAGCTATTCCAGGAGCCATAAGGAATTAGCAGTTGTTTTTGAGTTGCCAACACTTAACTGAGGAGTAGGAGCCTCTTGGCAGAAATGGTGCTTTTGTTTCAGGTGAACACAGCAAAGCACAGCTTGGCAGCAATGTCACTCTTCTCCAGATCAGCTCTAAAAAGGAGCTGGGAGCTTTCAGAACTGGATATTTGGCCATAAATATGCCCATATGTTAGTCAATATAATTCTTCTAGAATAAGAGCAACCATGTAAGTGACAGTAAGGCCCAGAGTACCTTTTCCACCTAACCATTTCCTGCAGGGGAAGAAAGAGAAGCACAGAGGCCAGAGGCTATAAAGGGATCAGATTAAATGCTGCTGTGCCCCTGCACCCAGGGATTATGGGAGACTGCCACACTATAGCCCACAGGGTCCTCTCCACTTGAGACCTAGATGATAAAGGGGAGCTCATGGATGACTTCTTTTCCCTTTCATGTCGTAAAACACAAAACGCAAAAACGTAAAGCAGTGTTACAGGGTCTGACCAGAAATCTACCCACTCCTGCACTCTCTAAAACACTGATCAATACACATGTCTAGACAAAAGTGCAAGAACTGGGTGACTGTGAATATAGTAATTCTAAGTCTGTTTGGTACTCAGGTTTGAGGGATTTTATTATTTTATTTTAAAAGACTCCTTTCAGTGACTACAGAAGCGCACGTTTAAAGGTATGGACATGATAGAGCAAGTATTGTCCTTGCTCCAACTGCCCCTAGTAATGTTACAGCTGATAGTTTCACGCTGCTTCATATTTAAGGTATGCCTTCCAGCACTCAAACCAGTTCATAAAGCTGGAGGGAGAGGGAATCATCTGCCCACAGGTATGAGAAAAGCTAGCAAGAAAGTTCATTTTGGAGTTTTAATTCTGCTTTTAAACCAGTGTCTTTCCTTACTTCTTCAGTTCACTCGTGAAGCCTTCAAAAAACACTAGAGAAACTAAAAACTGTAACTGCTTTTGCATTATGCCTGACAGTGCCACTTTCACGGCTGTATAGACAATGACATTACAGATGGTGACAAAGTCAAGGTAATGGTTTGTGAAGTGTTGAGTACTGCCTGTTTAACTGCCCAGTGACAAAGCCACCAGTAAGATCTTCATTCAGAAAAGCATGGAAGGATATACCTTCACCACTCCTATTAAGTAGAGCATTTAAGTATGCATTTAACTTCAAGCATCTGCTTATGTTCTGAAGGGCTTATCTGGGGAGTAGGTGTTTATTAACAGACCTTTCCAGAGGGGTGGTTTGCAGATGCGCTAACTACGTAAGATCCTAAAATATAACTACAAAGGAAAGTAATTCAGAGTTTTTCGTGATTACCATCTCACCACACAAGCTAATGGACAGGGCTTTAAGTTGAACCAGTAGAGGGAACCCAAATGCCACTCACTTCGGCTGCCTCCCTGCAGATGCAACATCACTCATAGGAACACACAGGGTTGAGAGCTCCCAAGTTTTAGCCTGCTTTTGCTACAACCACCTAGAAAGACACAGTGTTCTTCATTATCTTATGGTCTATCATGGATATATGGACTTTTCAGACTACATACACTGCATTTCTTAAAATAATTTTTAAAGGACAAATATATTCAATGTATAGTGTTTGTAGAGCCTGAGCTAGCCAATTTATATTATCCAACTTTACTGCTCCATTCACATTATGCCTGTCTCCTATTATACCATATAATCTAATGCTCACAGTATGCACAATAATAAAGAACACCTGAAAGGAAGGAAGACATGTAAGGACTCAATCAACAACATTGCTGTCTTTGGTTTTTTATATATATAACCATTTGGTAGCACATTTGTACCATTTTCTCACTGTATATATTGGTTTGGGGGCGGGGGTAGTTGCCCTTGATACAGATTTTTCTGGCACAAAAATCTTGCAAGTGGGAGTTTTCCCCCCACTGCCTGAGAATTTCTTCTGCTTAAGTGTTTTGGAAAAGCTACAGTGTGTTTCCCATGCATTTTCTGGCAGCCTACATCAATCCCTTTTCAGCATCTTGAACTGAATTTGCATGTGAAAACAGATTACCCTAAGACAATTACAATGTCAACTGATCAAGAAACTCCTGCACTGCTAGGATTGTGGAATTTATTTAAAAAGGACAATGAGGACTTTGTTGAAAAGTGAACACACTTGAAAGACTTTAGGAAACTTGAAAACTCTTTTTTTTCTTTTCGTATCACATTCTGTGGGAGAGAGCTATTGGCTTCTCCTTAAGTTAAATTCACTCATCACACCATTTCTTTCCTGTTTAAGTGTCCAGAGGGAAGCTTCACATACACTTCTTAAAAACAAGTGCAACTGTATCTGTTCCTCCTGAGGATGCAAGCACTAACAGATAATCCAGAGTAATAAAGGCAGCAGAGCCACATTAAAAAAACACAGAGCATTGGATCCTAATAGTAACTCTGCACTAATTTTATCCACTGCATCATGGCTTCATCAAACATGACCAACCCTCTTTCAACCTTCTCTCCAAACTGAGGACTCTCAGACAATTCAGCATCAATTTGTAAGACAGCTGGCTTCATGTGCTTGATTATTTGAGTTGCTCTTCTCCCTATTTTCTTGAGCACCACTAACCTTGAGAGGTGGATACCAGAAGCATTAGCTTTCATAGATTTCACATTAGAAGCAAAAGTATTTGCTGGTTTCCCTGTTGTCATCTCCGTCAAAAATCTGTAATTCCCTCCAGCTCAGTTTCCTCTAAAAGGATAATCTGCTGCTGACACCTGTTGTCAGCAGTGAGGGTATTTTAGCAGGGAGTGAACATTACCTAGGGAAAATACTCTCAAGATCACACTGCATGCAGCTGGATTTCAGAAACTACAACTGGATTATGCCCTCCCCCTATCCAAGAAGAAAAGGGAAAAACAAGGCTTTTAGCATAGATGCAAAAACAGCAAATTTGTCACAGTTGATACTCGCACAACTCCTTGATTTGCTGGAGACAAAGGATGAACTCAAAGGGCTGGGAAACACGAAGTGTGAAGTTCATTCTCCTAATGTTTACATGGAGAAAGAAAAGTACAACCCTCTTGTATTTTTAGACCACAAACTTGAGACCAAATCCACTATGTCAAGCACTGATATAGGTTTAGGGAGGGAAAAAAGAAATAGGTTCTGGCTTAATATGAAAGCACACTGGATGAATTCAAAAGCAGGTCTGCTTATGTGATTTATAATAGGATACTGTAATTCCTGGACTGAAGTAGATTTATGTGGCCTGTATGTAATTTAGATCCAAAAGGAGAAGCCGTGTCACTTACGGTGAAACTTAACTGTGAGGTATGTGCTCCATTCTCTTGCTTGTCAGGCATTTCAATTATCTCTCTGGTACTTTGTTATAAATAAAGCTGCAAGGAGATCTTCTAATCCAGGCTGTCTGGAAAAGCCAAGGGCTCAGAGAACCCAAGATTCACTTGTATAATAATTGGGTTTTAACTCAGAACTACCCAAACCTGTGATTAAATTTACACAGAAAAATCCTAAAGTGTTATACTGCCACAAAAGCACAGTATTTATCCACCCAGTCATACTCAACAGCCACCACCAATCTTCATTTGAAAGGCAAAAAAACTCTAAGCCATGTGCAATCTGTACTTCTGAAATTCCCAGTTTCCAACAGCTGGCTTTCTGGCCACAGAAGGTTTAGCATTACTCTCAAAAGCACACAGTTTCAAACACTGTCAACTGTTCTACTGTCTGAATTACAAGACAGTTGTGTTAACTTCAACCAGCTTAGCTCTATAACCTTTCTCCTTCTCTTTTCACCTCCTTTCCATAGTTTGTCCTGCACTTTGCTACATACAATATCTCTTTTATTTCAAAAGACTAAATTTAAAAAAAATATAGATTTCATAGCATAGAATATATCGCTTTTATGCCCCATATAATACTGTACATACAGCTGATAGCACCACTTAAACATTACCAAGTTAAATAGACTCTATTCTGCTGCTTTAAAAATATATATTCTAGCAAGTCAAGTGATTCTTACAGAGGAGATTACTTTCTTGAATGTTAAATTCAACCTCCTATCAGGAACATTCTCCAATCCTTTCTCACTTACTTATTTGCAAGCAGCCTTTGCTAATATTTATCTTTTGTTCATTAAAAATCTTTTCCAGAATATCAATTACAACCTACAGAGTCTGAAAGGCAGTTCTTGAACTGACAAGACTGCTATCTTCTCACCTGCACATCCATCCAGACCACGGAGATCCCAGGAAACCCAGCCCATAACACCAGCTCACACACAGAGCATGCCTAATAAAAAAAAAAGGGCAAGGAGCAGAGAAGAGAGTAAATCCCCAATCTGAACCACACCCAGAAACAGGGTGTGGTTAATCAACCTGCACTGATTTCACCTGAGCAGTTGCTTTCCAGGAACCTTCCTAGAGAGATGTCTCTAGGCAGCCAACCAGGAAGCATGAAGTACAGATAATTCTAAACTGTTCAGACAGCCACATCTACCTCTAAAATGCAATCCTGAAAGGTCCTGTACAATGTTACATTACCAGAGGACATCTTCTGTCTTTACCTCTTGAAATTCAAAGCACTAATTAAAGATGTTTTGGTTTTCTGTGACTGGAGGGCAGGTAAAATTTAACCTAATACCTCTGCCACAGAAGGTGACAGCATTTATAAGCATCAACACTAGCACTTTCCTGTTCTCAATTACTTGTGTTTCTGGACTTACTGGCAGTAAAGGAAGCACATACTGCTCACTACTAATTTGTTCCAAGTTTAAACTAAGAGTTAAATCCCCTATGGTAGCCTCAAACATCACACAGCACTTGTGAACTCGTGTATCTTTCCAACCAGGAGACAGTATTTGGATTCACTGTATACTTTTCATCTGTCATTGCCGTGTCACAAAATTTGATTACCCTTGATTACAAGATGAGAACTGCTAAGTTAAAAACCTGTAATGCTTTGGGATAGTGTCTTTAGGACCATAGTAAAGGTCTGGTCAGTTACTGAATTTTTCACCCTGGGGGTGGTTAAACACTTGGAGGAAGATGTTCACACAAAGCTGAGAATTATTGAACCAAAGGGTGTCTTGAAGTGGCAAGTTGCCAAGCTAAGGCCATGTCAGGCCCCCAAAAAAGGGGCTTTTTGGAAAACATCTTTATTAGAATAGCTGTATGGACACACTGGCAGATACCTCATAAAAAAGGTACAACCCATTTCATAGCTGTAAAAATATTTTTCAAGAGTGCTACTGTTCACAGAAATTACACTTCACTTTAAAAAGGCTGATGAACCACTGCATATCATTTGCACTCAACAAATAACATAAATAATATCTACTATGGATGTGATCTGGATTTACCAGCTCCTCAGTCATGCTGGTAATGTCTCCTAAATGGTCTGCTAAGTAAAAAACAGCACAACATTTCTACATAGTATTGCTAATTTTGTGAATGCTGTGCTAGAAGAGAGAGGAAAATTAAGTTCTCCCATACTTCCTTGAGTTTAGAGCACATTTTGGAGTTGTGCTAAGCCATGAAAGCACAGCGGCTTAAAGTATTTGAAGGAATTGGTTGTACTTGCAGTGGATCCCCTGGAACTTCCTAGCTTGGCACAGGTGATGAGCAAGCATATAGACATACATACAGACATGCATACACCTGCATGAAGGTGTGCCCCTCCTTAAAGATGGCTTTGCAAAGAGGGTGGGAAGCAGCGAGTTTGTGATTTTTCTGTTTTGAAGTGTCTGCCTAAAAACATTTTAATTGCCTAACAGCTACAAATAAATGTATTGCAAATGGACATAAATATAGATTCATTTTGAGGCATTCGGCATGATTGCTTTCCTTAAGTGATGAAAATTACTATGTAAGCCAAAGTCATAAACTGAGTGAAATGATTGACTCTCAAACCACCATCCAAACATTAAAACCTCTGAATTGATAGTAAAACAATTTTATATTGAAGTATTTCTTCTCCCTGCTGAGGCCTAGACCTTTGTAATTATTGGTGGAATTCTTATCACTAGAACTTTTTATCAACAGAATTAATAATGGAAAAACCATCAGACACACTGCTAATTATTATGCTATAAATTTAATTAGCAGCAATGAAAAATATGTCATTGTAATTGACTCAGGTGTCATAAACAAGTGAAATACAGGACAGTCAGGCAACCACATGACTATCATAATCCCTGTGATAATAGTAAAATGCTAAGTGAGAGGGTAATGGACCACTTTTTTTTTTTTTGCAAACCATATAAATAAGGAATGTCATCTATATTATTATGGCAAATTAAAGTTTGATTAGGTGCTGGGAAGACATAAAAAACACTTCATAAAAGTATAAAAAGTATAGCAGTAATGTGAAGGATGCTGAAACCTCCCCGAAGTCATCCTAAAAGAGAAACTATGGGAACTGTAAGAGCAAAGAACCATATGTTAGAAATTGTTAGTGCCTCTAAAACTCAATTTATGTAACTTAAAATATTCAGAAAATTAGTGCAGAAGAAATACAAGTGAGAGTGAGGAAAGGGTTTATATCTTTCATAAATGCATAAATGTAGTGAGGATACATTTTCTCAGAGAGAGGTCAGAAGAGCAAAGCATCCCTTAAGCAGAAAACAGGAGCTTCCCAAAACACAACAGTATAGCTACTGGAGCAGTCAGTGGGGGGACGGCATCTTTCAGCACTACCCAGAACTTCCACTGGCTGTTTTAGATTTCCTTATGTAATACTGACTGAAGCTTTGCATGCAATAATAGCAACCACGTTTCTACATTCTATCACTTTGTTTTTTAAATTTGCTTGAGGATATTATTGCCCCCAGGTAAATTGCAAATAATCTGGGAGTAATGCATCACCACAGTAAAGGGCTAAGAATTCAGCAACATGTTTCCTGCTTTAGTCTGATTTTACGTAGAGCTTACAATGGCACAGAATTGCCAATGACAATATTTTTTAAATGTGGGGGGTTTGCATAAATTAGACTTTAAAACAGCATCATTCATTACCATACTCCACGGTTGGCATGATTTGATGAGCAGTCTTGGCTTTGACGCCGCAAGCCGGAATGGGTAGCTCAGTTCTAACCCCAGAGACCCTCCCCAAAGGCAGGGCAGAGTGGCAGGAGCCCCCCAGTTCCTCTGGAGTCCCTGCAATATCTGCAGCACATGCAGCACCTCACTCCCTTCTCTGGGCTCTGCAGATGATGAAATCACCTGTCCTTCTCTTCTTTCTCCTGCCCCCACCAGCCCTTCCCCAACCCAATGGACTTTAGAGCAGAAAAATTAAGAGACTAATTCAGGCTGGATTTCTAGGTATGACTCTGGAAAGACAAAAATGAGCACAGAACACAACCCAAAGCATCCACTGAGGACGAAGCCAGCCCCTGGCTGGATCCACCCCCATCCCCAGGAGCTCTGCCATCAGACTGAATCTCACTGCACCGCATCATGGAGAGCACCACACCCTTCCTGACCTCTGCCTGCGCCGCTCCCTCCGTACAATTCTCCTGAGGAAAAGTTTGGATACAAGTGTGTCTGCTCAGCCTAGGGCTCAGCAGTTGCAGTGTGAGTCATGATATCTCCTGTTCAGCACTCCACTGGCCAGGGACGTGTGCTCCACAAATGCCAGGGACAGCCTTTATCCGGGGTCCTCACTCAGGCTGCTGCTCTACCCCACCACCAGTGCTGTCTACTAAGGACTATCAATAAATTTACAGTAAGTATGGCCCCACACTTTTTTGTGGAGACTTTCTGCAAAACCCAGGATTTTGAGTTTGCTACCATATTAGCGGTGTCATCCTGAAAAGAATGGGCAAGGAGACCTGTTCCTTTTTAATGCCTTTATTAAGAAATCAGCTCTCGGCAGGGGCCCGAGGGGTCACGCACACCACCACTGCTTCCTTCAATGATGCAGAGGAGAAGATGAACAGCTGTGCTTCACAGCACAGCTGGAGCTTCCATCCTCATGGGCATGCCAAGGAACACATCTGTGGGCGCATTGTCTGGGGTCCTCACTCTGGTCTAGTTCTGGTTAGGTCATGGTGATCTCCAAAAATCACCGATGGAGTAGGAGGGCTCTCTGCCGGGATGACTAGTCACTCAGTTCTTTAAATTTAAGGTTGGCTTGCCTTTTCTAGGGTCTTTTGTTGGATAATCTCGATTTGCATATTTCCCAATGTTGGCACCATTTTGGGAAGCAGCGGAGGCCATACCCGACGGATATAACAAGGGTACAGGCATGGTAAGGAGATTAACAGTGAGGGTAGCTTAATGGTTTAACATTTAACAACTAAGTTAATTACATTTAACAATTAAAGAACTTAGGTAACTATTGTATTAACTTATAACAACTTCAACTGCATTAACAGCTCTACTCATGAACTTGTTCATAACAATTCTGCAGACAAGGGGCTGGGTCCCAGATTACTCCCACTGTCTCCTCTGGAAAAGAAAGCTCTGTTGCCTTCTGTCTTGTGAGGCAGGAAAGTTTTGCTCAGGCTCCTCTGTCATACTTATCTGGATTTCTAACTTGTGAATCCTCTACTGTTTAATTAAAAGGAAGCTGTTAATTACAGAACAAAAGTTTAAATCTTGGAATTATTTCTTTGCAGTGGTTTATTTATTTGCTAATCTAAATCAGGTGCCTGATACATGCCTTCTTGCTACTCAGCAACCCAGAAGTTGTAGTAACAATGCCGTCTTGCTGTGCTGAAGAAAGCAACCCATTTTGAGGTTTTATTTTTCTAAATTGTCATGTCATCAATTCCTGATGAAAAGATAGCTGTTTACTTCCTTCACACAAAACAACAACAAAAGAAATTTTCAACAGTCTCTGGTGTCCAAACCTCCTGCTGTCATAGGGCTGTCTCCCAACCTGTATCAATCCCCCTCTTCCAGTCCGTCCACCACAGAAACTAGAAAAAGGCACAAACACTTCCCTGCCATCTTGAAAATAATCATTTCTATCTACATTGATCACACCGTTCCAGCACAGTAATTAACACAACATTTTCTAGCAAAAAGCAAACCTTCTGGCCAACAGCAGTCATATATCAATAGTTTCTAGGGCTGGCAGCTCACAAAAAGCACATCTCACTATACCCATTTCCAAAGCTGGAGAAAATACACGTTAATCACAAGAATGTACAAAAAAATGTTCAAAAAATAACATACTAAACTGCTGTGATTTTCTTGCATTGCAGCTCTTTTGTGGTCAGCTGTGGCTTCTGGGTTAGGAAGACTCAAGTAAAAAGGGAAATATATGTTACACAATATCCATAGACAGGAACCTAAATCACAGAACATGCTCAGTGGAATTTCCCATTCATAAATATTACCTGTTACTTATTACAGTAGTTCAAATGATAAACCAAAATATTAGTCTCTAAAGGTCATTTTTTGGCTGTAGTTCCAATCTCAATCAAAAGACCAGAACCCTGCTTGGAAGATAACTAGAGGCAAGGGAAACAACAAAGCCACATTACTTCTGTGAATTGACAAAAAGTGAGGTACGACAGAATTTGGTTCTCTTCATGCTTCTTATTTAAGACTCTTGCTTTTCTATAGCTCTAGAATTGGTGACTGTGAAGGAATTACAATTCAGATGAGATTTTTCTAAGCTCATCCTTACACCACAATTTTCGCAAAAATGTATTAAAATGTGTTTTAAATGTGACATCTGCTTTCTAAAAACCTTTGCAGATAACAAGCTAGATGACTTTTTTTCTCACCTTCAGTTTCCCAGTTGATATATTAAAACCTGAACTGCAGTGTAAAGATAAAGAAGCAACTTGATAAAACATGGTAGGAATTTAAATAAACTCATTACACAAATCATTGTATTAGGTTTACAGAGGCCTATCTTTTGTTTAAAGGAAAGGAGATTATATTTAGCAAATGGCAAAGAAGCAGAAAAGATTTGCTGTTACAGCAGCATACACAGCTATTAGACAAATTGTAATTGTGCAAAAAGCTGTAATGAAAGCCCTCAGCCTTCATCTCCAGAGGTACAGCAATCCCACACTGTACTAAAAGCTTCTGCAGCCCAAATCAGCACACATTTCCTCGTCCTCTCTTCTGACCCTCTCTGCCTGGGAAGCACTCACAAAAGCCAATCCTTGCTGTTTCTCCAGAGAAGCCGGCAGATCCCTCCAGCACCCGAAGAGACTCTGAGAGCACTGCTAGAAGCATTTCCGTGCTTTACACCCCCTAACTTATCTGTATGCATACGTATATAAATAACCCTGTCCCCATGCAGCCAGCCGCACACGTGTGGACACTACGGCAATTCCTGCTCCAACTGCAGGAGCCAATTTCAGGCTCCTGGCATAAACAGGCTGAATTTATGAGCTAACTGCTAAAACAGGTGCAGGAGGCATCTGTGAATTGGGGGTATATGACAATGGTATTTTTATTCATGCTCATCTAAAAGCCTTCATTAATGTGGGACTCTGAGCATTGTAGGTGCAAGACTTTCCCACCCCCAGTGGACCTTTCCCTCATTCTTTCTCACGTCATGAGAACAAGGGACAAAAACCACTCACCCACCAAGCCCACCAAATTTGACACAGCTCAGAGCTGTCTTCAAGCTTGTAATTTCCTGCACTCTCCTGCAACTAAACAATTCTTATTTATAACAGATGTTAATTATTGTTTCCTTATCATCAGGGTTACATGCAATCTGATTTGTGCATCTGTAAGACTCATGGTGGTATTTCTTTCTTTGTTTGTTAGTGACTAATTTAAAATGTTTCATTAAGCCTGAAACAAAAGAACTCAGGCAGGAGGTTAAAGCATCACTGCAGGATTCCTCAGCTCTTTAACTACTATTGGTATTTGAAAAGGACTGAAAGTCCTTTGGATATTGCAGATGTAATCAGACAGCAGAGCCTCTTCCCCACATTGAATTTACAACTTCAAGTTGTAGCCTTTACAGTTTGACATCCCTTCAAACCCTCTGCATAACAGAACTGTCACATACAGTTCACGCTCTTCAATGGCAAGTCATGTATTCCCACTTAATATAACAGAATTATACTGTGTTATCTTCTGGCTGAGCAGGGCCACACGTTGCCTCAGCCAACACCAACACTGAGACTAGACAGGATTTGCTTAAAAGAAACAACATTGTTTTGGCATCTTAGTACCTTCAAAAGTCTAGATTGTTTCATAGATGCCACCTTCCAAGTGTCCTTGAGCCATGGCTCTAGTGTTATCTATTCCAGATGCTTCAGCTTCATGTTCTACTAATAAAAGCTTTTCTGTGGCTTTAATTATGTATTTCGAGAAACCTCCATATTCTGTGCAAGTGCATGTGTATGAGCACAGGTGCACAGAAAGATGGCAGGAGATCCTCTCTGTTGCTGAGTGTCTTACTGTATATGAAGCAACCTTTTCTTTTCAGGAAGGGGTGGGCAAGGAGGCATGCAAAAGGGAAAAGAAACCTCTCTTTTCTCATTATTATTTTTCTTTCCAATTGCCCTCTTTCACAAAATGCAATACAACAATAACAAAAGAATATAAATATTTATGCAATTGGAAAGCTTTAATTAGTGTTTCTTTAAGGGAAGCAAGATGTGAAAACTCATCTGCTGATTTGCCAACAACATTGATCTCCAATACAGGTGTTTTGCACCAAGGGTTATAAGTAGTAGCAATGGAAATGCTGTTGATTTCTCCTAGTGGGCCAGAGGAACCTGTCCTGCTGAAGGGCTTAGCCTCAAAGATGACCTTGATCTACCACCAGCCCTAACTCCTGAGCTGGGAGAAGAACAGATGAATGCTGAAGCCAGCAACGGGCACTGCAGCTGAGGAAATCAAAGTGCTTTATTAGTTTCCTGCCCTTGTTCATTTTAGATCAACAGAGGAAGGGAATTTATGCTCCCACTACAGGCCAAAAAATGCAGTTCTAACAGCATGAAGTGGATTTTTGCATAAAAATTATTAAAATGTATTTTTTATATAAAAAGAAATTGAATATTCAGAGTTTAATAACTAGAAGAATGCATGCTCTAAAAGCCTTCAGGAAGGCCTTGACAACTTACTGAACCAAGTTTCCTTAAAAAGTACTTTCTTACAATTACTAGATCTGCTACGCCATGATATGGAATCCATGAAGGTGGATGTCTCCTGCCCACATCTCTGTCCCATGCCTCTTTCTCAGAGAGATGTCAGATTTCTGTGGAGGCATGAGTCCCTGTACGATGTTGCTTGCAAGCGATAAAAAAACAATTCTGGCAGTCCTTTTACAATACAACATCTATTTAAATATTAAACATCGTCAAGGCTTTCCCACTTTCAGGACAACATATAATTTTTCTGTGAATAACCTGTGTCTGAAGTCACAGTTAAACACACACACACAAAAATTCATACAAGCACAATACTAAGGTTTTTTTTTCCCCTGAAGGCAGAAAAAAAGCAAGGAGGGAAGCTGGCAGGTACTGTTATGACTGGCAGTTGTCATGTTGCAGAATTAATCTACGTAGTCACTGCTCCACCCTTTTCTTGGTCTTCAGAAAAAGGAACATAATAACTAAGAGTTGCTTTTTAAAAACTCATGGGGCAATTCAGGCACAACCACGGCAAATGCTGTACGCAGTGATGCAGCTCTTAGCATCCCTGCAGTAGCTGCCACTTGCTATTGCAGTGGGGCACAGAGAAGTGAAGTGCTTTACCCATCTTCACAAAGGGAATCACAGGTAAGAATAAAGAACCAGGAATACTGGCCTATACCCATAATCACTGAGAATTTCTTTCCTGCATCTCCACTGTGCTTTCATATTCAAAAGTCCTTTTATTTCACCACTAACAGCTACCTGTTAACAGTGACACCACTTAAGTAACAAATGATTAAAAAATATTCTCACTGACTCATTTTCCTTAATGAGACAACCAGTCTTACTCAGAGAAGTAAGCCCCAGCTAATAAACACACACTTATTGACTGCAACCAAATAATGGCAAACATCATGAACAGATAAAATTTCTTCCAGATTCTTCCTATAAATACAAAAGCAGCTGTCACGTCTCTTGATGAGGTCTGGCTGCCTCCGTCACTGTGTTGTGCTGCATGACGCACATCGAGATTCTGCTCTCATTGCCCTCATTAAGATGCTCGCAGGTAAGCCTGGTTGGCAACTCTGTCAGCCCTTATAGCAACTGCAGGGAATAAATGTTCTGAGTGGTTTTTCAGCTTTCTGAAAATGTTTCTTAATCTACATGACCTACCACACAGTGGAAACTGCATTTATGCAGAAGGAAAATTTAACTCCACCTCAGTAAGCAATTTTATGACAGCAAAGAGGCATCCCTCAGAGAGCAACAAATTCATTAAGCAGTTCAGATTTTAACACAAAATTACAATTCATCATGCTGTTTTCTTGGAGGTGGGATTTAAATACCAATATAGTTGTTAGATAATGATGAGAGGATATTCACCTTTCTATGGCATTTGAAACACACAAGACTGTGTGCAGCTGGGAACTACATCTTAAACTCTTGAGAGAAAACAATTAAGTCCTGAGACTAATTAATCTGGGTTCAATGGACTGAATTCAAACCATCAGCTATTCTGAGCAGGACTCTTTTATCATCCTTGATAATAACAGATTGTCCAGCAAACTAGAATAGCTATGTGAGACACAGACATTTAGGTTTCATCCTGACTGTAATTCTGAGAGCCAGGAGAGATGAAATAATAAGTACTTGTGTGGTTGCAGAGTACATGTCCCCAGGGCCTGGCAGTAGTAGAGCACATGGACTTAGAGAATGGGTATCACTGTACTTTGACCTCTGCTGCCATGAGCAGTTGGTCTGAAATAATTCACAGAATTACAGACAATTCAAGCCCACATGCTAAATTTTTTTTTTTCCAGTAGGAAGCATTTGTTTAACGTTAAGGCAGATGGGCTTGTTCTGTAATTTGCCACACAGAAGAGGAAATCCCTAATTCATCAGTTTCCAGTTTTCCACTATCCTCACACCACAGTCTTCCTCATTAAGATGAAGGTGCTGAATCTCTGCTACAGGTGGAGAAAGCTGCATGAGCTATTCTGCTTTTCTGTGAATCAAGGCTATTGAATTGCCTAAATAAAGCAGCATTAGCAATACAGTAGCAGAGCACTTTACTGTTGCAGAAACCAAAACGCTTCATGAAGATGTAGGTTACAAAATTCCTGCCTTCACATGGGGCTGGGAATAAATTAACATATTTCTGATTAAATGCTCTTGTGGGTTTTGGCAGACTTTCAGCCTAAAATTCAAAAAATTGTAGCTCACAGCTACAACTTCTGTGAGGTGACCTTAATTTTGCTTTTTTTTTGACCTCTGAGTAAAAAGGGTCTTTTTTCTTCATTTAGTCAAGTAAAGGGAATGCAATGTATTACTGAAATGTGAATTACCTAGCAACCTCCTGGTCAAGTGCAGCAATAAGCTCAGGCATCTCTGATACACTAACTATATTGTGTATCAGCAACATTTAGAGTTAGTCACAAACTAGCAGCATAAAGATGACCCACTGGCTCATGAGAAGGAGGACAGGAGTTGCAAGAACAATCCTGACTGTGTGGATTAGAATCTCTGAACCACTGAACAGCCCAAGTTGGAAGGAATTTGGAAATAGCATCCATTCCATTCTGGGGGTTGTAAATAACTATTTAGACAACCTTCTGTTGAAATTTCCTGAGCTGATTTCATTTTGAAGTTTGGTGTATCTTGGAGACCTTTCCTCAGTTTCCTACATTCCAGGAAAAGGAAGAAAAGGGAAGCAATGGAGTGGTAACAAGAACGTATAAAGAGAGAGAGGCTCCTGCAGAGACTAACTGGAAGAGAACAGCATCAATGGCCACATTTCCTTGCACTGCTCCTTGAGCCAAGGACTAGCTTTTGCTCTGTGTTTGTGCTGTGCTTAGCACAACAGGCTCCTAGTCCACTACTGCTCTCCGCAGCAGATACTGAAGTTCAAATTTCAAGCAGATGACACACGATCCTGATTTTCCCTTTTTCTGCTTCCAGAGACCTCACCTCTATCTCCTACCCCATAATGGAGTTGTACTGCTTCCTTACTACGTTCTTTGCTTACATGTTTTACACACATCTCCCTACCCTTCATACCCTTGCTCCTTTGAATCAATCCAGTCTCTAACTCATGGATTTGTGTGAAGTTCTTCTCAGTACAGCAAAGCTACTAGTGTTAATTAGGATCTTTAAAGGCTAACATAACTTTTATCCCTCTTATTACTACTAATAGGAACTAAATGTAATGGATTCTTTTCTCAGTTGTCCCACTGACAAGTCACTTACATACACACCACTTCTGGCAATCGGAAAATAAGGAAAATAGTTCTGCCTTATCATTACAAAACGCTTCTCTTCTACCAAAATCTCAAAAGGGAGAAACAGCTGGTTTACAGCTCAGTGGTAATTATTTCTGTAAAAGAATAAAGGAGGATGAAAAGAGATGAAAACTGTTCTCCCTTGGTTTACACGCCTTTGTCATTACAAGAAGCTTTCCAATACCTGGTTTTAAGCATGTGCCTGCAGTCATACCTGTACAGAGAGCTACTTTGGCAGGGGTTCTTCAGAGTCCCCCACTCTTTAGACATACTGATGAAAAAGATGGAATTGTGGTTGGTTTGAGTGATAACTGAAACTGAACACTAATTTTATAATGAAATTTTAAATATGACATTTACAGTATATTGAAAAAACACCTTAAAAAAACAAAGCACACAATGTATAACATCCATATTTTGAACCAATTCCTTCCAAGCATATTTTCAAAATGGAAGTCTAATCTGGTAGATTGGCAAGTTCTGCAGTTACACCTGGAAATGAGCAGGCAGTGCTCACCCCAGAGAAGCAGCACAGTAGCTATGGAGCACAGTTCTCAGAAGGTATCATCCAAGGTGCTCTAACAGCGAGATGTCCTGGGCTCTGGCGGCCTCCCAAGGGGAGCGGCAAAATTCCAGATGTGATGCATTCTGGATGAGACTGCATAAGAGAGAGGCAAACAAGACTCCAAGGAACAAAATGGATGGGCTTGAGGGGACTGGGTAAAATGGCTCAGTGTATTTGTCTAATTTTTAGCCTCTACAGTTCTGAACCATTGCGTGACTATACAGAAACTTTGCTTTTCATGTCCTGTAGCACTTTGTACAGTACAAAAAGTCATAGCATGTCTGACTAGAGTGGCTCAGGGCACATGTTAATAAATGCTCCCACAGCAGACCAGTACTTCTTTTTACATCAACCATACTATCACCATAAAAGTGATCTGGGAAAGACCTGGCATGCTCTGACATACTGCTGAGTAGTTTTTATTCTAGCCAAATGGAGAATGTCAGAATAAAAGCAATATAATTTTTAAAAAGAGAATAAGAGAGAGCTCGGAATATACAGATAAACAGCCACTCTCTTGGCAGATGATGGTAATGAACAGTGAAGCACTAGAGTTTGTAATTTCCCTTTCAATTAGCAAAGGGAACAATTGCCATCCAAGTGGCTCTCAAATCCCAGCCCCGTTTCCTGTGGCCTGAGCTGTAAGTTGTTTCACTAAGAAAACAGAACTTGTATGCAAATAAGGTATCTGAATGCTTGATCAGGGAATAACTTCACAGTACTCAAATCAAAACATATGATTAAACATATGGTACTTGAAATAAGTGAAAGCTCCTAAACCTGCATACAAGCAATGCTGATGGCCAGTGGCCATAAAAGTGGGATTACTCTATCTTTTGTAACTATGGCATAAAATATTATGGAGGTAATTTTATTACTGACAATAATGAACACACATACAAGGAAAAAAGCCAGCCAAAAAACCCACACACCAAAACTCAAACATCTCAGTTCCATTTACAGATCCCAGGCTGAATACAAGAATCTGACAGGTAAAAACATTATCTTACGGATGGGCACAATTACAGAAAAATATCTGGGGGGGGGGAAGGCGGAATTATAAAATCATGTTGTGTAATTTTTATTGTTTATTTTAACTTATTGAAGGAGCAGATCTGAAGGCACTTATGCAAGATGTTGACTAAGACATGTTGTAAGATTTACCCTAGTCCCAGACTGAGAACTATTATATTCTAGGGCTTGTTCCCCTGTTCTTTCATTTTCCTTTGCTGTTACTGAGTTGTGCTGGCTCTTAGATAAAATGGGTTCCAGGCCAATATTTCCATTTCCTCTTTAACAAACTCATTCATGCAACCTTGTCATCTTTGACTGCTCAGTGCTCTTCTGCAACACTAACTGCTGCTATTGCTGGCCGGGGGTCTGTGTACAAATCACAAACGGGACGGGACTTGTAAGAGTGGTAATAGGGGACCACACTGCTGGAGGACATCTCACCAGTATTTCTGCATTAGAACATCGCAACTAAATGCACATAAATGTACCCAGTTATACAGATAAGTATTTAAAGAAATCAAGAGGAATCCATGATCTTAACTTTTGAAGCCTCACTAAACCATGTCTGCTCCCCATCATTTAACTTATGTTTTGTCTAAACACTGAAATATGGATGGGATTTATGCATTACAAACAAAACTTTGATCTCAGCCACCCCATCTTCCAACTGCTTGCAAAACAACAAGTACCTGCATGGACCACTAACAACTGCCCAGCTCCAAGCCCACATTGCTGGGAGGGAGCTCACTTTTCCCTCTTCATTTAGGAGAAGAACCCCTCAGATAAATGTGAAAATGCACCACCTCCATTTTTATTTTCAACTCAGAATTACGAACTAGTATATGGAACAACATCAGGCATGTCTTGTTGTTAATGGTTCAGATTGCAGAGCATCAAATATAAGGTGAAATACTTGATTCTTTGTAAAGGGGTGATCAGCTCTTCCAGCAACTGTTGGTACCATTAAGAGGAGAACGTTCCTGCTTCCTAACTGCTAGATAGCTGGATATGATAAACAAAGACTATGATAGACTTCACTGAGTAACACTAGCAAATATGTGAATTTCCATCTGTATTTAAACCTGAAAGTGAACTGAAACATTGCTATTACTAGGAAAATAAAAAGCTCAGACGTGATAATAATACCCTAGACTTAGCAAAAGGAAACAGGGGCAGAAGGATTTTTCTATTTACTTGGAAAGTGGACATTATACTTTTTAACACTGGCTGTGAACCATGTAAAAAAAATAATAACTGGATAAGTAGTGATTTTAAGCAAGACTGCTGCATTAAAGGCCACATGCTGAGCAAGTGATGGATTTTATTGCTAAAAAGATTGGAGGCTCTTAGTGAATTGTTAAAATGCTATTACGAAAATTGTTTAGAGGTCCACTCTAGAGATGTAAAGTCATTATCTCTACACACCAATGCGTCTCAAGGGTGCGCAGAGATGTGCACAGAGTGCTTTAATATCGTGGGGGTTTGCTGTGGTGAACACAGAGTGTAGGGCCACTTAAAAGCAACAAAAGCTTATCCCATACCTTGTATGAAACACACCTTTACAGTCATACCTACATGGATGTGGCTTTAAATAAACAAGTTTGATTTCAATCTTGGAATGGGATTGCACACCACAAAACTGTGCAAACCTGATATCCTGCATGGCACCAGGAAACTTTCTAGTGTTAACAACCCACTTTCTTTTCCATCTCCCATCTCTACAGCAAAATGCTGACAGGCCTTGCTGATGGGGCTTTCCTGATGATCCTTAAGAACAGAAAAGAATACATAGATGTATAAAATTCAAAGATAAGAAAACTCTGGGGAAAAAAAAAAAGGTGCATTTACAACCTGCATGATTGAGAGAAGTTCTCACTCAGTGCCAGGCATCTGGTTTCAGCTGCTAGCCCATGTTCCCAAAGGGGTTGGTCACAAATGCCAGATGCAAGACATCAAACTTCTTCTTGTGGATGCAAGTTATTTTTAGTAGCAGTTTAAAGTTCAGGAACAGTGATATGATTCTGAATCTATCTCCATGTTTGGTACTCTGACTGTCAGCTTCTGCAGGGTGGTGAAATATGGAGTGGTCTAAACGTGCTGACATCTCTGCCACCCCTTGAAGTGGTCACAGTCAAGTAAAAAAGGAAGGACAGCTTGGCGAAAGCTGTTATCCATCTGGTGATATTGTCAGCAAAACCATGAATTTATTTCCCCATTAAAGTCCTCAGTTTTGCATGACCCAAAATTGGTTTTTTTCCCCTAACACCAAGTTTTATTCCAGCTTCATTTTTTTGGTCAGCCTCACCATTAGAAGTCTCCCATTCCACAAGGAGATTCCCTGACTGGCTGCACTAATAGTGAATCAGGACAAGATATTGTCTTTCTTCAGATCTTATCAAATGTTTTACAATTATCATAGAGGTATGTCATCTGTATAGTTATGCAAATAAATCTCTCCTCGAGGGAGATATTTGCAGACTCAATTGTTCCTGAGGAAGCGATGCCTGTGTGGTAATATGGTTTATTGATGGGTCTGTGTTTGTATTCCAGACCTCCTCAATCAGCTGGCCTCTTTCAATCCAGTTAAACAGACTGGTAAGAGCCCAGAAACGCCAAGTTTATAGATGTGTTTGGAAAATACAAGTGACCAGGTGCAAGGGAAACTCCATTAGTTACACACTGAGGGAAAAGCAGGGAGGGAATGGAAAACTAAGTATCACCAGATAATTACCATCAACACAGGCTTTAGGGGTTTTGCCTCATGTAACTATTTCTTAGTTATCCTCTTTAAGAAGGACCAAAATTTCAAGTACTATATCAAAATTGAACCATGACCATACATCGCAGGTATTCAACCCAGTGGTAAGCAATGTTCCTTCTCCTTTTTCCCTACCATAGTAAGGTGGTGATTTCCTACCATTTGCATAGTATTCACCTTATTCTGAGCCTTAGCAGCTCCATCTCACCAAAGATACAGTAATTATATAAATCTACTCAAAAATAAAATTAGTTCGGACCTGTGCAACCTCTGAAAGCCAACACCTTGAAAAAAATCAGGAAAATATTCTAGTAAAAAAACCACATAATGTCAATGATAATACAAGCAATCTTTGCTGCTTATTTTTCTTCTGTCCTAAATGTGGAAGATTAAAAAAAAATAACAGTGCCATCTGCCAAAGCTAATCCAGCCCCCCGCAAGAGAGCCTTGTGGTCGACAGCTTGCCAGGGAAGAGGGAGCAATTTGCAATAGCAATCAGTACCAGGATGCTCTCCACTGGGCAAAATACATCACCCAGGCAAAGACCCACAGTGGTAGCTGTCTGCAGGCAGAGATTACAGGAAGCAGGGACTGCTCTGCCTGCCTGGCACCTTCATGTAGCACCTTCTGACAGCAGACTTACTCCTGCCAAGCTCTTCAGAAACAGGGTACCAGAAGTTTGGAGAGCAAAGCTACAAAAGGGATAGATCCTCAGCACAGGAAGGACATTGACCCATTGGAATGATCCCTGAGGAGAGCTGTGAAGATGATCAGAGGACTGGAGCACCTCTCCTATGAAGGAAGGCTGACAAGAGTTGGGGCTGTTCAGCCTGGAAAAGGGAAGGCTACAGGGAGACCTTACTGTGACCTTTCAGTAGGTAAAATGGGCTCACAAGAAAGAAGAGAACAAACTTTTTAAGAAAGCCTTAAGAGCTTAGCAATAAGACAAAGGCTTATGGCTTTAAACTAAAAGAGAGTGGACTTAAACTAGATATAAGGAGGAAGTTTTTTGCAATAAGGGTAGTGAGACACTGGTCCAGGCTGCCCAGAGAAGTGGTGGATGCCTCATCCCTCAAAACATTAAAGGTCAGGTTGGACGGGGCTCTGAGCAACCTTCTAGTTGAGGATGACCCTGCTTATTGCAGGATGATTGGACTAAATGAACTTTGAAGTCCCTTCCATCTGAAACTATTCTATCACTCTGAAAATATTTGTCAATACCTGCAGGATACTTTTGAGTTAAAGAGATAAACAACCATAAAATTTGTGTCACTGAAGATCGAGGATGCCATAGAAGTACAAAATATTCACCCTTAGTCACTTGTTTCCACATGTTTTTCTGAAATAAAGATACTGCAGTACTTCTCAACAAAACAAGAATAGTCTCAATCTCTGCTCCCCTATGCTTTCCAGACTGCCTTGCCCTTTTCTTCCATGAAAGATGGTGTCATGAAACTAAGTTTAGGTTTAACTTGTGGCCTCTAGCCCACTCAAACACCCTAGGTTGCTGCAGAAAGCAACTGATTCTGAGATGTCCACCTGCTTCCCCCAAGACCATACACAGATCAACACCAGGAGGCACCACGGCAGGGTGAATCTGGCTGTCCTCATCTCCACAATCGTTTTAAGGGCACAGAAACAGAGCCACCGAAGAAAACAAACAACACTTAAGTAACTGCCTGATGAGCTTGAAAAAGAGAGAAATGCTTAATGCAAGGGCAGACTTTATAACTTCACACAGTGAAGATACTAACTGCAAATCTTGAATTTTTACACAATCCTTCCACAAGGAGGAGAAGGAGGGTCAAAAAAACACAAGACTGAAAGATGGGATACCCTTTGGGGATATTTGGTAGTTAAAAGACTGGTATGTCATGCTCAGGGCATCTTTGTTAAAAGTGATACAGACAAACTGGCCAAATCTTTGGTGTACAAGCCAATGAATCTAGAGAAAATAGAAAGTAGACACAAAATTCCCATTTAGTTTAAGTCCATTGTTATTAATGACTTGTCATTTTGTGGTTTTAATTTAAGCAAAACATTCTGTATATTTCAATAAGTTGTCAACAGATCTAATTTTAACTCCACATTATACAATATGCTTTTTTGTTTGCTTTGCCTCCAATCAAATACACGGCTTATTTCATAGTCCATGGACATATAAATGGAAATTGTTTTCCATCATTAGTCAAGGAAATACTAGACCATGTTTTCAGATTAATTAATACATCTAAAGAACTGGTCCTTCCTGCTCCCACCACACTACTGCCTGGGCTCCCTGTTCTAGAGCTATTTAACAGCTTCAGCAATACCTGTTGTATTATACCCAAGCTGAGGCACAGAAAAATATGAGAGTCATAGGCAGGAGAGAGGGGGAAGGTGTCTCCCACTCCCTTCTTCTGTTAACTTTCATTCTCCTAGAGTTAGAAATGCCCATGTTTCCAGTGAAGCTCCTCAAATTATCACTGTTCCTCAAATGCTATAAACAAGCTGGAGCCTTGCATATGGGCCAGGGAAGTTCCCCATGGAATATACAGGGAGTCCTGGATCTTCCCAAGTGGTGGGGAGAAACATGAAGCATTCCCATCTCATGTCTAACACCGGGCAAGGTGCAAATACACCCTGTGCACCAGAATTCTGGCCAGGCATCATTTGCTGCCCAAACACAGCTCTGACCCCAAGGCAAGGTACATAACAATCATACACTGAGTCACGCTGGCACTTTTTAGGGTTCATTGATGTTTTCTGACTGCATTAATCACCACAATCTTTGGAGGAAGGAGCTGAAGTCCCATAGTTGGAGCTTTACATAGCAGCTCAAAACAAAGACAACTGGAGATTTTGCTGCATGCTTGGTTAAAAGGAAATTAAATGCAGACCTTCCTCTGCTATCATACAGCCATTGAGACTGCCATAAAAAAAATTCTGACAGTGTAAACTTCCTCTCTTACTTTATGGATCTTCAAATAAGCATATATATGTATGCACTTATATATGTATTCATATGTAGGTATAAATATATAGAGACATATACAAATCTTTTTATCTCAGTGAGGTTGGAATATTGCTCTAAAATATTTACCATGGAAAGATCTCTGGATGTTAATCATCCAATTCTGTTGACAGGCAAGTACAGTTGCACTTCTGTCATGTCCCACACCTTATCCTGTTAGAAGAGAAAGCTGGAAGCACAGACCTACAATGGTCCCAGGACTCTGTTCCTCAGACTGCAAACCTGTTAGCACTTCTGGGAAACATTTTGCTGATACACGCTTAAATGAAATGTGTTTGAAAGGACAGCCCCTTAAGGGCTTCCCAAAAGGACAGTTATTGGGAAATGGAAATACGTGCTGTTCTGCCTGCAAAAAGGAGGATAAACGCTTTGTGAAACATTACAGAAAGCAGTAAGCTTCACTTCCATGTCAGGCCAAAGTGGATGGCAACAACTTCATTAACATCTAATTCATGCAAAGCATCCAGCAGCAAATGCAGGGCCCGGTATGTAATGCTGGCCTCATTCTGAGATCTGTGTTATGAAAAATTATCTTACATTTCTTCACTATGGTACACACTGTTAGCAGACTTGCAGTGAACTTTTGTTTCTATCTCAAAGCATGCCAGAGTGGCTCTCCTCTTATCTCTAAAGGGACATTTAAGTTTACTAATTGCTTCTCAAAAGACCAGTTTGGTCCTGAACAAAACCACTAATGGTAAAGAACACAATCACACACTACTTTCATCATGATCATCTCACTAAAGTTACCATATCTCACTAAATTATCGTTTTACTGATTTTTTTTTCACCAAATATGAAACACAAGCTGTTTATGCACCTATGCAACTTGGATTTTGTGCAAAGTGTCAGTCTGTTTCCATCACCAACAACCCGTAGAGGCTGTGGATTTAAAAGCTCCTTTGTTCCCTTTTATCATTTGCTTACATAAAAGGAGCTGCTTTGAATACAGGCTTCCAGCTTTGGGGCAATTTCTGGAAGAAGAAAAATGATTTAAAGTCACAAGAGGGACCACGTGGCAAGGACAGATTAAAAATTAACATGGGGAGTTTGACCCAACATGTCCCTGAAAAGAAGGGTCACATAATGTCACATGTCCCTTCGGATGAAAACAAATGGTTCATAAATGTGGAATTGAAAATACTAAAATAGAATTAAAGCAAGGGAAACATTAGAAAAAATAGAGAATATTACTAATGGCAGAGTCTGTTAGCTTTAACATATATTTCAATTGGCTGCTTGATAAATGGGGTTTGCAGGTGACAAGGACATGGCTCACAGGTCAGGCACAAAAAGTTACAGTAAATTGTGTTACATCAAGTTGACTCCCTCAAAGGCAGAGAAGCCCTGCAGAGAGATCATGACAAATTGGAGGGCTGAGAAAACACCAAGCTATGTCAGGGGGTGTTTAGGCTCTATATCAGGAAAAGGTTCTTCACCCAGAGGGTGTTTGGGCACTGGAAGAGGCTCCCCAGGAAGTGGTCACAGCACCAACCCTGACAAGAGTTCAAGAAATGTTTGGACAACGCTCTCAAGAGCATGGCGTGATTCCTGGTGCTGTCTTGCGCAGGGCCAGGAGCTGAATTCGATGTTCCTTGTGGGTCCCTTTCAACTCAGGATATTCTATAATTCTATAGGTTTTTTTCCCCTTTCCCTGCTTTAAACAGAAAAGTCAGCAGCCCACCTCCACTCCAAATGCTCTCCTAAAAAGATAAATCCAGCTGTTAAAATCTGTTTCATAGCAACTTCTCTTACCTGACTTTCTGAAGTCATTACAAGACAAAACACTATGCCCTGCCAACTGACCAGTACAAATCAGGAAGGTTGTAATAAGCAAGCTACTTTCAGTGTTAAAAATCAGTCCTCAGGTCTTGCTTTGCAAAGCTGATGTAGAATGCAATCAACACACAGTTTTATTCAAGTTGCAGTTTTGAGCTGTTACCTGAGTTAGAGACAAATTTTTCAGTTAATGAATGTTACACACATCTCTTCCTAAGCAGACACTATTTTCATTTACTTTGAAGAACTTCATAGAATTCTAGGAAAATTCACATTGGAAGGGACCTTAGAAAGTTCTGAACATAATCTTCTCAAGCCAGGCTTGGCTGTGAGGTGACACCAGATTACTTAGAATTTTGTCCCCTTGGGGATCAAAGACCTCTGAGGAAGGAGACACGGCATGATCTCTTTGAGCAATCTGTTTCTTGCCTGACTGTCCTCATGGGGAAAAAGTTTTCAGCAAAATTATGATAAATACTGCTTCTTGTATGAAACCTGTATCAGAAGGTATTTGCACAGATTTGCTTCATAATGGTGGGGTTTCTCTTCATTTTTTTATTCATTAGTGTAGTTGCACTATTAAGGAGCTCTGTCAGGTTAAAATGAGGTCAGACTGATGATGAGCACATGGCTGAAATGGTCCTGCACTGAAGTTAGAAGTAGGTCATCTCAGAATACCTTCCCATTTTTATCTCAGCTAAAATGAAACAAGAGTTTTGTCAACATTTCAAAGGCTGGATTTTACTGAACATACTACAACAATATACAATGTAAGCTGACAAGCGGGGCAGTAAAGAGGTGGTTATCATGAAATTTGAGCAAAGTTCTTCCCAGTGAGAGGTTGGCCTGTGGGGGCTGTGAAATCCACCTTCTTTCTAGAAAGGAAGAGGTTGGAACCTGGTAGATCAGCAGTACCTATATGTTCAGTCACCAAACACATGCTTAACTCCACATGACAATTCAAGTTGCCATGTTGTAATGACTGGAAGTCCACTGATGGATTGGTTTTTTCCTCTATCACACACTAGAGCACAGATGCTGTGCCAAGACAAGTGAATCCATCATACACCAGGGATTAACATCTGCACTGGGGACAAGGACTTCAACCATCTCCATGACAATGGGCTTAACATTCCCATGTTGTTCTACATTTCAGATAGACCCTAAAGTAAAACTTTACGCCAAACACATGATCAGTTACAGTTGCTGATTTCATACTCCACAGTTAAGGCACAAGGAATGAAGAAGGAGTTTACCAAGAATAGCTCTTCTAAGGTAATTTCATAGAAAACTGTCTAAAATCCACTTGGACTTAAGCTTGGTGCATCACTGAATATCTCAGCATTTAAATGATCCAATAGTTCAAAGAAATGCCTTTTACAGCAGTGAATATTATCATTACTTATTACTGAGCACCAGCATATGCTCTCAAACATTAGACTGCCACCAACCACGTGGTCTGCTGAAAGAGCATCTCCATGTTAGGCATCACAGTCACTGAAGGCAAAGACACAGGGCATTAGTTAATCTGGTTCTGGTCTTCCTGCACATATTGTTCAGGAGCAAAATGTGTCCTGAATGGCATCTGTTCCCTCTCTTCCTTGGTAACATCAGGAGCAAGGGTTTGTTCAATGGATAGATACAGGGAAACAAATGAGCCCACAGATTGTCCCTTCTGACAGCACTTCTGCCACAGATACCAGGGAATTTAACAGAGACAAAGTTCTGGTTCAAGCCACCAACTTTTTTTCCCCCCAAGACACATGTTGGCATCTACTGCATTTACAATTTCAGCAGGTCATGCTAGAGAAAACACAAGGCTTTTCAAAGAGAAAGCTGATGGCATTTATGTGTTGTTGGAGTTGCTTGTTACACCAGTAGCACCAGGCTTTGGTCCCACTAATAGCTAAAGAAGGGGCAGGAGGGCAGAATTGACTTCTTACAGCACAGCTTAAAGAAAAAAAGGGGCAGAGTGATGCTTCATTAATAACATCGTACTTAAAATGCATCCATTATCTTGTTTCTCACTACTGACACTGCAGTTATGTGTTCAGCAAACTCATAATAAAGCAGTTTCAAAGGTAACTTTTGGCCACAAACAGCTTCCCAGCTCCAATTTTTGTAGACAGGCCATTAACTTGGTAACAAGTTAAAACATTTCCTTTTCAGATTTGACTGTATTTTGGCAAAATGCATGAATGTCATGTTCTGGTTTTGTTCTGCTTATCGTTGAAGGACGTATAAAAGCCTTTTTTTCACACTTAAAATTGGTTCTTGTCAGCTGTTACTCTGTAATGTGGTGAGCGCTCCTGGGAAGGCAGGGGATGTGAAATCAATCAGGATTCTTCACAGTGCCAGTAGTGAAAATTCCTGCCATCCCTATGAAATCCTCAGGCTTTTCATTTTCTTTGTAGTGTGTTTTAGAAATCCCTACAAACTCTGTAAGGCACAGAACTGAAACACACAGAGCTCACACCTAGGCAGAGCGGGGGTGAAAAAGGAAGAAGCATGCTCTCCACATCAGTGCAAAGGCCAAACATTTCAGACTGTTTATTGATGTAATGATCTGGTTTTACTTTAAAATCTTTCATTAGGTTACTCATATCCTTTAAACTACCTTTTTTCCCTACAGTATTATAAACTGGTATACTACTTACACAATAATGATGAACTGCATATTGAGCCTTCGGCAGGAACGATATTTCATAATTTTTTCTCAAGAAATGAGTGGCAAAACACTGCTGTTACTGAATAACATAAAAATGAAGTTTATTACCAGCCTTACTACCTACAATTATTTCTACTAGTAGTTTAATAGTAATTTACAGACCAGTGCTGGCAGTTATAGGCCAGATCACTGGCCCACTAACAAGCCAAATATACAAGAAATTCACAGATAATAATGACTTAACATTTTGATCTAGGCTAGGCACAAATGCACAGTTCAGACATATAAGAAGAAAGAGTTCCGAGAGCAGCAGCAATTCATATAGATCCAGACACCAAAATAAATTAACAGAAGGAAAAATCAGAGAGTGCAAATACTGCCATAGCACAACATTTTCATCTGTACATTTTCTATTTGATGGTATTAAAATGGTAACTCTACCTTTCAGCCCTTTCTCATATATAACTTTGCTTCTGTGCTTCTGATGTGCATACACAAACACAGGAAGATGGACAGGGGAATTCACTCATCTTCCAGCCTAAGAACAACTGTAAAAAATGCCTTGCCCCCTAAATTCCTACCCAAACATTTTGAGAGACCCACAGATGTTAGAAGACAACTTCCAATGCATTGGTATGGCATTTGGTTACTTCACACATACCTGTGTCTTTCAAATCCCCAAATCTTCTGACTACAATGAGCAAACAGCCATGTCAACAAGGAGGGAAAGGGCTGAGAGCACCACCCCATTCAGGGGTTTCACTGGTCACCAGGGTTAGAAAAACATCATAAACTTTCAAATGATGATGGTGTGTGATCACCTTTAGCCTCTCATTACTTTTCAAGACAAAGATATATAGATTCATTGAAAGGTAAGCTGAAAAATTGCTTGAAGTCTTGACAACACAAAAGGCCACCATTTTTTCCTTCACTTTTATGTTTGCAGTTCTTTATCTTAAGGTCTTGGACTTTACCATCACCTTCCTTTTCTCTCTTTATTCCATCTCCCCTTTCAGATTTCAGCCTGCTGCATTCATAAACAGTGATACCTTTCATTCTTCCTTTTGCACAAAAGCATGACCATGGTGCACTACTCTCAAACTGATCAGAACTGAACATCAAGTCACAATGATTTCAAGCTGTAGCTCATGACTGCACATTCACCATCTACAGTCTCTCTGCTCTCCATTTCGATTTAACATTTGGTTCTTGTTGGCCCATATAGTTCATCTTGTTGCTGTTAAATACAGGAGTATCTCTCTCTGCAAACCCTGCCATCTGGAACAGTTCTTTACTTATGTTTCAGCAAATCACTTGCTTTAAAAAATCTGGAAGCATTTCTTGTCTCCCCTTGCTTGAAACGAAATTCCTTTCTTTATCACTGAGAAAGTGATACCACTTCATGTAGCGCTGGCTTGTCCCTCATAGCCAAATGTACTTCTAAACTGTTGTCATGAACCACCCTCTTCAAAATTACAGACACATAAACCAAGATCCAGGTCTTTCAGATTGGGTTCACCTCTTTTTGGTGTTTTGCTGCTTTGTTATTTTTTTTAAACAGACCATATGACAAAACCATGAGGCATCTGGGGATACAGTCTGCATGAAATCTTTTACACAAAATAAACCTGTCTTACCGTCTTAACCATTCAGTATTGGGTGTTCCCTAAATTACTTGAGATTAAAGAAACAGACTCCAAATAAACAGCACAAGTCACTTATTTGTGTCATCTACTTTGAAAAAAAATGTTTAAAATAGAGCAATTAGTAATCTGTCAAACAAATTGTGAAAGCTGATAACTGCTGCTAATACACTGCCTGGCATTACTCTCCTGTTTTAGAATAAAAAGCCAGACAGTACATATATAACATATATTTCTGTTCTTCGTGCATTAGTAGCTGTCTCTTTCAGGACTCAATATATGATCAGAATTTTAATTTAACAGCTCTCACTCTAACATCATTATTCTGTAAACATGACATTATAATAAGAGTACAGCATTAGCCCTGGCTTTGGATAGCTAACAACATAACTTTAGAATGGCAATGAAGGATACAGACAAAGGTTTATGGTCAAGATTCTCAAGAGGTGAAGCTTCTCTGCATTAGGCCAAAGATTTTTACTCAGTCATAAGCTGAAGAGCTAATTTCAAAGACAGCATCCACTATCCTGAAGAATCAGGAACTGAGAGCCATGCAACATGTTTGATACCACAGCTGTCACAGGGAAACTACAGCAGCTTTAAGCAAGTGATGGAAAGGTATGGGATTCCAAGCCCTTTTCCTAGCTTCCAGGAAATATGATAAATCTCTTTATCATATTACATTATTCTCCAGTTAACCTGGCCTTTAACTGGGGAGTGACTTCAAATCACTGCCATGGAGATGGGTCCACGTGTGAGTTATCACACTGCACAAATCCAGTGAGACAAAGAGAAGAAACCATAGTAAGAGAAAAAAGATCTTTTTCTTTAAGGAAGCATCTCCTGCCCTAGGTGCTGAGGTGAACAGCACAGTCAGCAGTCAGATCTTTTCTGGAGAACTGCTCCATCTTGGCTGGTTCTGCTTGGTGACCTTGCCAAGGGCAAGCACCTTGTGCCAGTGTGTGTGGTCCTGGCTGAGATCTGATGTAGGACTACAGGAGCTTCCATGGAGTCTTCAGGGCAGGCTGAACTTGTTTTCCTATTCTGTGCTTTTAAGAGATGCATTCATTTTTAGAAGTTAAAATGTTAACTTAATTTCTCTTGCATCTATGGTAGCATAACAATGGCTAAGATGCTATATTAGGAGAGATATATTTTCTAATTTAGTTTATCTTATTTTCTTACATTTTATCTTATCTCTGTAAATCACAGAATATATTAATCATTTAGCAGAATACGACTATCCCAAGTCTTAAATACAAGAACTACAAGTAGGAAAATAAAACTCAGGAGTTTCTTTCCTGCTATGGTTGCAAAACTTAATTTAGAAGAATGCCAGCCAATGGAACAAAGCTGCTATTTTTAACCTTTGGGCACATAAAATTTATCATTAAAACTTACAATTAGATAAAGAGTCTGAAAGCAATATAGATTTTAAGATGGAAAATTCTTCTCAGGGAAAAACCACAGCATCAATTTAAAGCTAATCACAGCCTGAGATCTGATAGAAAGAGAACAGTACATAGGAGGGCAGCAAAATAATTGAAGAGTCCTGGTCCTGGACTCTTGTACATGTACAGGACAGTACAGTAAGTTTTATTAACATCTGACCTAGACCACTGCCTTATATGATATGTGAGTGTCTATACTGCAACAGAAACTTTTTGTATAGGCACACAAGTTAGGGCAGTGACCTTTGGAAATCTTGGCCTGGAATACACCACCAAGTGCAAACAATAAGCCTTCTCCAGAAATTCTCATATATGCAAGCAGTATTACATATATTTCATCTTGATTTCAAGTTTCTTTGACATCCCAAGAAAATCTCTTCTAGGAATTATAGCTGTGTTTGGCATGCTTGTATGTGCTTTAGAAATTAACTTGAAAATACAATTTTACAAATAAAGCAACTTTTAATTGCTGTTTAAGGAACTGTCCTTTCCCTTGCTTTTAACTACTCTCCTGATCCATTACACAGCTATTCTTCCCAAGGAACAAAATCGCAGCTCCTCAATTCCATCTCTATGTTGGAAGGAGTAGTTCTTAATCAGATGTGAAATGGGAAAATACATGAATTGATGTCACTTGAACTGCATAGACAAGAGAAATGAATTAATATGATAAGTACTTGCTGCTCTCAAGGCAGTAAATTGCAGGCTGGCTGAACACAAGTAAAGACAACACATTCCAAAAAATGGCTGATTTTTTATTCTTGACTGCCAGAAAGCTGCTCAGGATGCACCAAGAGAGAATTTCTGCAGCCAGAAAAGTTATTTCTGATGATGACAAGAGGAAAAGAAAGGAATCTCTCCACCCCCATCCTGGCCACCCCAAGCCGAAAAATACCTAAACGTTCTGGTATTAAAAATAAAATCACATTGAAACACATTAAAGACAGATTAAATTAGTAGATTGCATGTACTTATTGATGTACTATTTGATTACTTGGGAATTACTATAAAATACATATTTTAAAATACTTTGGTGTTTCTGATATTTTGCTTATGCTTCTTCACAAGTATCAGAACAATAGAGTTTAAGTTACGTGTGCTGCTTGTAAAAGTTTATTTCAATAACCTCACTGAAAAAACACTGCAGCCTTTTTGTTAGGAACATATTTGAGGAGAGAATTCTTTTTTTTTGCAGCCAAAGACAATGTTGTAAGTAATGATTTTTTAAAAATCTTAAAGAAACACCACGAATTTACTGGAATCTGCTACTCATAGTGCAGTACTAGAAGCTGCCTGACAATGGCTCCATGTTCAATTCTGAAAGTCTTGTATGAAGGGAAGGAGACCAGAAAAAATGGGAAGACTACTGCATCCCCTAGAAATTCTGGATCTAAACCTTGCATCCACTCCTACCAAAGCCTGAAGAAAACCACAAATTTATCCTTTAAGCTTTGTTATTCTAGGCTTCTCTTTACAAATACGTGGAAATATGAAGACATTCAAATAACTTTAGGAGACCAAAATACCATATATGCAGGGCACTTCCACTGCACATGCATGTTCTTGGCAAGCTCAGCAGTGATTGTACACTGAGTGACTAAATGGAGCTGGCCAGCAGGACCCCAAGCAGCGCCAGCCCACTTGAGCTAAGTGCAACATGACAGTGCCCAGACCCATCATGACTCTGGGCAGAACAGTGAGCTCAGCCTTGCAGCAATCCAGTTCTGACAAACAGTGTCTTCAAAGCACATAAATAACCTCTGCTAGTAATTATACATGTATTTATAGTGCATCTTTCCTCCAGGAATCACAATGTGCTTTACAAATATCAGCCCATTCTCTGTAAGAGACTTCTTATTTAGCAGTCCCAGGATTGCCAGTATAATTGGCAAATGACATTTCACTGGAATGAGAGGTACTTCAGTGGCATCATCACTCACTGGTTTAACAGAACTACTCTTTCTTCAAACTAGCATTTAGACACAATCCCTGTGCTTTTTGAATGAATAAAACAACTGAAGTCTCATCTCTGGCCTAAAGGCTGTTGGCTAGGTTGAATGAGAAGGCTATTTTGCTAGAACTGGTAACAGCTGGGAATAAGAGTTATCTCACAACAACATATGGAAATACATGAATACCCTGGATTCCATCCTATTCTTTCAGTGGTAAAATTCAGCTGAAGCTGTATGGCTATATATCCGATTAGGATAATGGGACTGTGTTGCCAAACATGTTTATTCTTTTAAGGACACCTAAGCTTTAAAGCTAAAGAGACATTTCTGTCATGATTTAGTGAAACCATAGCTGATTTCAGCAGAGTGATTAAGACTTCAGAACTATTTGTGTAGTAGGTTGGTTGCTATTGCCCACTCTAATACCCAGAAGATACAATTGGTTCTCAATTATTTTTCCCCACGTTCAAAGAGTGTCTGATCTAAACAAAGTGATTTTTTTTCCATTATCTCAATGACTGATATGTTTTCTAGCCAGCCAACCACAGGCACAAAAGCAAGCATTTTCTTTTTGACCAGCACTTGATGACCTTGAAAAAACCTGCAACAGCAGCCTGTGGGAAGTCTACAGAGATGAAAGAAACAATTCCTGTTTGTATTCATTTGAGTGCCATTCTATGTCTAGCTCTGTCTGGACTGATGCTACAAGAGCTGCATACTACTAGTGTGCTCTGCAAGCACAGTGACATAGCTGCAGAGGCCAGGAAACAAAAAAGCACTGTGCTGCACTGAGTGCTCCATCTCTGTCAGCAAATCACCAGAAAACCCTAGAGAACAAAAATTATATTGTGTACATCTAGGTAAGCTACATCCACTACCTCAGATGTTCTAAAAATATTGTAACAGTGCATACTTGAGATAGACTTGGGGGGGCCAAGGACCTATGTAGGTACCACATCATTTATCATTTAAAATAAATTACTTCCAGGATGGTGCTACATAGAGTGCTGTTATGCAGCTGCTTAACATCAGATTTGTAGAGCACCCTAACTTATTTCAAGTGTCACAAAATTTTATGAGATTAATATGAAATTATTAAATATGAAGACAGGCCCACCTATAGTTTTAAAACTTTCTTATTTACAAAGTTTCTTTAATAAGACTTGATATCCTCAGCTTGAAGACCTCAGCTTTATGTTTCAGGCAGGTGATTTTGCCTTTTGCAACAAAAGGTCTCTAGCCCAGCCAGACTGTCCTGTCTGGAGAGATGAGAAAAGAGAAACACATTGATATACCTCAATACAGGCTGCTTTAAAAAGTCAGCAACAAAAAACTAAAACTGTGTAGCATTCATATTACTCAGGGTGTGTTTAAGTATTTGTCTGCTCCCATCTACCCACACAGGACAGCAGACAAGCACCATGGTGAACAGCAGGAACTTGGGGAGGACAGCTGGGATGCAATTCAAAATTATATGAGTTGTCCAGCAGAAAATAGCTGAAATCCATCATTGGGAATAAGGAAGTCCAGCCAGAAGTGTTAATTCTCTAGTGCAAGTACAGAGAGTTTGCACTTTGCTTAGTGCAGTCAGTTCTGCAACAATCAAGCAATGCTTCAAAAGTGTATCTGGAAAAATTCCCAGATTCCACATTTGATCCTTTCATTTAAACCTCCAAGAACGAGGGCAGCCATAGAAGCAATGAGAAGGATTAAAGGACTGGCTTCCTTCTGCCTCTCCAGCTCTGTTAGAAGCCTGTGAGTCACGTACATCTTTTCTTAATCACCGAGCTACAAACCACCTCCCCCCTTTTCTTCTCCCACTTCTCCAGTGCTCTGCTCCCAAACACGTCTGCTATCACCAGGCAAATACCAGAGCAGCCCTTCCCCGACAGATGTGTACAGCCCTCAGCACACAGCGGTAAAATAGGCTACAGTTTCCATTTCCCACGACTGATCCTGTAACTCTTCCTGTGTGAGGCAGTTACACAATTCAGTACCCCTCATGGAAAGGAAGTTAAATTCACCCAATTAAAACAGGAGGTGAATCAATGACACCATCATCACAAGTGAAACATGGCCAAGATACCAAAAGGAGCATCCTTACTGTCATGCTGAAGGAATGCCTATGACATTTCTTATGTTCAGGACATAAAGGGATGCATTTGAAATGACTTTAGCTAATTTGCCAGCTTCTTCTTTTGTCACTGGAGAGAGAGAGGCTGCTCCAAGGAGAAAATTCAGAAAAACAGAAGTTAATCTCTCTCTCTGAATTGTCTTTTCGATGAATCTCATGTATCGTGGCTGACAGGCAAAGTCATATCCATCACCCAAGTCCTAAGCTATCCCTTGCACATATTCCTTTGAGAAAGACTATAACATTTGTGATTTTCAATGTAAAACCCAGGGGAGCATGTTTTCCCATATTTCAGGCCTCTCAAAATACCAAACCCTTATTTTAACCTTGCATGTTTTGAAAATTGCTCATGCTGAAATTTCCCAAGTAGCCTGCAGACCCACTGGACACTTTTTGGACTAAGAAAAAAAGAATATTAAAAATCACCACTATAGCAAAAAATCTGAGGGTTATAAAATAATCACGCCTTGAAAAGCAGGTTGCACAAGACAGAGTAAGAGGCTCACTCTCAAACACCCAGGGCAAAAGTGCACATAATCTTGTAGCTATTATAGGTTAAATAAACACATTCTCTGGCCCCCAAAGCTTTTTGCTAGCAAAACACAACTGGTAATTCCATTACCACCAGAGCTACACAATGTGGTGCACCACATCCAGCATAGGGTACCTTATATGCTTTGTAATAGCTCAGAATAGTAATTGTAGATGTTCTGATATCTCCAGAAACAGCTGCCCCAATAAAAAAGTATCCCATTTTAGTGCACTAAACATGCACCACTGGTGTGCAGAACCTTAAAGCAAGATTATCCTGATATATTTAAAACATGCCCACATATGGATATGTCATCAAATCCAGACTCCTTAGCCTCCTCATTTTCAGCACCATGTCAATTTTAAATGATTCTGGCTGAGAGAGACGGCAGGATGCTGAAAACCCTGTCAGCAACTGGCAGGCAGACTCCATTAAAGTACTCAATATTGCTAACATTGGTTCAACAGGACTTAAAAATTACTCCCCCGTGAAATCAAATTCATCAGGTTCTCTCTCACGCTGCCCACAACACAGACTTCAATGCACAAAAGCGCAGGGTCCAAACGGTCCCCTGACCATGGGTCATTTTGCATTCACAGTTCAAACAAAAATAAAATTTCAAGTGGAAAAACTACTGGAACCACAGAGGATAGAATTTTAACCATTAATAAAAATCTGTGTAAGTTCATACAGAACACAAGCTGATTCAGATGCCAGCTTTGCAATGATATCCACAGTGAAGCCAAGGGTGGGAAGTGTGGAAAAGGGGTACCAGGTTTTAATGAAAAATCTTTTTTGAGCTATAGCAATGTCAGCCTTCCTTAAATAAAAAGCAGTTTTAAGGCTCAGAATTACACTCTCAACTCCACAGAGGGTTGCAGGAGATTGGGCCACCCAGAGACTAGGGTTTATGTTTAAATGTTTTTAACCACTGAATTGCATATGGCTCCAAAGTACAACAATGTCCTTCCGATCCTGGTAAAAACCCATTAAAAAACCCATGCATTGCCTAAAAATAGCAATTCTGAAATTACTAATTCTGAGTATTTAAGAACATCTTATGCTACCTCTAACATTAGAATGGCTCCACTGTGTGCGGCCTTGAAGGAGCGCACAAATGTGCAGAGGTGTACTACTGAAGCAATCTGACCACTGCCTCAATCTCCACTTCCTAATAATCTCTGAAATCAAACGAAACCACAAATTCTCTGCTTGGTTCCTCTATGAAGCTTTATGGCCTGTGACATGTACAAGCTGGAACAGACAGTGTTAATGGCCCAGCTTTTAAACCTACTTATTTGAGCTTGAAAACTGCGCAAGGCAAACATTTTCTTTTACATCGTCTCACCGAGTATGTAGCTCTGGAAGCCCTAAACCCCTTGGAGGTGCTGTCCTTACTGCTCATATCAGCTGCAGGCATAGGATGCCTAATTTATCTCTGCATTGTTAGATCAATAACATCAGCAATCCACCTCAAGCAAGCCTGTCTGTAGCTTTGTAAGAGGTCAAGCTTACACAGTCTTTCTTCATCTGAAACATTTTGCATTCTGCTGGTGTTTAGGCTAGACTCAAATATTCAGTTCTTCAGTGGGATTGCCCTATTTCTGTATGATAAGAGCTCCTTGAAAAAGAAGAACAACCTCTGTGGAATCTTGGGAACATATAAATCCATGCCTTCTTTTTTACTTCATATACAAGTTGTAAAGGCAAAATCACAACGAGAACCTTATAAGAAAAAAGACAATCTGAGCTTCTCAACCCAGTGCCCCCACTGATCAAAGCTCTTTAGTCCCCAAAATACTTCCTAACCCAGACATAAGAGCTCCTGTCCCAAACACCCTCATGCCGCCAGCAGTCTCTCAGGTCTCTCCATCCCTGGCCTCCTCCAGCCGGTCAATGTGGCCAGACAAGCCCGCCTTGATCTTCTCTGGAGTGCTTTTAGGGGTAGTCCAAGTATTCAGAGCCAGTCTGCTGCTCTGAAGAACCCACCAAGGCACAACTTAAAGGGCAGAAAAACACAAGAGGCAGAAGAGGCAGCCCCACCTGAGGAGAATTCTCCACTGACTGATGCCATTGCAGCCCAGACAGCCAGGCCAAGAAGACAGAAGAAGGTGCACAGCTGCAGATGTAATTGGAGGCATTACACTTGCAAGACCAGAAGCTGGAATATGACTAATGCATCTAAGAAAGTTGATGGATGTCCTGGAGGCAGCTTATATTTTATTCTACCCCTAAGCAAAAAAGTAGGCAGCAGAGGGAAGGAATGATCACAGCCACCTGTTCTCCTTTATGATGGCAGCCCCTTTTATTTCCACAGGGTACTTTTTGCCAGCACGAGTCGTCCCCCATTCTATAGCCTGCGGATTAGAGAGCAGCCAGGCAACTTACACAAATGCCTTATTTTGACAGCAAGTCCCCATAGCTTCAGCATCTTGATTACCTTTGTATTTTTTTCCTTTCTCTTCAGTTCTGATGAATTATTTTCTTAATGGTAGCCAGCAAAGAATTAAAAGTCATTATCAGAGGACAGAGATAACATCTAGAAAATGGTATACATCATACTAAACAAGCTTTGCAACAGACTTCTGCACTACTCATCTTGATTTATTTGTACGTATTTGATCAGACATGTGTATTTTTATTCTGTATCCAGGCCAAAGTTTTAACATGATGTATAAAGATAGGTAGCTAGCTGGGTGCTCATCAAACCTCAAAAATAAAATTGGTGAAATCATGCCAAATGCAATTGAATCAGAGGAAGCTGGAACCAAAAACTGCACAGTGGCAGAGCAGTGTTCATGATCCTCTGAGTCACACAACAAAAAAGGCATTTAAAACATAATATGAGTTCATCATTTTCAAGATGTAAGGCAGTCCGGCTTTTTTGAATTGTGCAAGCTTTGTAATACATAGGCAATGAAAATTGACAGTTTCCTGACCAGTGAACTTTCTATCTCAGTAAGTAAAGCCTCTTGTATTACTGTAAAACAAGTGTGGTCTCGTTTCAAGATCTCTAAAAAGCAATTGGCTGTGTTTTCAGGACAAAGCATATAGTAGCTGTATAGAAATCCCCTTCCAAGAGCAGTATGCCCAGAAACCTGGAGCCTCTCTAACCATGGAGACTTCAGCAGCAATAGTATCTAAAGGTAAATGGCTGGATCTACAAAAGGCAGGGCAATAAATGCAAACATACTTCTTTTTTTCTCTGAGAGTGAAGGAAGATTGAGCATTTCACAAAGGCAGTTCCTTCCTTTCTGTTGCTGAAGCTCTGTCAGTGGACACTTTGGAAGATACATGCCAAACGGGGAAGTCCAAGTGCACTGCACTTCCCAAGCTTGCTGTCTCCCGCAGTGTCTGCAACCCTGTGGCTGCCTCTTCTCCAAAAGATTCCCTCAAGCACTTCCACTCAATCACACCAGCATCCTTTTCCTCCTTATCTGGAGGTAGTGTCAGAAATAGAAACACATTTTTAACTAGAATCATAGGTCTATCCAGCCCCCAGATCTGCAAGAAAAATGTAATCTGATACAACAGATT
The DNA here is from genome assembly GCA_013399945.1 of Ploceus nigricollis. Taxonomy (NCBI): domain Eukaryota; kingdom Metazoa; phylum Chordata; class Aves; order Passeriformes; family Ploceidae; genus Ploceus; species Ploceus nigricollis. The sequence continues at coordinate 682,072 of VXBC01007213.1, forward strand.
GTAACAGAGGTAGTAAAACAATAGAGTTCTCTCTTTAACAGCTGAAAACTTTGAGGAAAGAAGCGTTACTGTGCCCACCCTTTTGGATATTTCAGTCTGTATACTTGTTTGGACTAAAGTGTCAACAAGTTTCTTTCTCCAGGAGAAATTGAAAAATTGATTTTATCCTAAAACAAATACCCCTCATACAGGACAGGCACTGTTAGAGAGCCATGCCAGCAGAGAATTTTAAAAAACCAGAAGCATTAACTATTTCTCACCCGCCACTCTGTGAAAAACTGCCACAATCAGAACAGCTTGAAATAAAGCTCTCAAAGGAGCTGCACTGTTTGAACCATCCTAATTCTCTACTGCCCTACATGTCTCCATGTTTTGAGATGTGGCTTGATACCTCTGCATTTGGACAGTGAAATGCTACTTAGTTTCCTATGTATACATCATTTATCTTGGATAAAACAGCAGTAGAGGTTTGGATCCATGATGTTCACGGAATAAGGAAATTTATTTCTACCAAACCCCTCACACTACTGTTGGAAGTACTCCTTATTAGCTGTAACCAGTTCTGGTAGCTGTAGTGCAAACACTTCTGATTAAGACTTGAGTGTAAAAGAAAGTTTCAGATCAACTTCCTTTTTGCTGTTGATCATGATTATCTTCCCAGAGTAACCCAGCACTGGCAGCCTAGCAATGTTCTCATCAGGAGAAGTGGGCCTGACCCTTGAAGTCTCAGGGAAAAGAAATCTTCCTGACAGTGAATAACTGTCTCTTTTGCAAGAGACCTGTGTGAATTCTGAGGAACAGTACAAAAAAACCCAACAAACAAGCACTGCTTACTAATAGCAGCTTATTTTACCCGGTAAGCCTGCACAGCAGAGATGCAGCCTCAGAACCAAACCTGCAGAAACACACTTACAGGTGCAGGTAAATCAGATAGAAGGAAGGGTCCAACCACACAGTATAACCAGATCTCCACAGCCTTCTTTTGCATCAGTGACGATGCTACAGACAGAAGTGCCCATTGCACAGCAAAAACTGTGCCCATCTCATACAGCAGAGCACTTCTTGTCTCGTCTGGGTGAGAACATAAAGGAAGAGCCACGCAATTCCCCTTGCTTTCACCAGCGCCACCACACTGAGTCTGCTCCACGAGGCAGCCACAGGCCAGTCACAACATGTGTTCCATATTCACTTGAATTTCTATATGAAAAAACAGAGGCTACACTGCAAGTGGCACATTTTCAGCTAGAATGTTCTTATTTTCTAATAAGATTTTAAGACACAGATACATGTTTATGTTTAAGACAGATTTTTCACCTATGGGTCTGGTCAAGTCAGTAGATAGGCCCTAATTTTAAAATAAGCACAGGCTTTTCTCCTCTACAGAAACTTCGTAGTTTTCCTGCTAGCACATCAATACTTACTTTGCACTTTCTTTGACCCAACAGCTTTGTTACTCACCTGAACAATGACTGAGAATCAGTGAACTTTTCTGTTTCAGATTTCAATACAACTTCACCAAAAAGTAACCTGTAACTTTTACAGTAATTAATTATTTATTTATTAGGTTTTGTACTCTACTTTGTATCTTACCTCACTCCTGCTCTGCCTGATGCATGTGTGCAAGAACAGAGGCTAGTGACTAGAAGCATAGAGATCATCTTTCTTGTGAAGGAAAAAAAAAGCCAGGAACTGAAGTATTTCAAGGCTCTGCATGCACAGTTAATGAAACAATTAGATATATTTTCCTTTCAGAAATTCCTACCTTGTATCAGTCCTCCGTTCCCACAGAGGGACTTTACCGTAATGGCTGAGTCTGATTGGAGACTATGGCTGGCCCCGAGTTTTCCTCCAAACTCTTCCCCTCACAGCCAGCATGCTGTAAGTTGCTACACACTAAAAATGCTTTTCCAAGACTGGACTTTCCTCCAAGAGAAGGGGAGGACTTGGCACACCATACCAGCACAAGCTGATTCTTGGCACACCACGCTGGCTGGGCCATACAGGCGACCACCTGTCCTGAACGAGTTCCCACAAATGGTGTGAGAGGCCAGAGAAGAAAAGAAAATGGATTAAGAAGACATTTAGGTCTAAGCTCCTCAACAATGTAAATGCCCTTAGGGAAAAAAAAAAGAAAAAAAAGTTAAATAAGGAAGAAAGAAAATCACGAGTCTGGGTGGTCCCTGGTTAATGTTACACTCTCTTTTGACCAGCTCCTATTTTTGAAGTTCTTTTACGGCTGTAGTTTTTTCTTTATGTTGCCAGTCTAATGCACTCAAGAAACAAAAACTGATTAACAACACGAATTGCTTTCCATCACCATCTTTTGCAAACAAAACCTTTTAAAATCAGGGTGAGCCAAGTAATATAGCTCCAAATTTATAAGTGGGAAAAAAAAGCAGAGCAGTGATTTATTCAGAGGAGTCAAAGCAGGGAGACAGGCTTAAACAGTGTAGGACTGCCTCAATCCCTAAGCAGAAGATAATTATACATTACGTGAAACAAAGGTTGGTCCTCTCTTTCTAGACAACAAACTTTTGAGGACATTCCAAGCACAAGCTAAAATTTGCCCCCTCTTCAGAGTACTTAAAAAAAATTTATAGAGACAGGCAATGAAATGGATCTGTGAAGGAAGCTAGGTTGCTAACTGTTCTAAAATGAAAAAAGGAGCCTGTCTCCTGTTACAGCAAGCCCAATATTTCAGAAATTTCCAAGTATTTGATAGAGCATCCAGACGAGCATTGTTGGCAGGGGAAGTATAAACAAATGCGGCCTGTAAATCACATTCAGCAAAATTACATGTTTTGTTCTGGAATGGAACTTGATTCCCTGTAGCCTTGTATCTTCTGCAGTCATTTACATCAGCATGAAGTAATATACTGATGGCCTATAGAACCACCTCTTTGATGTAGCAGCATTTTACCCACATGACACAGACATCTGCTGCAAATGTCTCCAAGAAGTAACAGTATACTCAATCTGTTGGACAACATAAAAACACAAAATATCAAAAAAAAAACAACAAAAAACACCCAAAACAACCAAACAAAAAAACCCGAGTATTGACATTAAAAATCTGCCTATATATTAAAAAGAAAGTTAGAATGGGAACAAGACAGCTAGAGTGGACAGTCAGTCTTTCCTAAGACTGTTTTATGAAGTTCACAAATAACATCTTACACATGGAACAACTTAAAAGAACTCTACATTATATGACTGTGCAAGTTTCAAACTTGCCACTTAAAGCCTGCATTTTAAAGCTTTAAATAGATGTCTGAATTACAGTTGCTTCAGCACCCTAAATCCAGCTCTCAAGCATATTTTGGAATACAAACTTTAAAAGGTCATTAAGTTTTTTTCCACAGAGCCCTTTCCTCAATTAGTGCATAGAAGTTATATCTTCTATAACTTCTAGACAACTATTGAGTGTGACTGCTTTCTCATCATACTTCTACATTTACACACAGGTCTTGCACACCATGCACTATTCACATTCTGCTCAGAAGCCCGAAGAACTAATTTCCTGCTGACTGTGTCTGTGTTATGATCACAACTGAGCCCAACTGCTTCATAAATATTAGGTGGTTTTTTGCACTGTATTATCTATGTTTTATATATTTGTAACTGATTTACAGAGAGATCAAGGTAAAAACTATATCTACTGACTTTCAGGAACCCCAGTGAGAAGCATAGGACACAATCCCTCTGGTGTAGGTATGACTTAATTTGTGGCTGTGGTGCTTAACCTTTCTGAAGACCAGGAACCAAACCTCATTCAGCGAAAGAGGATCTTATCTTACAAGTGAGAAAGTTTGGTTTAAGGCACCATAGGAAAATGATGAAACAGGCAGAAACATGATGCAGCTCTCCAGGGCAGCAACAGCTCTCAGCTGCCTTGAACTGTACCATTTCTTCCTACAGTCTCTTGCTTCAGTTGCCATGCATTTCTCAACCTCTCTTCTGTACTATAAACAAGATCCAAGTATTGTGGAAAATTCAGAGTGCAATCATTGAGTTTGAAAGACTCTATCACAATTTAGAAACAACAGTAGGAAATGCAGAGTCATGGAGATAGCCTTTCTTCTAGCATGTCAGTCTTTTGAGCACTGGCCTTTATAGCCTTAATAATATTCTTTGAACTACCTAGTTACCTGCATAGCAATCCAGGAAGTTCTGTGGGTTTTTTAATTGAGTAATTTTTTTAAAAACACAAAAATTCTGTCATGAGGCATAAAATCAATACCCAAATCTGCTTTAAATCTTGTGATACTCGCAATTGAATTCGACAACTTTTTCCTAGACACTCCATGGAAACCCAGGGAGCTTAGGAATAAATCAGGCTTTATCTCAGTGTTGTTTTAGACTCAGTGTTGAAGCAGGGTGGCAGAAGACAGGACAGTGATGGTTAGTCTTGTGAAATCTTAGTTATTTAAATTAAATTAATTTAAAGCACAGTGTATGGATTTCCATCTAGCTGACAGGAAGACCAAGACCTCTGCTGAAAGTCATATTCTTGTTCCAAAGCACAGGACTGCTAGTTCTTAAAATGAAAGTTCATGAGAATATTTACTTGGTGGAGAGAAGATATTCTTTAATTGTGTAAATTGTGATGAAAATTTTAAACACCTGAAAACATGGTCTAAATAGCTAGGAAACACAGGTAGTATAGCAATGTTTTCCAGTTTTTAACATGTTCATACACTATTGTTTCTTTAGTCTCTTCTGATAAATTTGATCTAACTAAGACATCAGTTCTGCTCTGAACAGGGAGCTGGACTAGATAACTGCTGGAGGTCCTTTCCAACTTTACAATGGGAGTTTTTGATACACAGCTCTTTTCAGACACAAATCCAGCATTTTTTATAAGACCAAGTGACATCAACACCAAGTCAAGTATTACAAGTAATGACACCAAAATCTAAGCATGAGATGTCACCAAATTAAAACATTGACATGCTCGAGCTCACTGATGGCATTAATTTTCCAAAACATGGCTTTTCACTGTAGGCAGTTCTAGACAGGAATTAGTCTAATTACTTAATTTCCTAAGTACCACCTTGCTAGCCAGCAACTATATGTAAAAGTAACTCACCAACTTTTATGATCACTCTGTGCTCCGAATTACTGTCTGAGAAAAAGAGATCTGTCTAGCATCTCAGTCAATTTATTTCAAGGACAAAACAATCCAGGAGGCACCAGATTACTATTTTAGTGCTGATTCTCTAAATGCACTGAAGCTGCAGAGAGGTTTGCCAATTTGTTATTTGGTCCCCTGTGTGCCCTTGGAGGCAAAGTGCACTTATTCTATATGTAACTGCATCCTTAAGCTTGACTGAAATGTGCTTATCATCAGACATGCTGAAAAGAATTTCAGCTTAGCTGCTTTCATTAATACAATACAAGCACCTATGCAGCCAGAATTTCCCTGAAACATTGGAAATCACCATTCTCTCCTTGGGCTTGCTACAAAAAAAGCACTTCAAAGGAAATGGATGGAAAGAAGAGGGATGAAAAAGAAATGGAGGATTAGTTACAAATACACCTTCCCAACACAAAAAGGCCTTTCTCTGCTCCGAAGTGTGTTGCCAGATCTAGAGTTTATCTGCAGTATGAGCTAGAGTCTTAAAGTTATTTTCAGAATATTAAAATTTTCTGATTTTTAGTTTTAAGGATACAGTACATTTTCTGTAAATCAGCAAGATAACAGAACCATGGAAGAAATGCTTTTCCAACAAACAATAATATTCATCAGTTATAAGAGATGTATTTCATGATATTATAGATATTGATGAGGGGAACAGAGGTAGGAGAAGAGTGAAGGTGTACTCTGAATTTTGAATCTGGACTGCTGTTTACCTCACCCACTTTATTACCAGAATCTTAAACTATGCCTCCTTATTGCAATTCTCCTCTCCTAATGTTTCCATACACTGGCAAGAGTGAAATGGACTAAACTCTAATCTTGGAATACCATGGACTGTATTGTTCCCCAGTGCTATTAACTCTTTCCAAAAAGAAAAATATTTAATTACAGCACTGCAAGTGAGAGAGTGGGAGGGAGAATACACCTTCAGGAAAAATTTTGAGATCATGAATGAGAAGGGATATGTCAGAGTGAGGAAGCTCATCTCAAAAAAAAGGCTGCACAATGCCAAAGACAGGATCCTCCTAGGAGGAGAAGTTCAAATGAAGAAAGTAGATCCAAAATGAGGGACTGACAAGCATGACGGGATGTGCAAGTACCATGATTTGGCACTATTAATGCAAAAATGATGAGCTCTGACTGCTATTATGCATTACATATAATTCCTGAAGAAGGAAAGCACAATCTCTGACAGTTAAAGGAGAATATGCAAGGAAAGGGTGAAGGATGCTTTGAAAAAAAGGTGGAGAGACATACAGTAAGAACGATATAGGATGATGACATGCTAAGCAGCAGGTGTCAATAATCTACCAAGGTTTTCGAGTGTAGGAGAGGAAAAATGAATATCTTAAAATCACCCGTATTTAAAAACAAAACAGCAGAGAAGGCATGCATGAATAAGATATGGAAAAATCCATCTCTAATCTCTCCACTGGCAAGCAGAAATATTCTGGCCTGAGGAATAATGATCTGGGCATCATCATAATGAATTTCTGTCTAGAATGAGAAGGAAGATTCTTTACCACTGTTACATGATGAATATATTCAAGTACTGTTAAATCAAGCTATAGGACAGGCATCCTTTCCGCTTCTTCTCCATATTAATCACATAATGTGTACTGTTCCCATTGTGAGTTGGGTTTCAGAAGGTGTTTGACTTCACCATAAGCATCCAGAGTGCAGTATGTGCAGCACACAGGATTTACACAAATCATTTTCTCTCCCATGTTTCTTTATTTATGCAAGTGAAATGCAAACTACTGCACTCCATCATTCCTCCTACTTAAAACTCCACATCTCTGAGCCTCATCATTCAGTGACACTGAAAGCATTACAGAAACAATAATCCCCAAAAAGAAGCGATCCCTTTCTGCATTACCCCATCACCGCTCCCTGCTACCTGAAAACTTCAAGAGTTTCCAGAGTACTTGTAAGGCAGCAAATGGCAAGTCTCTGATGTGTTTAAGGAGGGGTGTTGGGCAAATGCAATACAAAGAGTTGTGTAATTTGCACCACAGACCCACTGATAAGAAAAGTAACCCACCAGACATAGCTTCCCTCTCCAGGCACTCCAATCAAAATGCATTTCTGGCTATCACTTGCTATTGACAAGAATGCACAAGACTTCCGGTTCTCTTCTTTACCCTTCTTCCCCACACCCCTAAGTAGCACCATATTGCTACTTAGTAAAAGTTTTGCTTCCTGAATTTTGTAGCCCTACTTCTCTGCAAGCAACAGGCACCAACTGCAGTGCCTCTGGTGATTACAGTCAGCCACTGGCTACTTAGTGACATATGAGAGTAGAAGGCCTTGGCCTGTGGGTCCAAATTGCACTGCCTTTGCTGTTAGCAGAGAGCTTGGTTAGGAAGATTGATCAAAGGGGGAATTTAGCCAAATGCCAATTGCTCTGGAATAACAGCAATTAATCACAGATCAGCAGCAAAGGTTAGTAAAACATCAAGAATTAAATGGTGTCACGTAGCAAATTCTAGAAATGCAGCTATGGGAGAGAGGATAAGATGGGATAGGGTCTTCCTCTAGAGCTACTTGGAGCTACTGGGAGGCTCCTATTATGCTTTCCAACTAACAAAAGGTGACTGGGGGAGGGTGGATGGGTGGGAGGCATGCAACTTCTGGGCAATGGGTGCAGCCAGACAATGCCATGCAGAAAGCAGAGCCGCATGACAGCACACTGCAGCAGTGGAAAGGCACCCTTGCTGCCTCATGTCTCACCCAGTGATCTGCGTTCTCCAAGTTTGCTGCTGTATCTTAATGAGAAATGAAGAAGCAGAGGTGGGGAAGAAATAGATGCAGAAGGCATTGGAGAAAACTCATGTTTCCTCCCCTCTACAGGCAGCTGTGTTCCAATTTGGAAAGCTGAAAGGTAATTCAAGAAACCAATGTCAAAGGAAACCACAGCTTCCAAGTTCTTTGGGTGAAGTCTGGCAAATGTTTATGGGTCTCACTTTGACATGTGAGAGTGTCACTCTGAGGTGACGACTGTACTTCAGCTGTCTTCAAGAAAGACTGAATAAATAAAACTGAGCATCTGTAAACTATCAAACTATCACGTGTCAATTCTCAGCTTTTTCCCATACTAAGGAAAAAGAATCAAACATTTAAAGTTTCCATGTGCAACTATATATNGTAACATGGTGGGGTTTGTACCCACAAGAGCCCATATGAAGAGTGAATGATGCCACAACATTTTAAATGAACCAAAAATATAACCCAGGAAGGAAAGAAAAACCACGGTTCTCAAGAGTTGGTGCTGCCACACAGTCATAGCATATGCCACATAAAACACACAGCCTTACTGTGTTTTATGATCTGTTTTAATTACTACCTTTGTATTAATATAGACATGAAAACCACTGCCAACAGTGTCCCAGTGTCTGTGAAAGTCTCTGTTCTGCAGCAAGGTCTTAAAGTGAGGATCTCTGCCTGGTATGTGCCAATCTGTCAAATCCCATACATCTAATACAAGACATCAGCACCCCTGACATCTGTCTGCAGTGTAGCCTGAACCTCATGCAATTAAAACCTGGCTCCTGCTCCGAGGCCCCGTGCCACAATCACACAACCAGGCCAGGAAGCCATGCATTACCATAGAAGTAAGATATCAGGTCTGCATTTGCACAGCACCTTATTCAGGGGTTAGCACCAGGGAAGGCTACTATGGATAAAGAAACAAGCAAGGGATGTAAGACTGTAAAATGGGTGTTGCTGCTGCTCACCAGAGTCCTCTCTGCCTCTTCTTCCAGGAAATGCCTACCTGAAACAGCAGTGATGGTGAAGTCCTCAGAATGCCTTACTTTAGAAGTGCTGCTCAAGCGTTTGTAACATTAACTTAGCAGGTCGCCAACTTTTACTGTTTCTTTCATCTTAGCAGGATTCACACAGCTGATCTCTTGAAAGCAATTAATCAGTGTCCTAAATTCCACCCTCCAATGAGCCCCTGCACACAGGTTTCTTAAGAGGAAAAAATGAAACTTTTTAATTAAGATTTTTCATCAGAAATCCAGTCCTGCTGATAATGGTCAGGAAGGTATGCAAAAGTAATTACTCACACAATCTGTTTGTCACACTCTTGCCACTCTCTTCTGGGGCATCTAGTGTTCTTCTTCCAATTCATTAGCACCCCTGCCCTGCCCACAGTGCCTCAGGAACAGCATGCCCCTGTTTTCCTTCTCCAGATTAAACACTCCTGTACATTCACAGGTCAAGAATTTGGATGCCTTTTCCCTTGCCACAATTGAATAAGCATATCTACATTTGTTGCCTGTTCGCAGAAGTCTGAGAGTAAAGGAGGAATCCAAGCCACTCACTTCCCTGGTGAGCTTAATTAGCATGTCAGACAAAAACCAGGGGAAGAAAATTTTATTAAGAAGCTATTTTAAAAATTGCAGCCACCTGCTAGACAGTGAAACTCTTTAGCCTTTCTTCAAACGAAGAGGGACTGCTGGTGTTGGAGCAACCTTTGCCTCTCATCTGCCAAAGGTACAGCACCAGTCAGTTAGTGCTAACTGAAATTGTGATATTTTTTGACTTAATGAAAAAAACCCAAAGGAAACATGATTACCTGCACTACAGTGACTCATCTCCTTGACCCTTCAAGGGAGACAGAAACAACCAGTAAAAACTCTCCCACTTTATGATGACCATCTAACTTTCAATGTTTGTTACAGCAGATGACAGGCATCTCGGTTTATTATTTTTGTCAGAAAACACTGTACTGTATGGTTTACTGTATAACCTGTGCTGTTCACCACTGTTGAAATGAAAGCAAGTTAAATCATCAAGGCAATCTATTTGCAACTCTGCTGGTTTGACTTCACTGTTTGCAATAAAACCACTTTGCCATTAGGGAAATGATAAGCGGGTACTCAGACATCCCCCATTGCTCAGCACATAGATTTTGCAGAATTTTATAGTAAGAAGTGACACCACTTCAGCCCATTTGTCCCCTCCTCCCTGGGGAGGAGGGGCTTCCATGCAGGAAATCTACAACCCTTTGGCCATCTCTGACCCCCTTTATATGGAAAATATTGTATCAAACACCACTAAGTTAAGCAGCAACTTAGGAGCGCTCACAAATAAATCTAGGGCATACTATCACTCTTGTTATCAACAGCTACACTGAAACAATCCTCCACTAACTGAAAATGGAAGTGCCCACCTGTCAGTCTGAACCTGCTTATCTTTCTTCATCCACAAGCATCCCAGAGGATCGGATTGGTGGCACTGCAGAGTTGCTCAAGCATGCATTCATCATGCAATGTAACTCATAGAACATGGAAGCATGGCTGGAAGATCTCCAGCAACATTCCTACCCAGCTCCTCAAGCCAAGCAGCCTGGGAGCCAGAGTAATGCTCTCACATAAAGACAAGATTTCCTAATCCTTGAATATTTCAAAAGAGAGATTGCAAAGTGCTTTTGGACTCCTCAAACATGAGAGGAAATACACAAGTTATAAGAAGGATGGGAGTAAATTGCTTTTTCCTCAGAACCTTTCTGCCCATTTCTGAAGAATTCCTACATCCTGCTTTGCTAGGCCTACACAAAATGCCTGAGAGAAGACCAGAAATTCTACAACCATATTTTTAGTTTTGAAGTTGGAAGAAAGCTTCTGGACAGAAAATACCAACCCTCCAATTTCCCTAGCTGTTGCTTCTCTAAATTGTTCAATTGATACTGCTCCTGCTGACAAATCCAGGCACTGTCTCCACGAACACATGTTAATACCCAGCAAATTGGCCAAAATCATGACAGCTGGTGCAGTGTTACACCTCAGCAGTGTAAAAGGAGGCAACAAGAGGCAACATAACCTACTACCACCCAGAGACACTCCATGTGTGTAGAGACTGGAGTTTGCAGCTTCCTGCAATTAATTTACCTGCACACTATGCAGGTAGTCCTGTTCTAGGAAAAAAACAAGTACTTCTCTCTCCTCAGTTCAAAGCCAATTCAAGCAGAAAGCTCCAGCCAGTACCCCTAAGAAACCCAGGCTATTAATTCAATTCCCTGAGTTTAGATACTGCTGACAGTTTGGTCTTAGCTTTTATGAAATAGTCTTTTATGCCCAACATCATAAAAACATGATGGAGTAGCAAGAGTTAAGGTTGTCACCCTGAAGTTTCATCCAATTTATATTTTACGTACTGAAAAAAACCTGAGTCTTGTACTCAAACCCCATTTTCAGAATTTCTGTTTAAGGCAGTTGGGAGTACAGTATTCCTTGTTTGTTTTGTCTAAACTTTCAGACTTTCTGGCATCAGATCAGAATCTGCAAATCTGAGGTCCCTAAGGTGGCTATTAATACATTATTACGGCTGAGTTAATGACTCAGCATTCATCTGCTGCACTCTAAACAAAGACACAGATTAAATGCTGCTGGTACAAATATTACCGTTTTCTAGATAAAATATTCTGTAGATTGTGGGTCTGTATGCATTACTAGATCTGAAATTAGATCAATCCCTTTAGGGTAAAAATAAAGGAAGGATTAAAATCTCGTGACCTACTTTTTCCTTCTAAACTTGAAAGCAGTATTTTTACAGTACCCTTATCTTCCTCTCCCTAAAATACACAGCAAATATTATAACCTTGAGTGTGTCAGTTGATTTTTAGAAATACAGCTGACTTTGCATCTTTGACTAGAGTTACTTTCAGGAAAGCCTGGCTCACTGCTTATTATTTTTACTTTATAGATGTTCCTACTCCATAGCACCTTTGTGACTACCCAAAGAGGTTTATTTCACAAACTCATAAATCCATCCATAGACAGACACATCAGGGCTATCTTTTGTTTAGTTTCTGCTATGGGATTTCTGCCCTTTCTGTCTAATTTAAACTGTTTCCTAAATACTCATGTTTCTCTTTGACATGGCTTTACCTTGTTTGCTTCTTTATACATTGATAAGATTTTTCACCCTGCCTTTCTTGGATAATTCAGCAGCAGTTATCCAAGATCCTAATAAATTTTTGCATTCCCACTTTAAGCAGTTAAGGATATCTAAGTGTTCAGCAGTCTCATAAGCACAATTCTGCCACAAGTTGTTGCTATTTAATGAACTGCTGATTAGAGGGTACTCTTTCCTTCTGTCTCTCTAATGGCCTTTATATAAAACTTCCTTTCCAGTAATTCCAAGGTGATGGTCATGCACCTCGACACTGTGAGTGTGCATGTCAGCACACATGTTCACATGTATTTGTGTGGAGAAAGAGCAAAGATACATATAAACAAAAACTAATGTAAATCAAACACAGGAAATACTTCTGTGCAGGTCTCTGACAAGACCAGTGCAAGATGAAACAAGACGATTGTTTATAGCTCTACACAGATCCAAAGAGCAAAGAAAATTGAACAAAAGCACTGATGGACAGAAAGAATATTTTGGAGCTGCATCATCAGCACATAGTAAAGGAACCCTTATTCTGATCCCCATTACTTAAGTATTCCCCAGTTCTATCCTCCATCTCCAAAAATAAGGGAATAAACACAACAGCACCACTTGGGAGGGAGGGAGAGAGGGAGGGTGCACTACCACAAAGCTACCAGTCCATGTCAGGATCATTACTATTGCTCTATTGCTGCCAGGTGACCATTCCTGCAAGCTCATACCTCAGCTGCTCATCTCTGCTCCTCCTGCACAAAGCAAAAGGGGGTCAGATGGAGAAGCTCTTCAATGTGCCTCCTTCTCTCCATTCAGTATACAAGAATATAAGATAAACACGATAAAATTATATGAAATAAAAGTGGGAATATTCAAACACTGGTGATGCTGATGTTTAAAGGCAGATGAAACTGAATTGTGTGTTAGGGTTCCCTACCCCTTAAAGAGAGCACTTATATGTTCACTGGGGAAATATGACAAGTCTTTCAAAGCCCTCGGACAAGCTGTTGCACTACAGAACAGCTTGTTTAGGGTATGAACTTTTTCTACCCATGCTGTGTAGTGGGCGTTGCACAAAAGCCAATAGAAAACCATGTGGCATCTCAACTAACACCTGCATAGTTCTGGACAGACTTCTGGACCATTTCCAGCTGCCTGAATAATTTTAGGACCAGGTCAGATGCATCCATTTTGCTTTATTTTATGTATGTGTTAAAAACCACTGCCCTTTCATTCAAGACCTTTCATTTGCCAATCTCAAAAATACTTAAATAGTATCTTCAGTGCATGAGGTGAACAGGAATAGGCAATTTAAAGCATTAAGTGTAAATACAGATTTTTATCATTGCTGTTCAGCAGAAAACCAAAATGCTCCTGTTGTCTCCTGATTCAAGGTATTTAATTAATTAGAAAGTATTCCACCTCTTGCACAGAGCAGCAGAAGCACAAGCGACAGCTCTGTGCAGCTGTGCAGACTTTATACACATCCACTGCAATTGCTGCCAAATTCAAGTCTGTTTTCCATAGGCAAAGATATTTCTCATCAAGTGGTAAATCAAACACCAGCTCTACAAAAAAACCTGAAATGGGGGCACTGAAAGGCAGCAACTTTGGATACAGATAAAACCATAATAATCATTGGGAGAGCAGAGGGTTAACTAGGGGATTTGCGACCAGAGGAAACCATTCAGGCAAAAAAAATCAGAGGGACTTCAGTGGTTTGAATAGTTACAAGAAGACAACTAGTATCTGTATTCCAACTGTAGTGGACTCCATTTTTTTTTTAAATCTACTTTTAAATTAATGAAACTTTAAACTGAACCCACAGTGGCTTTACTGAAAAGCAGAGTATGCAGCCAAATGGGGAAAGGACCCACTCCATAAGACATGGGATGCAGCCTGGCACCATCATCTGGTTTTACCACCCTGCATTACTGTGCCCCAGTATTGCAGTAATGCAGAGAAGCCAAAGACATCATCACCAAAAACACACCAACAGTTCAACTGCTTCTCAGGATTCTGGTCAGCTCTTTGGCTGTCCCACTGCCAGAAACATCAGCTCATGTGTGATCTTGTGCGGACAGACCCCTTGGAATTCTTCACAGTGCTGAGTGCCATGAAACTGCTGAGTTTATTACGAAAGTGAGGGAACTAGCACCACATCCACACAGCTAAGGTTGCTATTCACACTATGCTGTAGCTTACCAATCTACTCCCACCAAATCTGACCACAGAAGAGTCTTTTGTACCTAAGTATGGAGGAAGGCTGGGGAGAAACGTCCTTTCTAGATGGTTCACCTCCCATTTTTATTTGGAGACTTGTCACAGTTTTTTTGAGTATACAGAAAAGGCACAGAACAAACATTATAACAAGCATGCAGAAAGCTCCTCCTTCATTTGTATTTTCTTTACAAAAACAAAACAAAACAAAACACACACACACAAAACCTCTAACAACAACAAAAAATGAAACATTTACTTGAATGTTACCTCTTCTAGCCTTGAATTTGTCTGTCTGCCCCGCCACACAGACAAAGTGGCAGGGTAGGACAGACTGGCACAGTGAATTGGAAAGTGAATTTTGGCACTGCAGCTCCCTACCTGCATGCAGAAGCCCTGCATGTCCAGGAATGCCTTCCAGATCTCAGTTCTCCTTCTGAGTTCCCACTATTCTTCAATGCCAGATCTTTCCATTTCCAACACTACTAGGCGAGAAAGAAATCAAAACACACTTCTCCCACTTCTTTATGGAAGCTTTATACAAGCAATAGAAACAAACCTGAATTGAGATACTGATGAAACACTGATGTAAGCAACTTAGAAACAACCTAAGTATTTTTTACTTAATCCTTAAGTGTTTTCCTAGTTAGCTTTAAAAATTAAAGGAAAAAACATGTTAAGTTTAAAAGTTAAAAAGACATTTCATTTTAATTGCTCCCTCTCTTTTTTCTTTTTGCTCCTACTCCCCCTTTCATTTGTACAACAAATCTCAGGAGTTCCTCAGGTACAAAGACTCCTCAAGTCTGATTTTTAATATTTTGAGATTTAGTTATTCATAAAAATCAATGAGATTTTTTTTAATAAAAGAAAACCACATGTTTTTTTGCTAGTTGGTTGGAATTCCTTTTTTTTTAAAAACATGAAGTGAAAAAACAAACAATTGTCAGTTTAACCTGCTAAATGTTTGATTGCAGTTTAGAACAGCTTTACAGTAAGAAAAACTTACAAGGCTCATGAAGAAAGAAACCATACACTGATCTACCTGAAATCTGCTCAGCACTATGACATTTCTGTCATTTGAGAAGTTAAATCCCACTGTCTCCTCTTATCCTTTTTCCAGTCAGTCATAGCAATTTGTGTAAAATTCAGAAATGTCAAATATCAAGAACCAAAACTAGATCTCAGCCAATCTCTCAGAGAGTCAGCATTTTTCCAGAGGGTGAGAGGAAAGGTTGCATCAAAGCACTGAAGCACAGGAGTGGTCACCCATGAAAGCAGAAATCTGTCCAGCCCAATACTGGTCCCTCTGACAACAGGCAGGAGCAAACATCTGAGGAAGAGTGAAAAAGTCATAGCATCACAGCATATCACAACACTTTTGTTATTAAACTTGCTTTATGTTTGACAAGGGTAGAAATGTAAGATGATCAGAACTCATAGAAAATTTTACTTTCAGTAGCAGAATAATTTTTTAAAAAAATTTTTATAAAAGTATTTCCTGTATCATAACAACTAAGAGGGGGCACAGTTCACAAACACCTAGCATAAAATCCTCAAATGAGAGAAAGGCACATGTGTTTCTTGGTTTAATGCAGTATCTATACATAGAAGGGAGTGGGAGTATTAAAATGTAGTAACACTTAGAAGATACTACTTGAAAAAAAAGCCTCCTTTCACCCCAAATAACACAGCTGACTCAGTGTCAGTTAAAATTGCGTCTGAACACTGAGTTTTCACTAACGTAACGTTACGATAACATATTATTAGGTGGTAGAAAGAGGAGAGGGAATGACAATTTCCAGCTACTTGGATTAAAGAGCCTGGGTCAAGCAATAAAAGCTAAACAGCTGATACTGGATTGTTGAGAAAAGACTCGCTAGCTTAGACAATGTACAGCATGAAAATCTACTTGGAAAGTATAATTTCTCTACCTTTTCCCTATCAAAAATAAGCAAGCAGCTACAAATGCTGGTAGGTGTTATGTGAGAGTTTTTCTCTGAAAGCACTACCCTGGGATAAGTTATAAAGCATTCCTGAAACAATGTGATTCATATCAAGTACCTCAAAGGGACCGTGTTTTAGTCTACATCTAAAACCTCCATCTACTGTGGTAAAAACAAAGCATTGCACATGTCTTCTGCTGCTGAGGGGAGGATGGGAGGAAACCACCGTGACAGAGAAAAAAAGAAAGCAAACTAGAGATTGGACTCGATCACCCTAAAGGTCCCTTCCGAGCCAAACTATTCGACGGCCTCATTACACAGGCCTAGAACTGCATCTCTGTAGCAGATTACTTGTCATGTTCACCTGCTAGACCCCAGCACGCTCTGCTTGGGTAGAAAAGAAGTTCCTTAGATTTCCTAAGAGATTTTCTAAAGCTGGAGATTAAATGTTTTATTAACATATGCACAAAAATAGTACTGCTCATGTTTAATTACTTAAATACTTCCATTTATAATTACACTACTTTTTCACCAAACAGGAGATACAAGAATAGACAGCTACCAGAACACATATTAAATGCTATTCTTTGCGAACATGTATTTTAAAAAATCAAATACAAAGAAACTAGCACTGAGTTGACAGCTTCTGATCCCAGAAGGACATAACTAATCCACACAGACTCATACATTGTAGTAATACCTATAGCACCAATACTTGAGGTACAAGATGCATCCTACTGGTGCTGCAGCACGTGCAGCAGAACCACCCACCCAGCTGCTCTGGAGCTGCTCAGCCTCAGAGGGGCAGGAGTTTCCCTGCTGATGGATGCTTCAGGTGCTTGCAAGAAGGAATGTGCTGTGTCCCTTTTGTGAATTTGTAGTCTCACTAGTGCAAAAGATACCACTGTGTCCACTAGATTGCTTCTGTTTGTGGTATCTGCTTGGGGACACAACAAAGAAGAGAAAAAAAAAAAGCATGGGAAGATAAGAGTGGTAGAACAAAATACTCTTTATCAACATTCTTAAATTGACCTTGATTCAATAATGCTTTGGGATTGCACACATCTTTTCTGCCTGTTCCTAAACACTTACAACACCTTTCTAAGAGAGACACATATTTTGTATTTAAAATGTACTGCTAAGATTGTAGAATGAGCAGGAGTCAACTGGCTCAGCAACACTACAGTGTTGCTTTCACAGACCCCTAAAACTGATCACAAAAGGCATTTATTTCAATATGCATTAAGACAGTGGATTGTTCTGATCTGCTCAGGATACATCTGAGAGCTCTCCCACAGCAGACACAGTGACCTAAACTGGAACTAACCAGGCAGAGAGATGCTCACCTTTCAACACATGAACCACTCCCAGAAGGTACCTGCTTCAGAGCATTTATGCACCTGCATCTGGATCAAGACAGAAACGCTAGGGGGACTGATACAACTGGATTCAACATAAAATTACAAATGCCTTAGGAATGTCATAAATTAGACAGAATAAACATGAGAGAACTCATAGAGAGAATGCAGTTCAGAAGCAGAAACTGTTGCGAAAATATTACTTTCAAAACAGACCAAAAAAAACCCTGGCAATGCTGAAGTGCTGGGAGAGGAATATTTGCAAGCCATATAATATTAAGTATCCCTTAAGAAATATCCCTAAAAAACAAATTTGGCAATAACATCACTTTTAAGCTTGAAAATGTGATCAGTATTTTATAGATTTTTAAATTTTTTCTGCAAACATTCTGTGAATGCAAAATATAGGTAAATTACAAAATAAAAAAATTAATAGAAAGGAATAATAAAAGCTGTTACCCACTTGTCTGGCATTAGTATCCTTCTACAGAAACCTCTCAAAAGAATGAAAATAATGCCCAAGATTATTTTTTATAAGACATGAACAGTGATCTTGGCTGCATTTCTTAAAATTAGGAGACATGAAGTGACAGAAACACACACAGTGAGACACCTCATCTCTAGGTGATGATCTTGCCAAATCCACATCAAGTATTACTGAGACACTGCAATAAAAGACAACTCAAGAGAGGGAAAAATGCAATTTCTTTCATCATAGCCTTCTTTCTTACACTTTCTTACTAATAGAACCACTTGGTGCTTCTATTAGTACCTTGTATGTATGAAAATGCATTTGTGATCATAAACATCCTCTTGTGTTCATCATTTAACTCTCCTCTACAGTAATAAAGAACATAACCATGCACATTTACTGAGGTGAGAACAATGTTGAGATGACCCTGGATTTAAAAAAACAACATGCTTTTTATGATTTTAAACATCATGATATCTTGACTCTTCTGCTGTGCTTGCCTTTCTGCACATGGAAAGTATTTTTCTGTTACATAAACTGTACCAGAGAGAGAAGAAATCTGTTTTGTTAGTTTTATTTTTTATTATGCCAAAACTGAACATTAATTATTCAGTTCGTATAATTAACTCCCAACACAGCCAATATTCTACATGCAGGAAGACTCTGCTTTGGGCAACCAAACCGAGTTAAGCAGTTCCACTTGAGCGAGTTACCAAATAATTCAAAAGCATCATTCAAATTCAGAAGTGCATACAGGAAGCATGCAAGATGTCAAAGTCTTCCCTCGCTGCGCTTAGGCTGTGCATCACTGGGGATGCTCCATCACGGTACATCCTTCCTTTCCATGTGTCCTCCTGTCATTCCTGCACACTCCACATGCCATGGACACATTCTCCTTTGCTGCTCACTACAGCCTTCAGTACTTTGTTCTCTCCTCCTGCCACGCCCTTCCCCACCACCTTGACACTGGGCAGAATGAACAAGCTCTGAGCAGGTCACCAGACACAAGGGAGATATTAGAAAACTCTTTCTAATATAAAGAACATCACAAGGTTGGTGTCTGTTGCTCAGGTTATATGCAACTGTGGAGATAGGGAGGGCAAATGGAAGTCCATCAGAAGCGATGTAGTTACAGGTAATATTGATGTAGGCAGGCAAATTCTATTGGAACAGAGTGTATATATAGTATAGATGCAAGTGTGGGCATGTGGACAAACACAGAATGTCACCTTTGGGCATTTTTTCCTCTAAAATTTAGACTAATTCAAGTATTAAAAACCATTACACACATAAATACAATTAATTGGGAAAAAAGCAGAGCTAGCATATTCGCCCTTCAAAAGCTTCCTGAGCCTAGCAAACTCCAGGAAAACATGAATGAAGCTTAGACCTATTAAAAATATATACTGTTTGCACATATACATTCCAGGACATGTGAGAAACAATGAAATTAAATAGCTAGACTCTCTGGCTCTGCTCTTCCCTCTACCAATCTTATTTAGAACCTCTCCAATGAAGCATATCCATAAACGCCTCTGAGTCCAGGAATGCTTCATCCTTTCTAACTTTAATGGCAATATTTCTTCCCATGCCCTGAATTTATAGCAGTAGAAGCTCACTTTACAACAGTGAGACGTGACACTCATGAATTTGAAGTTTTCAGACCACCTCTAGTTGAGCTTCTACAAAGATTCCACAAAAAGCAGGTATTTGAGAAATATTATCCCTTAATCTGAAGATAAGCAAGCTGAAGTACAGATCAGAAATGTAACTTTTCCAAAGTTATTATGTGCACCAGTAAGACCTCAGGTTTCCCCAGCTGCATTACCAAAATCTGACCCACTTGCAGTATGTAGTAATATTACCTTCAAGAGATCAAGGCAGATTTGATTTTATAAATAATTTTTTCAGAACTCCCCCATCCTTGATTTAAATCACTGGCTGAAAATAACTTTTGTCTAACATGACATCTGCTTTTTTCACTCATTATGTGAACATATTTTAAGCCTCTATTGCTAATGATGTAAAGCAGAAACAGTAACTCTTCCAAAAAGCTGCAACAGTGTAAAGGATTTTGAATACAGGTGGCTGGAGAGAAGGGAAAGCACAGAGGATTGACGCAATTCACCACACGGATCAGATTCAAAATCAGCTCTAGGTCACAAGTGAAGGGAAACGCGAACAATGGTATGGTGAGCTGAGTCTAAATGTCACCAAGATGACAGAATCAATGTGGCACTATGGGTCATCTCTTAGTGGGCTAAAACAACAGCTTACATTACAGTTCGGCAAGAAGATAAATCTAGAGGATGGGAGCATAGATTGTGTTTGCAGATAGGTTGCATGCACCAGGCAACAAAAAAAAATTCTCCCTTCAAGAGTGCTATGTCTGCACACAAGTCCTCAAAATATACAAGTCAGGAAAACAGAAAAAACTCAACAAATAAAATCTTTAAAATACATTTAAAAGGAAAAAAAAGTAAAGAAAAAGTAAAATGTCTTATCCCAACAGCTCTTACAGACAGTGTTTATAAAATACAGAGAAAACAAAGAGTGATGTAAAGGACTTTTTCCTATATCCTCATATTTTACATTTCTTCCAGAAAACACATACATCACTAACCCCAATGTTTGAGTGAAGCCGTAGCTGAAATCAGAAACCTGCTGTTCTCCTTTATTTATTTTTCACCATCGTCATCATCTTCTTCTCCTTCTAATTGACCAGTGCCTTTCAAGTATTACCTTTCAGGAAACTACCCAAGCCTAACTAGAACACTTCCTTAGCATCTAGCTTTAAATGAAATAATCATAAAACTGTTGCTAATTCAACTTCCACTAAACAGATTTACTGATTTTGTTCAAAGGTTACAAGTGAAAATACTAACTACATTTGCTCTCTAAACTGGTCCTTGACAAGTCTTGTTAGGAAACCTTCTAGCAAGTACCTCCTTCCAACAAATGTTATCCTTTCAGGTGATCAATTTCTTCTCACCTAATTCTCATATTAATCTCCATCCTTTCCACTTCAAATGCTTTAAATGAAGTTACTACTGCACTTTTCTCCATAGAAACCTATTTATACTCAAATAAATCTGAAAGTAGTTTGGAAGAATAGTCCAAATACCACTTTACACATGGCTTTGTGTCTTTAATTAATTCAGCCACCATGGGTCTGGAGAAATAGCCAAGCAGGTTATTTCTGTGCCTGACAGGCACTGCAACACACGGTGTATGCATAAAGACCAAGTGATGGAGAAGGCTGTGGAGCTTTTGGGGTGTAAAAATGGAGAAACAAGAAACATGAAATAACAGCAAGTTACGGAACAAATCCCATGGAGAATATTATCTTTGCTCTTTAGGAAAATCAGGGAATACCTCCTAATTTCCTGCTGTCTTATCTAATTACTCTTCTGTGGTTTTTCTTCTGTTAAAATCACAGAGCAGCTGTCAAACTGATGGTGTAGTTCCCTTGCTTGTGTCAGCAATGCATTCAGTAAGTTTCATTTGAATGTAATGATTTCAATATCAATAGTGAGCAAACACAACACTCCTCCGTATCCTCAGCCAGAGTAGCAGCAGTACGGAAAAGCTCTTCCTTTAGCACCTGGATAAACAGCAAACTCATCTTTGATGTTTCTCTTTGAAGTCAAGGCAGAATTAGCTTTTTAGTAGCATTAGGAATGACTCATTCACTTTGGATGCCAACTAGGATACTCTGACATTTTCATTTTTTTAAATCTTTGTGCTGCCAGGGAAAACAGCTCTCCTGCTAATTCCTCCAGGAGCAGGGATTATTATCTTAAGGACTCTGCACCCATCTCTAAGTTAATGACCCTTAAAAAGGTTAAAAGAAATCTCCCATATCCATGCATTAGAATTCACTCTAAGCTAACACCAAACAGATCAAATAGTCAATAGTCAGACCCCAAAAGTGTGAGACAAGTTCCCCAAGCGCAGTGCTGATGGCTTGTCCAAAATCTCTGTGCTGGGGCAGCCCATCTCTCAAACCAAACTGTAAAGGAGGCACAGTAATTCTCAGCAGCAAAAGCCCTCTATTTCTGAGACCAGTTCATCTACCCTTGCTATTCTGATAGTGTTAGGGAGGGACTTAGGACACTACAAATTGGATTTACATCTGTGGCCCCTTCTGCTCTCCCAGTGTGCAGAAAAATGAATCTCTGGTGTGGGAGTTCAAAGACGTGCTGACATGTCTTCAGGGTTTACCATCACCATGAAGATGTCCAGTCAACATTTGCACATATCCAGTTAAAACACCACCAGTCATCAGCATTTCTGCAGGAAAACCGATCACTGCAGAGGTGATCAGAA
This sequence comes from Ploceus nigricollis, assembly GCA_013399945.1. Classification (NCBI taxonomy): domain Eukaryota; kingdom Metazoa; phylum Chordata; class Aves; order Passeriformes; family Ploceidae; genus Ploceus; species Ploceus nigricollis. The sequence continues at coordinate 704,431 of VXBC01007213.1, forward strand.
CAATCTCCTCTGATCCAAACAGACATTTGTGCCCACATATGCAAACAGGGCCAGTAATGATGTTGGTGCACGCTTAATTAGTGGGTCATGGGAAATGGCTGTTCTTTGCAGCAGATGGAAAGGGCTCCCATCAATCATTGAACCAGGACCAGATCGTTACCATAATTGTGTGTTCTACTTTGCCTGAAAGATTCCTTTAAAGACTGGCATTTCTTCAGCTGCACAAAGACCAAAAACCCCTGCTGCTCTTTTCCTCTTACAGTAGCCAATAATGAACTGGACTACAGAAGGACAGTAATCCCAGGAAACAGAATCTTGCGCATGAAGGACAAGATGGTGACTTCTTTCATAAAGTACTTAGAAGCCATTGTAATAAAGTCTTCTCAGAAAGAGAACAAAGTCATTTTCTCTCTACAGTGAAGAAACACTATTACCCTTCATGCCTGAGATAGTCTTCCTTCTCTATGGGATTAATTTCAGTGTATTTTAAATTAAAACTCCTGTCTTTAAACACAGTTGGCACCTAGAGAAAATGAAACATGAGAAAAAGAATTTATGCATTTTGCTAATTAAAAAAAAAAAGGAGAATGTCCCAAACCACAGCTTTGCTCTTGATATTTTAACTTCTAACATTTAGGTTTGTTTGGGGGAGGAGACATGAGTGCTAATCACATTTTCTTTGGATTTTTACTTCAAAAGAAAGATTCAACAATACATCTTATTCGAATTAAGCAAGAACTTCTGCTGGAAGCACTCACCCAGCCACTTTCCAACATTTACCAGCAGTCCTGGCTAACCAGAGAGGTCCCAGTTGACTGGAAGGTGTAATACCCAAGTACAAAAAGAGCCAGAAAGAGGATCTGGGGAACTACAGGCCTGTCAGCCGGACCCTCAGTGCCAGAGAAGGTCACAGAGCAGATCATTCTGCATGCCCCCACACTTGGGAGGGATCCTTGTGGATTCCTTCCAACTCCAAATACACTGTGATTCTGTGATTCAATCTGTAGGAAAACATACAGGGGATCAGGCCCAGCCAGCAAAGGTTTATGAAAAGCAAGTCCTGCTTAATAAAACCTGAGGATCTCTCTAATTAGAAATGTCAGTCAAACAAGAAACACAGCTTCAGGTATTACAGAAAAGTACAAGCAGAACTCTACAACCTTTACATCTAAAATGACTGCAAAGAGTCATAGAGTTGCTAAGAATCCCCACTGGGTAGAAGCATGAGAAAATAAACCATATTGGGCCAACTCCTGCACAATGCCTAAAAATAACCCAGAGAGAACACTGGAACCAGCATCCCCCCTGTGCAGAATGGTGATATTTATACCATGAAAGAATTTTGCTTTCATCCCCAAAGATGAAAAATTAGTATCTTCATAAAATTACCATTTTCAGTAAACACTATATTTATTCTTGGCAGATCTGATAATCAGATTGCCCCTGGCATAGGACTGATTTCTGCAGACCCAGGCTTCAGTGCCTTGCTATCCACATATGCCTAAGGATATGTGGATGCTGCTGTTGTTACATCCCTCAGACTGTGAGAACAACTGGTTCTGAAGTGAGAGGGGAGCCCAGTTTTTAGTTTCTGAGCTGCAGAAGTCTTTGAAGCGGGGGCTAAGTTGGCACATACTGCCAATGTATTACCATGCTACTCTTTTTGGTACACCTAGGTAAGGACTCTCACAGATGGCACAAGAGCAGCAGTGGACAGAGCACTAACTATAGACATTTTCAGGGAACAAAAATATTTACTGTCATCTTCCAAACAGCTCTGAGCCAGCTCCAAAGCACACCTTTTAATAGTCAATACCTGAAAGGTTCCCAAACGTCTAGAGGAATGGTCAGACACCTGGGGCCCAATATCTAGGCAGCTCTAGAGGTCTTCTTTCCAGGATGAAGGAGCACACACATCTTTTGAAAACTTGAACATACCCTAAACCACAGAGTTACGAAGACTTTAAATAAGGAAGAAGCCTGACATAATCATCTACGCTACGGCAAAAGTTCACTACATTCATCCTCGCTCCTTTCACCATAGTAGGAAATACAGATGCAAATCTGGTTTAGGACAAACCAATGGAGAACTTGCTGTACAGAAGAGAAAGATCAAAGGCTGTGGCCTGCACCAGCAGAAGATGCTTTTGGACAGGAACCTGCTACATCCCAGCAGACCCCTAGTTAGCAGGTTATTCCGCAGTTACAGTATTTTCACAAAAGGTCACAAGTTTATATCAATTCAGTGACCAGGAAGATATTTTGCTTCAGATCTTAAAAGTTTATGCAAAAACCAGTCAAAAGGAACATATCCACATGAAACATCTCATTTTCAATGAACTAGAATTTTGACCCAAACTCTTTCCCCTATCTCTAAGTTAAATCTTTGTAGAAACATGAGTGTTTTCTTAGGTATCTCAGACCTTTTGCCATTTAAGGCAGATTCAAAATTGTCACCAAATCTTAGTCTGGTCCAACATTTTCTAACTACCCTGGAATGGGATTTTTGAAAACAAAGAAAGTCACTATTAGAGTGGGAGAACCACCAACTTATCATATTTGCATTCCTAGCCAACATCAAATTATAAAAATAAACAAAGATTTCCCTTGGAAGTAACATTCAGAAGTCCAATATTTTCATCTCAATGGCATGCTACAGGGCTGCTCCATTTCTACCATTATATGGTTGAAAAATGTGGGTATAGACAGGCAGTTAAGTGATCACTAGCACAATTAGCTATAAGCTTTCAAGCATGACTATGTTTTTCTTGTCTACTAATTTCTAAATGCAATTTTGCTTTAATTACTGATTGCACATTACATAGAAGTGTTGAAGTCAAGATTGGTTGTTCCCCTGATAACATACTGTGTCTGACAAAAGCCTTCATGGCTAATTTTTGTCATCTTATTCACATGTATACAGCTGATTTCAGCTGACTTCTCTGTCTATTTTGGGTGCAAAAATTTTAAATTTATAAATTCCCCAGCCAGATGTTGTAGCTTTATAGCCCCGGGCTAATTAATCTGGTTTTCTCTGAGTTTCTTCACACAATAGGTCAGGAATTACATTATTTCAATTTTTTCATTACAGGAAGCCAATCTAGTTAAACACAAACTGCTATGGGAAAAGTAGAAAACAGAGAGGATGTAATTAACTGAATACAAAATGAGTTGCACACATTTTCCCCACACTTCCAACATCCCTTAACTAAAACTAAACACAGGTTTTCAATCAAAGGCAAAGGTTGCTCAACAACTGCTATGTATTTTTAGGGACAGAAAACCAGAAGAAACCTCCTGAGTCAATTAATAAAGTCCTGTGCTTTTACGGACTATCTTTTTTTAGGGAAGTTACAAATTCCATGTTCCTCCTACTCAGAAACTCCTGAGGAGCTCACTCCTTAGATATGTCTTCTAGAGTCTAGCCCAAAGTTTCCTACAGCTATCAATTTCCAGATAGCCACCCTTGGCACTAAACTAAAAGGTTCTTCTCTGTGTGCATTTCCCAGCTATCAGCACATGGACTTTCCAGTTCTCTGTCCCTTGCCTTTCCTGCAAGCCCTCTTCTGCATCAATTCCAACTTTAGTTACTTTTCTTGAAAGCATGAGGCTGTGGGTGCAGCAACTTTGTCTTACATTTTGAGACCTCAACTAGAATGTTGTGTGGTCCTACTCTCATCTGGTTTTTTAGGTCACATTGGTCCTTCACGACTTCTTTTATAATTACTGTTGTATCTGCCTTCAAACAGGAACCTCAATTATTTAGATCAATATCTAGTCAGGTTAACCAGCTTCTCTCCAATTTCTGGAAGCACACTTGGTAAAGTGTCCAGGAAATACTATTTTAAAACTTCTTATTGTAATCTCCAGATCTCCCTGTGTGTATCAGAATTTGGTTTGGTCTGCTCTGAGAAGTCTTTCAATTAAATCCAAAATGTGTGCAATTTAAGTCCAAAATGTATTTCTTTCACATTTGCTTCATTCAAATACAAGATGTTCACAACATGATAACCAAACTGAGGTAGCAAACCAGACCTAAATAATTATGTAATCTTATTTTTATTAAATTTATTATTATTAATAACTTTAAATTGTTTTTTAAATTAATTTAAGGTCTTATTTAATCACACAACAGAAAAAAACCAAAGCCTGGAATGAAAATGAGGCATTGCAAATGTGCAGTAACAACAGTTAATATGTTGCAGACATCAAGTGAGCCTCTGCCACAATAGTGCAGCTTTGGCAAAAAAAAAAAAAAAAAAAAAAAAATTAAGAATTTTTTTAAAAATT
>VXBC01007213.1:708742-768972 GCA_013399945.1 Ploceus nigricollis
TACAGATTTTTTTACATATTACAGATTTGTCAGACCTGAAATAAATCTGCCTACAACAGATGTTTCAAGACAGAGTCTGGTCAAGCTGTACATACAATAAACTATCAACATGTTATTTGTCACTGCTGGAAACATAATTTTCTAGCCCATACTAAGCTATTTACTTTCATAAAGATGTTATACAGTGATTCTTTTGCCCTTTTTTTTTTGTTGTTGTTGTGGGGTTTTTTTGTTGGATTTTTCTTGGGGTTTTTTTGTTTGTTTGTTTTTGGTTTGGTTTTGTTTGAGTGGGGTTATTAAGGTTTCTGTTGCAGCTGGGCAGTGATGCAGTCTGGGAGAAGAGGAAAAAGTTTATAGTTTGTAGAGGATTCCCTGGGTAGGCTTCTGGAGAACTGGCTACATTCAGTCTACTCTTACCCTATTATAAATGCAAGACCCAAAGTAGAGTAAGCTACCTACTACTTACCATGCAAAAAGTACACAGAGAGAGGCAGGAATTGTGGTGTCATCAATGAGCTGTGAATCCATGGAATAGCTTTCTTATTACTTGCCTGTTTAGCTGTATCATAGACAATATCTGATGCCTAAAATATTATTTTAATAATTAGTACTATTTTAATTGCCTGCATACATAGTGTTTGAGTGAGGCATATTCCATCTTATCAAGTCTAGTGCTGCACACAGCACTATGAATGTTAACACCATATGAATGTTAACTAATAAAAAGACAAAACAAACTTTTCAGAGGCCAAACCAGCACTAAAGAATTAGACATGACAAGCAGTTGTTTCTTTCACTGATTTAAAAGTAAAAAACATAAAAACTTCAATAAAATGCATTGCTTCTCTTTTCTTAAGCAGCTTGTTTCTACAGAGTAATCAAAAACCAATCTAAATGAATTCTTCAGTATTCAAGTCACGAGAGGTTTGCACTTACACCCCAAGGATTCAGCCTGCAAGGTCTGTAGATGAAAGCTTCCTTGGAAGCTCAGTTCCATAATCCTGTTGCCACATGACCCTATTGCCTCCCACAGCCAAACTCCAACATAGCCAGACTTTTAAGGTAGAAATGCTTGAGACTTCTCTAGCATAAATTTCCCATGGCCAGGCAGAACTTAAGAGTTTAAAATTAGAAAATCCTGGGTTTACAGTTATTAAAAACTCAACATGTAATTTTAAAATCAATTCAAGACAACTAGACAAGGTGGAAAATAAATGAAAAAGTTTGTGCAAAATGTTTCCCCAAATCTTGCAGACCTTGAAGGCAATTCCTTGTTTCTGTGCTCACAGCTGCAATGAACTCAGCAAGCAGCTCACAAATTCTGTGCAGTCAAACTGTTTGTCTTTCCAAACCAAACAAAACATTTGCCTTTTTTTTATTCACTCTTACTCATTCTTAGCAATACGTCCTTCTCTTACACATCCTTCAGACAATACAAGCAGGACATGATTTGAATATACACTGGAGCAGGAAAGGAGAGATGTGGGGCTTCATTCTTTCCTAGTCTATTTTCCCACTGGAACTCTACCACAGAAAGGGATGCTTTCCCTGCACCTCTACCTTGTGGCCTTTGCACAAACATGCACTGCTCTCACCTCTGAGAAGGTGCTAGGGAAGCATAGCCTGTGACTACAGGGTTTGTATACTCCTATAAACTGTTCCACAGCTTCAAAAAACAAGTTCTGATTATTGCAGGAGAAAAAAAAAGCAACTGTTACTAAACAATACAAGAACATATTTCTCCAACTGAAAAGTAACAAAAAGGTTAGAAGTCACAACACAAAATCTATGATTCAGAGCACACAGTAGAGCTCAGTCTGCCACCATATCAGCCCAAAAATAAGAAAACAGAATCAGAAAGCAGTAAAATATCAGATAAAAAGGTCACCCCTAGAGAGCCACACACCTCTGCAGTTATTGGTAAAAGCAGAAAGAAGTTACAAACTAACACATCTGCAGGTAATAGAGCTCACAGTAACTGATGTGATCATGATGAACAGTTTGCACAGGCTCCACAAACCCACACCTGACACCTTCCACTGCATGACAACATCTGGAGCTGCCAGGAGCTCGTTACCTCCCATAATAGTTAGCTCATGCCCACAGTGGAAGGAAATTAATTCTGACTGAAAAAATGAAGTGTTCCCAAACAGATGTGTCATTCCACAGGAGATGATATCCTGCCCAAAGGCACAAGCCTACTAATTTCACGGTACAGCCAGGAAAGGTGCTCAGGCTGAATGCAGGCACCAGGTAGGCAGGCAGGCAGAGTCCCTCAGGAGTCTGCCATACAGACCTTATCTTCAACACTGTGGCAAAACCAACAAAACACCTTTATATCTACTCTTACTCCTGTGATAACAACCTTGTTAAACTTGAATGGCCATATTTATAAAATTTTAAGTGCCTAAAAAAGATAGGGAGATACCTTACATGGAGTTTTAAAAAGGGCTAGAGAAGACAAACAGTAAAAAAAAGAGATGCTCAACTGTCTCATATGATATAGAAGCATGTCCCTCAAGCGTTTTTTAGTAATCCTAAAACTTAAACCTGATACGCAATCTTTCATATATTTTAGGCTCTGCGACTGGTTTTGCAAGGTCAGAACTACTTAAGATTTATCAATGCTCATTCTGCCTTATGCATTGGTCTCAAATAAGCCTGCACCATTCCAGACTCAAAACTTGTCTTCATGTGCCTACTGTTGCCACTTCTATGNCCCTTTTTTGCCCCTTTTTTTTCCAAGGTTTTTTTTTTTTTTTTTTTTTTTCTGAGCATTGAAGATCCTGAACAGAAGGCACTGGAATTCCTCCACTATACATCAGAAATGGTTCTTTCCTGTTGATCTAGGGAGTCACACAACTATTGCAAAAAATACTGTCGTTTTGAAAAAATCCCAGAGAAGATGAAGGTGACACTGCCAATTGCGGCGACATGGATTGTCACTGTTGGAAACATGTTCCAGTACTGGCAGTGGTTCAACTGACCAAGGTGAGGCAGAAGAATTCACCTGTGACAACTTTTGCAGGAACTTTCTTTGAGCACTGACAATGAGCTGTCACTTCCAGATTCAGCCAAGTGGCATGGATGGGAAGTGCAGCAAATCTGGCAGTTAAGCTACATCCCCAGACACGTTTAGAACACAGAAGGTGTTCTGGGGAGACCACTCTGACTCTGTCCATCAATGACAGCATACACATGCCAAGCTATTCCAAAACACTTCCTTTCAGGGTGGCTTTGCTTTTGTTCCATGGAAGGATTAAACAAGCAACATGGAATAAAAAATTCACAGTGATGATTTTAACTTCATTAAGAAGTCTTTTAAGATTTCATAAATAGCCTAATGAACTGGTGGGAAGAAATGATTACTTGAGAGATGTTATCCTCCAAAACAGTATTTGAAAAGGCTCATTTATCAACAAGTTCTATGCAACATCATTTCTCCTCTTCGTCCTCTTTCTGGGTTTAATCTCCTGAGGATGGAATGATTTATTCTAATTTAGGGATTAATATAAGAAATTAATTTTATAAAATACATTTGCCTGTCATACCCAAGTGGTCAAATCAGCTCAACTCACTGCCCTTTTCAGTCTTAAAATGTAAGAAATTACCCATCTACTAAAATGGCTACAAAAATACAATAAATTTCAGAATGAGTCAGTAAATAGCTTAGATCACCATTATATTTAAAATTACTGCAGGTGGTAAAAACAGATAGCGTCTCAAGGCAAAGATATTCTCTGCCTAATAAAATCAATTCTTTCAAGGACCTCTCTGCTCAGCTTTGCAGTATCAGAAATGTTATGTATTGTAGTATATACAATTTCAATATTTCATTGTAACTGGTTCACATAACACCACTGTATTTTTAGGAATAAGCTTAATTTGAAACGGACAGCCATTCTCACTGGTTAGGGCAGATCTACCTAGGAAATTATCTTCTCACTTTTCAGGCAGCTCTATGCTACAAATTATTTGCTTATGTCTCGATACACTATCATTCTAATTGGCGTGGGGATGTAGAAATGGATCACAAATTGTTACTTAAAGGAGAAAAAAGCCTTCTAGAGTCCTAGTAGAAGGACAAGAAGCCTAGTAGAGTCTCCTTTCAGTAAGTCACATTATAAAAGAAAAACAATGCAGCTAAGAAAATCTACGGAGTTGGGAGAGGGACAAAATGCTAAAAGGCTCACTGAACTGACCAAATGCTTCCTCTCTGGTGCAAACGCAAAGAACATTTTGAACAATTGACATTTTTGACCAACAACTACAAGCTACAGAGTGGCTGTGCGGTGCCCAAGAAGGAGCTGGAAGTGTGTTCAACTAAAAGCTCCCAAAATAGGCACTGGTGCATGAAACTGCAGATATTCTGGTGTAAGATCTGGGAAGGAGAATGAAATGCACAGGGAAGGAAATGGCTGAAAGCAATGTGCAAAATAGATGAAAATAAAAATTCAAAATTTGGGGATTTGCTCAAAACAAAACACCACCACCACTGACTTTCTCCCCTTTCTGGATGGGAGAAGAAGAACAGCAACAACAAAAAAGTTTTGATAACTAATCCATTTTAGAGATACTGTCTGCTTACTTTACCAGAGAAAATAATTTGCTTTTATAGACCTTAGGCAAGTTAGATTCAATTAGTGATCAGTTAATGCTCCCTTAATGCTCCCTACTCTGTGATGGATTTCTGCATATGATTGAACACATTCCTACAGCAGACATTTGCACAGTACTTAAAATAAAAAAATAGCAAATAAAAACAGGAAATAAAAAATTAGCGAATCCTGAAGATCAAAGGCTCATTGTGCTATTGGCACCACTGCTCATGTTAAAAATAATCTCTAAAATGAGGATTACTTTAATGTTCTGTGTCATCGCTGTTGCCATGGCAAAACTAAAAAAAACCTCCAAAATAAAACTGACAAACAAAAAAACCCCCAACAACCAAAAATACAACCAAAAAATCTTGGTTAGCTAGACAGTGAGCATCACTGTGCAATTCCCACTTTCTCTGTTTCACTTCAGCAAGCAGAGTATTAAAAACACTGTCCACTGATGTTTATGAATCACAGCTGTAATTGCATTAGCTGTGATAAGCTTTTCATAACTAGTTGATGCAGTATGAAAGAATTCCAAGGACATTCACAATCAAAAATAATCTGTAGGAGATGCAAAACAATGGAGAGTATCAGTAAAAAAGAGTAGTTCTCTCAATTTGTACTGGAACACTATGCAGTGATGAGGCAAGCCCCATCAGGTACACTGAAAGCCAGAGCTTCCCCACTAACAGAAATCTTTCTCAGTTCCCCAAATCAAAGTATCAAAGGGCATGGAGTTTGAAACAGCAGAGAGAAATAACTACTCCTCCCCATCACCTCTGCCAGAGGAGAGGAGAAGAGGTTTAAATTTAGCAGAACATTAGATAGGGTGATATGAACTATGGCACCACGTGAGAGGATGCTACACATCTCACTCCACCCCACAGAAAGTGATGATTGCAGGATTATATTCTGAAATTGATGTGTCTCTGGAGAGTGAGGACTTCTCATTCCAGCTCATGCACCAGACCTCCTTGAATGGCTCTCTGGTGTTCAGAGCATCCTTCAAACCAGAAGGATGATAAATGGGGGTGTATATAACTAGATGGAAGAAACGGATAGATATCACCAAAATACATTACCTTCCCACAGGTCAGTTGAAACACAGCTTAAATTTTAAAAAAGACCATAATGCACTGCTGCTTCTAGAAGTGAAAAATCTTTCCTACTCCACCAACCCCATTACAAAACATTTTAAACTGAAGCTGTGCACCACTCATCACATTCCCCCTTTGAGGGTGATACTCTATCTAACAATGTGGTCTTGCTGTATCTGAAATACCACCATACATCCACTACATTTTGCCAGTTATATTCGTCAAGCATTGCAGGTTTTAGTATAGTGAATATGGAAATGTGAAAAAAGAATAGCAAAATTTTTAAAACTGAGAAATTGAGCATTTTTCCAGTAAAAGTGCAGATTTAATTTTACATAGTATAACTTCTTAAAAATTAATATTATACATTTTTCCCCAGCTTAAGAAGAATCAGTTTCATATTGAGGCAAGGAACAAACTTTTAAAGTTCTGACCTGTAAGAGAAATTCCTGAACTTTTAAAATATGTATTTTATTAATAAACCCACCTGTTCTTACAGTAGTACCCAAGACAAATGCAAAGAAAAAGCAAAACAAGCACTCAAAAAAGGCATAAATATCATTGCAGTTTACCTTATTCTTGCCCCCTCTCCATAAAAATTAATAATCTTCACAGAGATGGAATACAGTCACAACCAACAAGTTTTGTAATTATCAGGTGCCTCAGCTCCAATGTACAATGAATCACCTGCAAACACCATTCACTGCCTCATACTCCTCCACTGTGAACATTATCCCATAATTAAGCAAGACAGAAGTAAACAATGTCCTAGTAACATAATTTTATACAGTGCAGCCTTAAAAAAAGAAAAATTACTAAAAAGAAAATTCAAAATGTCATCCCATACATTCAAAGATGGCAACTGACCAAGTTAGGCATCTAGAGAAAAAGTACTCAAAGCATAAAATGCCAACTGGCAAACTTACAGCATTCATAGTGCAAGATGGATTACAAATTAAAAATAAATAAATAAATAAATAAATGTCTATAATAGATGTCTGCTGTAGACATAATTTTAGATCTTTCCAAACTTAACCAATGCAGTACCTCTTCCCTGTAATTTCTTGGGCTAATGATACAAAAATGCAAGTCCCCAGTCCTTGTTCATTTTGAATTTTGAGTATGCCATTATTTATTAATCCCTCTATATTTCTTTTATGAAGTGCTTCTGTTAATGATCCTATGCTATATCAGGAATGATAGTGCATAAGAAAATTGAAGACATAAAAGCATACTTAGAAAAATAGCTCAAAACTTTATAGAATTACATATCCATGTTACTGAAATGAGTGACCTTTATAAAGGAAGACAATTGTACAAAGCTATAAAGGTACCCAGAAGCTCTCAGCATATAATAGGAATTTAGCTGAGGTTTCATTACCTGAAATTGTAGAGTGACTTAGACTGCATCAATCTAGAGCTCAGTGCATTTAATGATTCCAATATTTGACTGGCAGATTTTGAGGTATCTGCTAAGAACAGCACACCAAAATAATACAGGAAACCAGTAGGCTGGCTGGCCATAAAGACAACCTACAGTGAACCTTAGGATAGCCAGCCACATTGATGCCACCGGATTTTCAGCAGAGAGGAATTAACAGTCCATGCCACAACTCTCGTTCTGAAGACTGAGATGTCATTTCTGCATCTTTCACCCAAGCCATCATTTAGAGAGGATAACACTACTCAATGAAAACATGAAAAGAGAACCCACACTGCCTGCCAGCCTGACAGGATCTTCTGGTGTACCAAAGAGATGCTACCACAGAACACTTTGGCAAAGCCTTATCTGAAATATTTTTTAACCAGGTTACTCCTGTTTAAAAAAAAAAAACAAAAATATTTGAACTGCAAAAGGTGCAGAGAAAGGATTTGAGGATAATAAGAAAAGTGAAGAGCACATGTTTACCAGAGATTACAAGCTTGACTTGTTTAGTCCTACAGACCAAACACCAAGAGAAGCCAGGATTGCTCTTGCAGCATAATCACTGGGGAGGTGGAAAGCATGATTAAGTCAAAGGACAAAAAAAGCAGTGAAGTAAATGGCTGTAAACTTATCCATTAAGAAGCTTAGCCTGAAGATGTGAAGAGCACTTCTAAACAGGTTTAGATGTGAGATTGATTACTTGATGAAAGATATGAGATGCAAAAACCAGGGACTGGAGTCAAAAGTCCTTATATTCTTATACTTTGCTGATTTAAAATAGTTCAGATTAGGGCTTCCTTCTTTCTCTTTCCTGGGTGAAGAAATAGACAAATGAGAATTCTCAGGGCTCCTGCCTCCTCTAGGCACACTCAGCTCACTGGGCAGCCCAGGCTGCTCAAATATCTCAGCCACCTCCCAAAGCCCAGTTCCTGACTTGTGCCTTCTTGTCCAGCTCCTGAGAAACCAGCAGGGCAGCCTGCACTGCCATCAAAACCACCCAAGGATCTGTCCAGGCTCTGGCAAAAATTCTTGACTTTTCAATAGCTAGAAGAATCTTCAACACCAGTGCAGCGCACTACAGTCTGTAACATGATCAGGAGAGCTTACACCTTGACACTTTGCTTCAGACTTCCTTCAGACTGGATGCTCCAAGGCATTTTAGAGATTGTATACATTTTCAAGTTTGTTTTGGAGTGTTTTTCCCCAAGAGCATAAGGAATAATTAAGAAATGAACAACCCTGAAAATTCAGAGCATAGGTCTACAACACAGGATGAACTCTGTATCGCAAGGTCAGCCCCAAACTAGAATGATTTGCATACCACTTTCTTTTTCATGTGAAATGGCACAGCTTGGATAATAAAACTTCATTAACTGTGTGGCTGTATGCAGTTGGGCAATACTTGTCATCCCCCTGTATACAAGACCAAGTAGGTAGCAGCAGGTGCTGCAAGCAGAATGTTATTTCACCATGATTATTTTTAATCTTCCAATAGAGAACAAAAGCCGATCTCATTAAAAGACAAATAGGACTAGATGACTACTTGAGGTAAAAGAAGAAACAAAATTAGAGAAAATAGAGACCCGTGAGTGTTTCTGTCAAAGCACCACCGCTCTTTACAGTCTCTGCTTGTGTGTTGAACACTGCTGAAACAAGCTGGGGTTAATATATATCACCCGCCTGTCTTCACTGTTTTGCTCAAACCCAGAGGAGCTGGGATTGCTCTGTAACAGAACTAAATCATTCCTGAGGCTTAGTAGTTAGCAAGCTAATAAGCCCCTAGAGGAAAACAGTTTCCAGTCATTATAGGAATCTTCACAGGTGGTATGGAAGAGCTAGCTGTGCCAGCAGCAATGCAAGCAAAATTACAGGAATAGCCTCTGTCTGCATTTAAATCTGCCATAGGTAAAGTATTAAATTGTGGATTATCACATGTAGTAAAGGCAGTGACAATGGCACAAGAAAGGTGGAAAGCAACAAGACTCTTGCCCAGGGCCTTAAGACTTTTGAGGCCACACAAGTCTAGGATACAGCCAGTCCAGGACCTGCAGTTTCCACATTCAGCACACTGGAATGATACTTGGTTGTGAGACACTACAGAAGTAAACATTATCACTAAAAAATCTCAATGGAGTTCACTTGCACTTTACAGTTGTATTTTTACCATCAAATTTCTGAACAGAAGAGTATATTAATTACTATTTAATAGACAAAACCATCCTCCGTCCTTTACCCAAGGCCCAAACTAATGAACCACACTGGTACTTTCTGCAGGAGCTGACCCATTGCCTCTGACTCCCAGAGAACTGCTCAGGAAGGTGTGCCAAGCAAGGGGTGCCTGAAGTGGCTGAAGAGCCATTGCATGGATGCTCTCTAATGAGAACAGTGTGACACTGTGCAACAGAGGAAGAACAGCTGTGACTCATTTCACAGTCTACTGAACATGAAATGAGTTTGTTTCTATCTGTGATGAACTGTGCTACCACTTGTGATCCATATTAGCATTGCTGCTACCATGCCTTCTAATAACGTGGTAAAAATTAAAGATTAAGCAGCAGTGAGTTCTCCAGTTTCTGCTGCATGAGACAGTGACACAGTTTTGGCTGCCCTGGTCTCATTTCTAGACTCAGTGATCAGCCCTGCAAAAACAACAGCGGGACAAGTGTTGGTCCGTTTTTTGTCAAAATGCCCCATTCACATTGACACTAAAGGCTTGTCTCCTGCTCATTGTCAATCCCTAGCTGTGGGAGATGTGCATTTCCAATTATTAAGAGAAGTAGTATTTTAGTAGTTACTCAGAGCATGCATCACTCTTCTAGCACCAGATCATGAGACCTAATAGCCAGACATCACTCAATCCATCTTTCAAGGAACTGCAGTAAATCTTGCAGTTCCCAGCAGCCAAAATACACTAATCTCAAGTACATTTCAAAGTCAAGCATGGTTCCCTCATTATGCTCCTTTATTAAACCCTGAGCAGGCTAAAAATGATACATCCTTACAAGTTCCTTTAGCCATGTTTCTACACATCAATATGGGGCAGCACCAGGCCCCACAGCAATGAACACCTCCCAAGCCAGTCTTAGTGCCATAGACAGGGTGACCCTTCTGCATTTGTGGGGTTACAAGTCTCCATGTGGCTGATTTGAGAGTAAAAATGAGATGGCATGCAGAAGTCTAATGAATACACACTGATTTCAGCAAATATTTAATGAAATGGCATCCAAATGAATCACAAATAATATAATGAAACTAAATATTTTGACAGTCAAACAGTTGGATTCATTACTACTGTCACCCTTCTTATTCAATTATATCATTTCATGTCATGACAGTTAAAACAAGTTTCTGTGTTAGGACAAAAACAGATAACAGCTTTTCTTTCCAATTCTGAATGGAAAAAGCTGAAACATTGCCATTTCCAGTACAGTGCAAATTTCAGTTTGTGTGCAACAATTGTGCCAGTAATATACTTGTTTTATTCACCTTGCAACAGAAAGCCATCAAAATTAAAGAAAGAAAAAAATTACTTTTTCTTCAGACCAGTACATTTCATGGGTTTCAGAAACACAACCTTCATATTTCCCTCCCTCTTTGATAAAATGCCAAAGATGTGACAGCTCCAGTATAGCTATAAGAGGTTTCCAAACAGTTGTACCACAATCTACCTCAAAGTGGTACCCAAACACTGCTTCAAGAGTCTAACATCTCTTCCTGAGCTTAAGCCCAGCTAGGCACAGAGCCAGGAGCTGCTGCCACTGACAACAGTAGCATCTTTGCAAATCTAATTCAGGAAAGCAAATTTTTTTGGGTAGGACTGGATGTCACAGACTTCTGAAGTTTAATTGCAGTCTAAAAATGATTCCCAGAGCATCCTCAGGTGCATAATTGTCTTTCATCTCTCTGATACACACCCTTATTTTTCCTCACAATTTCATCCCAGTGCCTTTTTCAGCTAGGCATAAGCTAAGATTTCACACAACCAAATTCAAACACCTTGAAAATAACAAGCATTGTGCTTCACAAATTTTTATAAAAAGGTAAACAAACATTAGACCAAGCATTCATTCTGCTTTTGTATCACACTGCACTGGCTTCTTAGGAATCAGAAGAGCCGAATTTCATGGATTGTTGTTAAAAGTAATTGTAAAAGGAAAAACAAATTAACAAAATGCAGGGGTCAAATATTGTGGAAGATTTTAGACATTTAGGAAAACCTTTGCTCTTTAAGTCAGAAAAAAAATTGCAGCCCAAACACTAAAATAGGGCTCTCTCCATGAACACCACACCCCAACCCTAATTCAGTTTCTTGACAGAGGGCCAGGACACAGTAGTGCTTGCAGAGGGGAAAAACAAAAGCCCAGGAAGACCACTTTTTTGTGGGTTAGGCTAGACCCTAACAGACAGTGACAGAGTGATGAAGAATAATTTTAATTTGTTGGCATTTTACTAAGAACATTTTTACTCTAAAACTTGTTAGATACACAGGCGAAGTAAAAGCACCCCAAGCTTGGATATTTGGAAGTAAGGTAAAGCCCTGTGCTTGGGAAGGACTGCCTTCCCTCAGGGAAATCCTGCCACAGCCTTGCCTATTTCAGAAGCCAAAAATTTTCTCTGGAGAAATTATTTTTAGGAGCTACCAATGATTCATCCTTGGCAGAGGGATTTAACTTTAGTCAGCAAAGCTGAACTCCAGCACGAAGAGGAAAATCACCCCAGTCTCTCTGTCATTGCAGTGGCAGAACTGAATTCCTTCTTGTTAGCAAGTCCCCTCCAGAGCATCGTTGGATGCAAGGAACATTACAAATACAATTTACCAAGAACACACCAACGCTGGGCAGTAAGAAGCTCATTAAGGGGAGTAGCTATCATCATGCAACAGGTAGTCCCACCTCCAGGATTTTCTGTGGCACAAAGCTCCTACCACTCAGCTTGTCTCCAAGGGTTTAATTACCTTCTGAAAATGAAGCGTGGTTGTAAGGGGAAAACTTCTGGGAAATATTCGGTTTCATGCAAGTCAGTTAAATCCTGGAGGCTTTACATGTGCTAAAAAGCTTTAAAAGACCATGTCATTTTGTCAGTGGGCTGTTTAGCAGCAGACGTTTACTGTATGAAAGTCATTATCTCATTTAGTCTTTTATTAGCTTTGTCACCATTCCAGAGAAATGAGATGAACTAATACCATCACAGTTGCTGTTTCACAAAAGTACAATATATGCTCAAAATTAGCAAACAGCTCCTTATTACAACCAGGTCTATTCTGACTTTAGCGAAAATCATTAGAAGAGGTTTGAGGATATGGTAATCATCTCATTTTTTCTTCAGCTAGAATAACTTAAATATAGAAAAGATCCATTGCTGAGAAGGACTATCAGCAGCAAAGACAGCATGTCAAAGATAATGACTTGCACAGCTAATCCCCATGTATCACACTGCATATTTACCCCTTGATGTAATAAGATCTGTGTTTCTCTAAATAAGAATTCATCAACACTAATATCACTGGCAGAAATAGGACAGAGAATGTAAATCTTGCAAATAGGTTTTATAAATAATATCAGTAATTTTTCTTCCTTCCAATCTAGCTTCCATTCCAAAACCCATTTGTCACAATGCAATAGAACAGTAATGCTGTCGGTCCACAGGTGATGGTAAAAAACCTACCACCTTCAACTAGAAGACACATGCGTGATGCAGCCCACTCATCACTGCAACTTTCTTTCTAATCTCAGATGTCTTGGGCAACCTCAGTATCTCTAAGTAAGGCATGACTTTCACAAAGCCCAAATTGGATTTTCAAACATATTTGATGGGTGGACAATTAGCACGTGTCTAGAGAGGTGCTGATCTACAGCTTCCACATGCAAGCTGGCTGTGGCAGCTCACAAGCAGCACACATTCAGGTCAGCACAGACTAACACACAGCTCACTCTCACCCTCCCCAAAACTTTGTTTCCCAGTATATTCCCCTTCTGTAATCCAGTTCCAGGGAATAAATCAGAAGGTCTCATTTTCAGTTCCAGTTGAGGAGGAATGAATCTCAGGTGTTTGGTGGTAAAATCAAGACTTGTACCAAGTCAGCTTTGGTTGGGTGTGAAAAGGCCTCTCTTCTCCTGCAGGATAGGGGAAAGAGGATGACATCCCACCCTTGCTGTACCCTGAGGGACAAGGACAGGACAGCATGGTGCTCTCAATATCCCTTTTCACAAAGAGTCTGGTGCAGATCAAAAATATTCATGTACCCATGTGTCCAGTGGCCACCTGTGCAGTATCCATGGTTAATGTCACGCAGTAACCCGAGAGTACAGAAAAGGACACAAGGATGTTCAGGTTGCCAAAGGCAGACAGGTTTTTTAGAAAACAAGAAGGGTATGTTTTCAAACAGCAAGAGAATCCACATCAAAGGGATTTGTGGATATATTTTGATGTAATTCATCACAATTTTCTAAAACTCTACTTTCATTTCATTGTTTAATTGCTTTAAGGCAAGAACTACCTATCTTGTGAAAATCCACTGAATGTGTCTTCTGTAAAATACTAGCTTTTTAACTTTAGAGAAAAGGTGGAGAGGTTCAACCCACTCCACTCGACATTCCACAGAAATTATATCACTAATTTACAGTCATCTACTCTTAGGATAAATGCCTACTCATCTCTTTACCATACCATGAACCAGCAAATAGAAATTAATCCAAATTATCTGAACAGCTCAGTACAAGCACCGATGAACTCCAGGATTGCTCTGTCAACTCAAAGCACCAAAGGATCTGGCCCCAGATGCTTCACTGCATGATGAGGAGTGAAAACATACCTAAGTCACATTTTCCATTTCAGAATTTTAAAAAATTAATAGCTTATACTGCTTCGTGTAGTCATCCAAGGCTCCCATCCTCCAAAAAAGGAAGGGAAAGGAGAGAATCATGGGGTTTTTTGCTATCAATCATCACAGAACTGGTATATCCTGGCAAAATATCTTTCAGTATAAATTGACTTTAAACTGCAGTACTTCCAGAAGTAGACTACCCTGTATCATGTCCAAAAGCAAATATAAACATTAGGAAAAAACTTACAAGATTGCTGAAGTTAATTTTCTTTTTCCTCTTTTTCCTTCAACCTTATGTTTTATTATAACTGTTTTATTTCTGTATTTGAGGGGACACAGCCAAAAAAGACATTAAAATATGAGCTCCCAATTGTATTACATTATGTTTTATGTTTTGATGGGGATGGAATTACTTCTTTCACTAACTTCACATCTGAATTACCGACAGCCCGTTGTCAGCATACTAATTTATTGCTAATGATGACACAGCGGGTGAGACCATTTCTAGATACTACCTAAATATTCAGCAGAACAGCTTCATTCAAAACATCAACACTTTGTTACTGTATCTTTTCTTCACCTTAAAAAAACGAAAGCAACAATCATTGGTTTAAACTGAAATAAACAAAATAAAAGAACAAACTCATTCCCACCCCAGGTTTCCTTCCACCCTTGCTGCATTTAGCACACTAATTGACAGTAAACTGAAGCATTTTTGAAATTGTCCTTCAGGACAGAAACAGATAAAGCCATTATAAATTCTAAATATAGCATTCTAGATACAAAAAGTTAAACAGCTGCACAGAATTATTATTAGCATGCATATTCTTACAAATCAATACTTATTTTGAACCAGAAAAACAGATGTAAAATTATATAGTTAATGAGTTTCTAGTAAGTGGGTACTTTAATCCACATCAGGACAGATGAAAAAAATACCTTTTGAAAGGTGAGAAAACTCAAGGTAATAAAACACATTGCAACCTGTGTTGCACTTGGTGGACGTTGCTGAGAAGAATAAACACTTGCCACTTATTTTCCCACGCTTACCACACATCTCTCCTACACTATGGCTAAATGGAAGGCACTTTGTTATTGTGCACTAGCTATTATTTAGGTTTTACATTTCAAATTTGTTTAAAATGAAGTCATAGAAGTTCAGGCCTGTGCAAATATTTCAACCATTAGGTCCTGTTGATTTCTTCATCACTCTTTCCTGCAGGTAAAGGGAGCTCCAGTGACGCAAAGGACCCACAAGGGATGGATTCAAGCTGAACAGTGAGGTGATCTTTCCAGAGTAAAAGCATATTTTACAAGCAGAACAGAAAGACCCCAATCAACTGATAAGAAATTTCCTCCTAGTGGCTTCATTGCTTACATAGTATTACATGTGCCTCACTTTCATGAAATGAACAATAAAGACAGGTACAGAAGAACTGACAACTTGACACTGGCTGAGAGAAGGTGCTCACACACAGTCGTGTTCAGTGGTCAAATCCTGCCTGTTGCATCCCAGGCACAAGGACATGCTGCAAAGAAGGATGGGGAAAGCATATCCTTGCACCAGTTGAGCTGTACAGTGGGTTACAACTCAATGACTGTGAGCCAGTGACACACACAGAGCCCTGGCCCCCTGCACTTCCAACAGATACCAAACACCTGCATCTGGAAAGGCTGAACAGCTGCTCCCCACTCTCTAAGTACTAAATGGTGACATCCATTCCTCCATGTGAAGCATGATGGGGAAGAGAAAAGCATAAATTCTGATCTACTTCCAGAAAGGCACTCATGGCAGTGTGACAGCAGCCACAAACACTTAGAGACCATGTCTGAAACTTTTGAGCTAGCCAAAAGCAAAGCCTGTGCCACACCGAGTCTGGCTCATGCAAAACTGATAAGTTTGGGGATCTTTCTTACCCCCTGCCTTGTGTTTATCTTCTCAGTGTACTTGTGGCTTCATCAGGTGAGAGAAAGCTCTGAAGCCCCTGCTGTTGGTGCAGCCCAGCAGACAGATTTGGCTGTTGGGCACCAGCATGTACCCACCAGCCCAATAACAGCAGGCTCAACACAAACAAAAAAACAACAACCAAAAAGCTTTTAAATGAGTCTGCATCAAAACCTTTCAAAAAGAGCTTCTTTCATGAAGGGTTTAAAATCAATACAACGGCACTCCTGCTGTAATTATTCACTGATAGTTCACGACAGAAGTACTGCAATGGGAAGAGAGGCAGAAGGCCAAATTCATATCTGAGGCAAGCAAAAAGATTGTTCAGAGTACAGCAAGAACCGTAACCTCTCCTTACATGTCAGAATCTGACCCACAGGGCTCACAGATCACTGCTGCTGATTACTCAGATGAGACCATGGTGACACTCAGACATTGACATTAATCAATAATGACAAAGAAAACCTGAAATGTACCATTCATTTACTTAATGATTTATTTACTCTTTTAAAGAATAGTTGCAGCCGAGTATTTTTGATTCATTCAAATGATTTCTGAAGTTCTTGCATATCCTCCATTTTTCTGATGTAACTCATTTACAGCTGAGGAAAGCCTCCATTTACAAGGCTACGACTCTCCTCTTCCTCAGAGTTAACAGCAATTCCCACCACCAACATGCAAGCTGTCAGTCAGACAGACATTTGCTATAAACATCTTCATTTCCTTTTATTTCTGCAGACACCTTTGAACAGCACCACTGCTCAATTCATAAGCCATATTAGTGCAACATCTCTCTAGACAATCTCGCATAAAATTAAATGCCCATTTAGCAGCTTACAAATCTTATAGCAGTCGGTTTATTTTCACTCATTATTGTAACAGAGCAATCAAGAACAACAGACTGTTACAGCATCATATAACATGCCCTCTCTATCAACCCACTGGCATAAAATTAAATATCTATCTGAAAGATGAAGTAAAACCCTTATTTATATCTGACAGTTTTGTGATGCTACTAAGCAAATAATGGCTGCAGACAGATTTCTAAAATCAGGACAGCTCAATTCACCAAGGGTTAACCTATTCACGCACCAGGACCTAAGCCTTTCTCTTGCTTAAGGACTGTTTAATTATGTATACCAAGTGCAGCAGCTCCAGCAGGAAAGATTAAAACAGACTCTCTCAGCCTAATGCAAGGACATTTAACCAGAACGCTGCAAGGTTATAGACCAGTGTCTCCCAGGTTCATGTGGGTATCACACGAATCAGGGCAAAAAATTTCATTCTCCAATAAAATAAATGAATGAATAAATAAACAAATAAATTTGAAGGGTCTTAGGCATAGAAGTAAGGTTTAGAAAACAGCTTTCATATGAAACTGGATTTTTTGCTCCTGACCATCTCATCAAGTGCTTAAAAAGTGCTTGGATACTTTTGAAGTACCAAAGAGGGTATGCAGCATGTCCACCAAGTGGTATTTTTCACTTGCATGGAAATAATAAGGTCCTTTAACTTAAAACCGATTTTCAGAGGGAACAAAAGCTCTCAGAACTGACCATTTATGGCACCTCTCATTTATTCCATCAGTTTGCCCTCAATCCATAATTATTAATACTTCTTGAAACACTCAAAACAACCCACAAGTGATAGAGGATTTCCTCATGTTACATTTTTGTTTGTGCAATATAATCTGCATTATGCACATTCTTTTGACCAAACCACCTGAACCACTGTCTACCTTGTCCAGCCTGATCAGGACTGTTTTAACATTCAAAGTTTCAGAGCAGTTTGATGGTTAATATTTATGAAAACTGGACAAAAAGCTTTCCACGCAACCATAAACCCCAAACTCATCACCTTTAGTTAAAACAAACAAACAAACAAACAAAATTAAAAGACAACAGACCACCCCATCCCTAGAAGAATGCCCAAAGCAGCTTACTCCTCCTAACAGATACAATAACATGCCACAATGGGATGCACAGCAGTGGGGATGCACAGCAGTGGGGATGCACAGCAGTCGGGATGCACAGCAGTGGGGATGCACAGCAGTGGGGATGCACAGCAGTGGCAGGTGTGGGGCCAGTCCACAGAAGGAAACCGCTCCTTCACCAGTCCCAGAGAGGACCAAGACCTTGTAGAGCCTCTAAGGAGTTGAACAGAGTTACCCTGGACTCAGTGTATGGAGCAAACAACTTCTGGCTGACACTGCAAGCCCTGGATGATGCTTGGAAACTAGCAATAGCATGGTACAGCTTTTTTCCCTTGTGCTGTTCTTTATCTGACTACTGCACCATTTTCTTTTACAAGAACTGTAGCAACACATTTGGACCAAGATGAAACAATCATGCATAAGAATTTGCAGTTCTCTGCAGAAGATACTAAAATTATTTCTGGACTGCTTTGCTACCTGACAAAATCTGGTTAACCATAATAAAATTTTCTATCAATTAGTGTAAAGCAAAAATAATTTATATGGTCACCAGATAATGAGAAAAAAAAATACACTAACAAAAGAAAAATATCCCTTTTACCGTCTCCCAGCAGAAAAGACAAGGAACTCTCAACAAACATCTCCTTTTTTTGCACCCTTTCTACTGATCACATTAAATTTCAGAGAGAGGAAGCATCTACAATTTTATTTTACAAGCCCTTCGGAAAAATAAGACTTCTCAAGCAACGGGAACTCTTGAAGTATTTCATATGTCTTTTCTCACAAATACATGCCTTCAGGGAGCTCCTCCTGCCCCCTTTTTAAGCCCAAGCACCGATACAAAAATCAGGAACTCTGGGGCAGACAAACAGCAGATTCCCAGAGGCCCAGGGTACATGAATATGAAGCTCTCTGACAAGGTCTCAGAACTTTCCAGAGCAGTTTTACTTTTACTTTTTGTAACTTAAGGTGAAACTGTTACAACTAGAACACAAGCAGTAAGAGGAGGGTAATGTGCACTGGGCACTTGGAACAACCTTTTAGACTCTGTTAGCTCTGTACTAAGAGCTTTCCAAGCCCTGTTCACTGCAGGGTTTGTATTAAAAATTAAAATAACAAAAACATAAAACACTTCACAGAGCCAGTGTAAAAATTACGGTAATGGACCATGTGTGCTCATTTAGTGCAACTTTTTTAATAAACATTACGCAAATTCTGAAAAGCAAACCACTAGTAAAGCAGAGAAATACTTGCATAACCCTTTCCATGCAACATTTTAGTCTATGCATTCTAGTCTGTTCTCTTATGAACCCCATTTTTAAGTATTCAACAGCAACATGAAGCTGCCCAAGCTCTTCAGTTCCCTAAACACATTAATTTCAACTTGAAATGCTGAAATGACATCAAGGGAAACCAGTTGATGTAATTTTATGGATTTCAGTAAAGCTTTTGATACAGTCTCTCACAAGATCCTTCTGGACAAAATGCCCAGCACACAGCTGGATAAACACATCATGTGATGGGTGAGCAACTGGCTCACAGGCCGGGTCCAAAGGGTTATAGGGAATGGGGTGACATCAGACTGGTGACTGGTCACTAGTGGGATTCCCCAGGGCTCCATTTTAGGGTCAGTTCTCTTCAGCATCTTCGCTGTCAGTGTGGATGCAGGACTCAAAGGCATACTGAGTAAGTTTCCTGATGATACTAAATTGGGAGGAGCTGTTGACTGCTTCAAAAACAGAGACATCCTGAAGAGAGACCAGGACAGAGTTCAAGAAACCTTTGGAAAATGCTCTCAAGTGCACAGTAGCATTCTCAGGGTCATCCTGTGCAGAGATAGCAGTTGGACTTTAATAATCCTTGCAGGTCTCTTCCAGCTCAGGATGCTCTATGATTTTATGGATATCCCAGCGGGGTAGGTTGCTGGCGTCTACATTCATCGGAAGCAAAAAATCAGAGTACAAAGTTATCAAAATTACAACTGGGCTTCATTTGTGGCTCTTGATAGACTGGAAACAATGTTACTGGACTGCACCAGCCCCTCACAGCTGGGTGCTCAATCTCACATCCGCCTGTACAGTAGAGTACATTCCCATCAGTGAACGCATTATCACTGTGTGCTGCTCGCTGATCCCTAGCTAGCAAATATTTAGAGAGCTCTGGGCAACCCAGTTTTCCATCAAACAGAAAACCTTCCAAGCTTAGCCAGCACTGAGTGTTCTGTCATTAGGGGCATACCTTACTCAAGATTTAGAAATGCTAACTGCTGCAGTCCAAAGAGTAGCAGTACCATTTATTCTGAGTGCAGCACACTTCTGAGCACGGTATTAAATGCCAGAAACTTCAATTTATATCTGATATAGAAGTATACAGCTGGTCTGTCAAAAATACAGCTTTGTATTGTTTCCTAAGAACATAACTGTATTACTTGCAATATAAACCCACTTCTACACTTGCTTCACATTTTTGCACTTAGATCTGTTTCTGAATTCAATACATCAGCTCTGTAAAGTAACTATAAGTTGCTGTTCATGCTCATTCCTATTCAAACCTAAACATTCCCTTCTAAGGACCTGGCTCTCACAATGCTGTATCTTGTGGTGATTCAGTAAAAACAAATGGTAAGACTAGTATTACATAAGAACAGTTCTCAATAGTTAATAACTCACAACAACTCACACTTACTCTAAGGAAAGAGCTAAGAGAACAGAAAGAAAACAAATGAAATCACTTCCTGAAGATGTTTAAGCTGATCAGTGGTAGAAGTGGCAACAACAGAAATTTAAGCCTGCTGCCTCTTCCTTCAGCATTCAAGTGACCATAATAAGCACTAATGGAAGCTCTCTCTTAATGCTGCTTTCCACAGCCAACATAAACCAAACCATCTTGAAAGCCTCAAGTTAAAGGACAACAGTAAGTCCAGAGTAAAGTGCATGTGTGTAGCAGTTGTCACTTCTCTCATTGACAATATGAGGTCCAAATGTCAGCTCATCACACCAAGGGCACCTCCAAGATATAAGCAGGCTCTGCTGCAGTTTCCTGACTTAACTCTCAGGGTGATGAACAGTAGTCCAGTTAAAAGCATTTAAGAGGATAATAAGCAGAGGCTGATCAGTTCCCCATAAAAGTTCAGCATTTCTAGACATGCAGAGGAAAGACAAATTTAGATGTAGGTCAGCAGGTCTTACAACATCATAGACACTTTCCTCAACATTTCATAACCAAAGTGTGACTACCAGGCCATGTTTAAAGCCTTGACTTAAAATCTGGGATTACTACATCCTTTTTTTGAACATGAGTGCCCCTAAGACATTATGAGGAGAGAGGAAGACTGTGCCTGCACAAATATTTTGCAGTTCAGGGTAATGTTATCATTGCAAAAGCATTCCATTTCCTGGACAAGAACAAGAAAATCAGGAAATTTTATCCAAAAGTTTGGAATCAAATATTAAAGATGGTTAATATAGCAAAATGTTTACATGTATTTTTTTTCAGCCAACTGCAATATGCAAAAGCTGTTTTGTTTACTCATTTATGGTAGGCAGGCAAATTGCCAAATTCAGTCCTATTCCTATCCTTTAAATTCTTCCATCAGTATGGATAGGTCTAAACCAAATATCATCTGTTCAGATGTTCATCAGGAACCACTCATCAGTGGAATTTTCACTAGTATTGAGGAGAAACACTTTGCCATTGGTACCATCCTATTTCCTTTAACATACCTCTCAGGTTTGCATCTAATTTTTAAAAATAATAACAACCTAAAAATTTGAACTTTCTGTTGGCACTGTGACAGAATCTTAGCCCTTTCAACTGCTCATTCAGCTCTGGTTTCTATTTCTCAGAGCACTTCCATGTAGATCTACCATGACTTGAATGAAGATCATATTGTGTCTGCAGTTGCATTTATGAACCCTAGCACTGTCTCAGAAAGCAAGGAAAATGTGCAGCATTGTTATAACATTAAAATAAGTCTACTTAGATAGATATAGATAAATATAGATATGTATACATATATGTGTGTGTGTATATATATATATACATATATATTTATACATATAGTCAAATTCTAGGTAGACAGTGATGGGAAGGGACAAGGGCATAAAATCAGAGCTTCTTTTGTAACAAGATTAGGTTCTCATATATAAAACTGAATTATGAAACAGTTTTTTCTGTATTCATTGCTGACTGAAGAAACATAAACTATGCCTGAAAGTTTGTAGCAGTGTCTGGCTTAGCAGCAATCCCAAAACAGGCCTTCAGTAACTGTGAATGATGCAATCCATCCTGACAAAGCACTGAAGCCTTGAGCTCTTCACCACTGCTTTGGGGACCACGGAGCAAGGCACATTGTGACACCTGGACATCCCTTCAGACCAAGTGGCTCCTAGATATATTTCCCAGGACAGAAGCAACACTCCCTTCAACCCTTGATGCACCAAAAAAATCCATTTTTCCTTTGAGAAAGACATATATTGTAAACACAACTGCAGATGAACAAGAAACAAGAGCATGCAAAAAGTATATTTAAGAGAGTTTTGCACTTAGCAGCACAGGTGAGTTTCTCCTGACTAATCATCTTGTTACTCCCTCCATTACAAATTTCCAATATGCACAGAATTTGAAATTAAGTAAGCTAGTCTTGTTAAAAGGATATATCATGCCACATTCAAACTAAATTATCTGGAGAATCAATGTGAAAGAAAATAAATTTCCAAACCTCTCCTTTTTTTCATGTGGAGTAGAATTGACTGGCCACTTCAGGTCTCTCCACAGGGAAAAAGAGAGACACCATCCAGGAAAACAGAAAACAGAGCTGCTCTTCATGTTTTTAATACAATGTTCAGGAAATAAAGATAACCATAAATACCTGATAAAATACTCCAAGACTATAAACATTAAGATTTTTACTGTTCAAAATAACTGAAATCTTTGCAAACCTCATGCAAGTAACTGGTAAGATTAGCTTTCAGTGATGGTATTTATGACAAAACCTTCCTGTCTCCCTGGAGATCAATGTGCATTTTTTTTAATACAGAGTCAGTTAAACATGGCATGAAGGCTACAAAACAGAGTTATCTTGATTGAAAAGCTCAAAGGTGATTGAGTCAATTTGTAGTTGCTGAATTTTTCTTTTAAAGATCCTCAGACCTAACAAACAGCACCGGGTGGCAACTTGAATTCATAAAAGTATTTGAGCACCTAGTGAACACCAACAATTTCATCAACAAAATTTGAATAGTATAACTGATACATTCCCAAAAGACACGGTTCATTTTTGTAGACAGTTCTGAAAGAGATTTCTTGGCCTCAGTCTCACTCAAAAAATGGGGCAAAAAAACCCAAACCACAAAAACCTTCAACTAATTCAAATACATGAGCAGATTAAGCAAACATAGGTCTAGTACCCATATCAAAAGGTCACTGTTAAACAACTTTGTCCAGGGTATTACACAAGTCTGAGAGTTTTCAGATCTTCATGCCTAGGAGAGTAGGAACAACTACAGATGAGCTAAGTGAAACTGCTGACTGACCTCTGCCCTGTGGGGAAGTACTACATTCCATTCTGCTTAAGAGAGCTACCCTCTGATCAACAGAAATAAAATATGTGTAAAAATTATTAAGTTGAAGAAAGGGTGAGAGAAGTGGAGTAGGGGAGAGAGAGGCAAGGGAGAAAAGGAAGAAAGAAGTGCCTTTGAATACCAAATTGTCCTACTTAACAAACAAATTAAGAAATTCAGTAAGGACTGGTGGTTTGATTTGCAAGACATCCCAGGGTCTCAGATGCCACACTCGTCCTAAACAGCCCATGCACATGTGGTGGGGCCTGAAGACACAGTAAGCTAGTGGATGGCAAGCTGATGAGCAACTTACAGCTCACCACCAATTCCCAAGCATCCTTATAGACGCTTTCAAAGTGAAGTAAATAAGAATGTTTGCAAAGAGTCCTCCTGCACTGCTCCTGGAAAGGCAGCTAAGGCTCTGTGAGTTCACACATTACCCCACCACACTGGACATTACCTTACCTGGGCAGAAGAGCACAAAACACCAAGATCAACCAGTACACAGAATACAGGAAAGAAATTCTTATATTAAAATGCGGTATCTTTTATTCTGAAAGCTTATTTGCATGGTAGAGTCATTCTTG
Organism: Ploceus nigricollis; assembly: GCA_013399945.1. Classification (NCBI taxonomy): domain Eukaryota; kingdom Metazoa; phylum Chordata; class Aves; order Passeriformes; family Ploceidae; genus Ploceus; species Ploceus nigricollis. The sequence continues at coordinate 732,716 of VXBC01007213.1, forward strand.
TGAGGGCCATGATAAGAAGCTGTTTATACTGATCAGCTGGATGTGATTGCTACACATCAGAAATAGCCCCTTGTGCTTCCATCTCATCTAATTCAGCTCCAGGGTAAGAAGAGGTATGAGAAGGTATAATGATATTCCATAGGTATTAAGTTCCAGACATTCTGGTGGTCTCCACTATAGGGGAACAATATCTTCATACTTTTTAAAGTAGAAAAAAACCCTCCAAATGTTCCTCATAGTGATCTCAACACACCTCCAATACTAGCAGTAAGCACTAAGCAAGTAACTGAAAGAAAATGAGATAATAATAATTTGACAAGTCAAGCTCCTTTAAGTCTTGGTAACAACTGCTGTACTTTCTGTAGGAAGTCATTCCTCTTATGCCCTTCTTCCTCACAGTTCAAGGAGAGAAAGGCTTATTATGTACCCAACCAACCCACAAATAAGGATGTGCTGCCAGGCCAAAGACCAAACAATAGATACAAATGTCTATTCAAAAACAATGGATATCTCACATTGTAGTCAATAAACACAAGTAAACATAGAAACATTGTTTTGCATAGACCTGCATAAGCCTATTATACCTAATGATATATACATGTCAGAGTACTGAATTAGATAAGGGAAAAGGCAAAATAACATAGTCAGGTTTCGCCCTTGGTAAGATTGCACATCTCTAAAAACACATTCTTGGTAAATCCACTAACAACTGAAATACAAAAATGTTTCTGAATAAAGTAAGTAGTGTTAACTTTGCAGTAGTCAAAAGCATCTAAACTTGAATCTTGCTTACACAGATTTCACAGGGAAATTAGCCCACATCTGAAGCATAAGTAATAAGTAAATCTTGTAACTTACTAAGCATGACTACCCCATCCTCAGCAGGTTATGCAGAGGTCAGCAGACAGCAGCAGTGTACCTTCAGCCTTACAAGAAAATCATCAGTTATTTCTCTCTGAGTAGATGACAGCTTCACAACAGACATCCTTCACCAAAGAAGTCACCCGTAAGGTCTGACCAGCAGGCAGAGCCCAGCACTTGACACAGTGCCAATGAAGCCAACTGCTGCATCTGACAGAGAACATCAAATGTTCATGGTCATCCTACTGATAGCCTTTGAGGGAGCAGCCCAACCCCACTATCCTCTTGAGCAATACATGCTCCTGATAAACCTGCTACTGCCCACAATACTACAAATAATAACCACTGTGTTTAAGTCACAAAAATCCTAAACCACCAGTACACAGGTGAGGAAGTTAAAACACATAGGTAAGACATGTCTTGCGCCACTACCTAGTCTTTAATACATCACTTTTCTCTTTGTAAAAGTAACTAAGATGCCTCTTCAGAAGAGTTTACTGACAACACCACATGAATAAAGCCACTGCCATGTCCATTGCACTTCTGTTGTGCTGATGATAGGGTTTAGATTCTTTGGTGCAATGCAAATGTAAAACAACCCTGACATTTTTTCAGTCTTACTGTGTTCATACTGTATTTCCACTATAAGAGCTTTAATTATCATAAGTTAATCACATCCCTGAGGCATTACAATGCAACAGGCAATGGCGGATGCCTCTAATCCCTCTGGGGTGTAATTATTTCATAACCACTACATTTCAGGGTTACCTGATTGCCATTATGGAAAATTTTATACTCTCTCCTTTCTCAACCCAAGCCTTTTAAAATTAAATACATCTGACCTACTTTACACAATCCTGATTCTTTCCCTTAAAATGCAGTGCAGAACTTTGTTCTTTTCTTCAGACAGCAAACAAAGGCTAATCTTCTCCCTCCATCCTCTTCCCCCACCACCTCCCTCCACTCTTCATGACACATCCAGCACAGTATAAACTATTTGGTGGCAGTATTTTTGAAGATGACAGACTATATTTGAACAAACAATTTGTTCATTGTTTGATGTAGGAAGGATTATGACTCTCAGCTCCACAATGAGAATTCTGTAAAAGACTTGTTGCTGTAAGAAATCAGGGTCAAATACATGCAGACACATTTTCAGCTACAGCTTCCACTTTCTTGTGGAAGGGATTTTTGACATCATGATTGGTTCCTCTCAAGTTGCTTCCATTAATATAAAATAGGATATGGATCCACAAGAACTATTTTTATTATTTTTTATTATTAAGCTGTCTTTGCTTTGTCCATTTTCAATCTCAAAATCCTAAAAGAAGTATCACCAAAAGACACATAAGCAAAAGAAATTTTAAAAATTCTGCTTGCGGAATAGACCTTTCTATTTTTAGAGATTGCCACTGGCAGATGAAAATGCCATTTTCCTCACCGTGAAAGACCAGGTTGAAAGCACAAGGAACTTTAGAGAATACAAGATAAATGAATCCTCCTTTCCTCACCCAGACCCTGGCAGAGTATCCTAGAAAGTCCCCAGATTATACCCAGGCCTCTGAACAGGAGCGATGAGGCCAAAGTCAAGACTTTTAAACCAGTGCAGTGTCATTTCTAGGTCTCTTCAGTACCCATCTATGCAGCTCTGGAAGAAACTAGGTGCCAAAAAAATTGCAATGACACAGCTCCCACAGTGACACAAGCAATAACTGAATAGAGCAAAAAATGGCAGTGCTGTCATGGCCTTGGTGGGGCTGAGATTGCGCAGTGTTGAGACATGAGCAGAGGAGAATGAACTAGACTGCATTTGATCTGATGATGGAAATCCTGGAATATGCTAAAAAAACCATTCTTTTACTTAAACTTTAAAGATCTCAAAACTTGTTCATATTTCAGGCTCTTCTCTCCCATCTTAACAGGTTTGAGGTCCTTATGCATTTGTTTGGTTGAAGGTAAGAGCAAAGAATAAGTAACAAAAGCGAAGGGTGAAATAAAAAGGGGGAAAGTACATTTCAGACTGAGTCTGCTTGCTCAGCAAGAAACCAGGCAAGAACAGTGTTGCTCCTTGGCAGAAGCAATAAAATAATCAATATAACTGTAAGATGTCATTAGATGTCACATACCTCAGCCAACCCCTACAGTATCCACCATTTGATCTTGCATCCTGACATCTCTTCCTCTGACTATAAAAAAATGCTTTCCCTTGCACCATTTTTTTATTCTATTCTATTTGTGTTAGGCAGCTCAATTATTATAAACACTGTCTTTATTTGCATTTATCAATTTTAAAGCATTGATTTAAACTTTGAGGCGATATTAAGTATTCAGGACCTTAAGTGCTCTGATTTTCAAATACAACACTCAAGAATCTCCTTTCTAAACTCAATTAGATCTCCAAATCATCACTTCTTTACAATACCTGGATTTCTAAATAAAAACTTAGGGGCTGAATTTTTCAGAGTCCTGTTTTAAAATTCTGGCTACAGGATAAATCTTCATCTCTTTTTCTCTACTGCTGGTTTAAGGTGACACCAAAAGAGTTTAAAATAAGCTCTGCAGTTCAATTGCCAAGCTCTCTCCTTTAAGGATGACTGAGGCAAGATGAGAGGCAAACCATTGCTGGAAAGGTAATTTGCCTGCAACAATTCTTCTGAGGTAAATTCAGACTCATTAGATCGGAGTAAATTTTAAAAATTGCCTGCAGCTCACTGTTTTCTTTAAGATTTTGTTAAGAAATCTCCTACAGATATATGATAATAAGATTTTAGATCAATTAGGGCAATAGAGACAAAGATGTCATTATTTTAAAAATTATGATCTTATGTAATGTGGACTATAAAACAGGAATCTTTAGTAAACTCTGCTAAATCGGAAAAGGGATCTATCCATGACTCTCTTAAAAGTCCTTCCATTTTCTATTCTCAAGTGATTTCGTGAAGCATTTCTATAAGAATTAAAACAAAATGTTGATCTCCTTGACAATGGAAACATTTTCTCTAAGATTAATGACCAAAACAGGGAAGTGCTTGAGTTCACCGGCTTGCAAGTCTGTAACAAAGTAATGTGAATGCTGTTTCATCACCAAATCAAGCAAAGTGGGTGGGGGCCAGGTTTAGGTACTTAAACATATTCCAAGAGAACAGCAGGACTGATAGCCATCTAAATCATGAAAACTGAAGGTCATATGTTTCAAATGACTCTACTTAACACCGAATTATAAACACCACTCTAGAAGCCTGAAAATAACACTTGATCACGTTTTGGGTTTTCTCCTCTGATTTAGTAATTTGACACTTTCTTTCTCCTCAAATAGAGCAAAAATGAAGACAGCTAGTCAGGACAGGAAGAGATCACACTGGTAAAAATAAACAATTCAACACATTTATATATACAGCCTTCAATATCCCTATAATTGCTTGGAGTCTGACACTGAGAGGGCAAGAAAAAAACATATTTCCATTTCATTAAGCAAGTGCTAATCAGAATGTCCTGATTTGGTGGGGTTGCCATTGTGTATATCAGAGGCAGTGTAACACCAACACTACAACACCTGAGTTACCACGTGAATCACTGGATCTGTCAGTCGCAGAGGAGAGTGATGGACAGGTAGGAAATTGAAATGAACCATCTATTGTAAAATACAAACAAACATGAAGGCAATCCTCAAAAGAAGAAAAACTTGCAGATGTTTAATCAGAGGACTTTAAACTCAAACACTGCCACAGCAGCAACTTCCACCAATATTTTAATACTTTGAAGAAGAGAAACAGAAAGCAGGTGGTGGAATATGGCAGTGTCTCCTCTTTCTGTTTGTATACCTCAAGCCCAGTCCAAACATTTATTAGCTTCTTCTAGGGCACAAATTTCCATTTGGAGTTATAAAATATATAATTTCAAATATATATATATATAATTTCATACTATTTGCCACTGAAGAGCAAGGACTCAGCAGAACATTTAGGAATATTTAAGACCTAGTGGAGAACACACACCTGCTGGCTGCTAAGCACTAGGGACGATGAAGAGGAGATAGCTGGTAGAGGGCAGCTCCACAAGCCAAAATGCTGGTTCAGAAATACAGTCAATCCCAGTAAGCCACAACTGTTTGCTCTACTGGCTTTAAACTGCCATTCCACAAACCATAGTTATTCAAAACACAAAGATAATTAAATTTTCAGATTTCTGTTAACACTACATAGCAGACAGATGGTCAAATTAGCTATGTTTTAAATTTGTGAAGTAGAGAGAATACAATCTATTTTTAAAATCAGGATTTCAGTTAGTCTTTAATTTGATTTCTACTTCTATAGGAATATAACAACACTTTGTTTTGCTTTAAAAATTACATCTACATGCTAAACCATATGTGCATCTCAAGTAACAAAAAACATTATGATCCATCAGAAGGCAAATGCTACTCTCATTTTACAAGACAGTTGTAATTACAGTTGTTATAAGTGTCTCCCCTTGGGATGGGGCTCCTTCTCCCCAGTTTGGAAAAAGGACTGAGTTTAAGTCAGGGGCCATTAGGGTAAGTGCTGTGCAGGCATAGGCAGAAAGGACATTCCTCTTATAAAGAATAGGCACAAAATATGTCAAAGGGAATGTAGCAATGCTAACAGACTTCTGCAGAGTTGTTTTCAGTTTGTCTTTTTTGTTTTGTGGGTTTTCTTAATCCTTAAGAATTTAAGGTTTTCAGCCTAAGTAAGATAAGGCAAAAAGAATTATCAGATGAAAAAGAATGAAGGGAAATGGTTGCAGACGAGAAGCTGTAGAAGCAGAAAAATACATGCAGTACCAACTGAGTAGCATAGCTTTGACAGAGCAAACCAACAGGTTAAAGGCTAGACTTAGTTTGCTGAGACACAGAAAGATAGAAATATAGTGATCAATGTCTTCAATTTATTAATAAAGATTTATACTGGTAATTAAAAACAATGAGGGGGCTGTGCCACTAGACAGAGCTTCTCCTGCAGCGCTGACCCTGGGCTCCTCCCACGTGCCTGCCTGCAGGGCCAATGGATACCAGACCTGGCACTTGGGGCAAGCTTCAGTTAGGATGGGGTATTCACCTACTCAGTTACCTGATTCTTCAAAACTTACAGCAATGTTATTATTACCTTAGGTTTATAAGATTATACCACAGAAGTGCAGAAATGCTTTCATGCAATATGATTATGACTTTATTTTAATTCCAGGATGGTGACTCTAGAGGAGCATCTTCATTTCATTTTTGATATTTTTATAGTGTCTTGATTTTCCTTGGCATCAGAACAGAAATAAATGCCAAAGCCTTCTCAAAAACAAAACATGAGTTATCTTCTGGCAAACTGCACTAGCAAGAAGTCGTGACTGAGAGGGGATGGGAATGATACAGGAAAAGCAGTACTTTTAATAGTTTTCATTGAACGGACTGAGGCAGAGTGAAGTCAACTGAACTGAAGCAAGAAAGAAAAACAGAATCCCAGATCTGTGAAATTTCTCTCTGCTACCTACATCACAGGATACTTCTCCCTCTCTTTTCATATATGATAAATCCTATACATATATTCATATCCTGTACTTATGCAAAACTCTATACACATAAAATGTATGTTATGCACATATATATGCACACACTTTTATGTTTTACATGCAAAATATGAATATTGCCCATATGTATACAGCACTTACTAATAGAGGACATTTTCTATACTGCTTATATCTAACAGTTCAATGGTTACTACTCTTACATTTCCTTTTCCTGGTTAACTTTCTACCATATTAATATTCAGATATTGCATATAGAGGATTTAGGCTTATATAACTGAAAAAAAATCTCCCAGTCTTCTGCTGCAAAATTATGGAAAGAATTTATACTATTGCTGGACACATCTAGAAGTATTCAATAATCAAAATAATTTTATTATATGAAGCAAATTAGAATGATGTCACTGAATAACACAGCAGCTGCCAACTCCCTCTCACAAGGTGAGACAGAATAGTCAAGAGGTAGCAGAAGGTGCTGCAGCCTTTATTTTCTCAAGTCACTTCTGCCCATTTTCAGATGTGCACCTAGAGAACCAGGCTGGCCAGGAGGGAGGACAGGAGGGCCTTTCACCTGCAGAACTGGCTGCCATGGTCAGAAAACCTCTTCAGACATCACATCCTGCCCCTCTGGTAACACAGTCAAGTGCAGCACTGCCCTTCTAGTCAAATTTTCTCTCCCTGGCATTCAACCTTCGCTTCCTAAACTGTAATTCCCAGCCCATGTTCTGTTAGATCATCTGGCTTTACTGACAAGTGCTTGGCTCCCTCAACTCTGATTCCTCATCAATCTTCTGCAGGCTGCTGTTGGGTTTCCTCTTGCTGAACAACCTAGTTCCCACAGTGCGCCTTCATGGGACGTACGGCTCCTGATCATCTTGGTAGCCTGTGCTTTCAGGCATGAAGCTTTCCACTGAACCAGCTTTACCTTTCTTGTGATGGCAGAACTCAAGCTTTAATATTCATATTGCCCCAACTTTAAAAAACACACAAGAATATCCCAATTCCTACCATAGCCAAGATGGTCTCTTGGTAAAAACAGACTTTGACTTTTCACTTGGTCTTTTCGTTTCCAGCTGCCACTCAAGAATAAATACAGTTCAGCAAACACCAAAACACACATACACAAATATGTGTTTCTTCATTAAAAACAAAAAATTTTAGGCAAAATCTAGTGACCCTTTTCATTTGTAGCAGCACAAGTTCCAATCAAAAGCTTGCTGAAGGCAAGGGGAGTATATCCAATGACTCATGGTTTTCAGGTAGAGCCATAAACAATCCTAAAGACAGCTCAATCTGAATTAACATTTTTGCAAGGACAAGTCCAATTAGTAGATGGGAGAAGTCCAAAGTAGATGGTGTGCCTCAGAAGCTGTGCTGGTAATACACTGGGTAAGATCAAATCCCTTGCTCAGTACAGTATTAAGGCATCTCTCAGACTTTAATGTCAGCTACTGACTGAACACTTACATTTTAATGACAGCAAAGGTATCAGTCCCAGCATCTGAGAGAAATTCCAGTTTGAGTTACTACACTCTAATCCAGCTGAATCTTGCTACAGCATCTTCACACACAGAATACTTCAGCTTTTAATAATAAGCAGGTTCTAGCTCTGAGCTCTATACTTACTCAAGCAAGAGTGGCTGTAGTCTACAGTAAAGTAGTCTACAGTAAAGTCTCTAGAAACATTATAGTATTTATTTCATTGTAATTTGAACCCATGATTTAGGAAGAAGTCCCATTCTATAGAGATGCATCCAATTCAGCAAACTTAGTTTTGATTTTTTTAACATTATTACCACTAATATACTTTTCTCTGAAATTAGAGTGGGTGGAAGCATGATATTATTTTTCTCTGAGACTAAACTACATACTGGAAGACTGGCCACTTTAATTAGTTCAGCACTCCGAAAATCATTACAATAAAAAAAAAGGAGAGGAAACAAAGAGTAAGCTGGAACACCACATGCCTAATTTCATCTGCAGCTTCATATTGCAAATTTGATCTCAAAAATATTAGTTCAATCAGCCACAACAAGGTACCCAAATGTGGTTTTTGCACAAACAACCCAAATCATAAATAAAAACATAGTAACTTAAAATGCAGGTGACAGAACAGAGATAGCAGTGTGACTAAGAGGAAGAAAAAGCACAAGTGGTATAGAAGGCAGAAGACAGTTTATTTACTCCGATCAAAATATCAAACCTTCCACCCCATTCCCAATATTTAAAAGCCACTCTTTGTCTCCAGCATCACCATGATGTCAAATTCCTCAACTGCCCTTCAGCACATTCACTACTCAGAGACTGCCACACAAGCTTTTTGCATTTATTTCTTCAAAGCTTTGCTCTCAAAGGCTCTGTTGACAGAGTCAGATTATCAGCACTACTGATGGTGTCAGTATTACTGATACTTCAGCTGTCTTGCATACAGATAAATAATACCAGCTTTTTCTTCCCAAGGACTTGAAACATTTTCACTGCAGTACAAGCACAGAGCAAACTTCTGTAAAAGCTGAAAGACCTGTGAGCTTTAAAATGGGTCCCCAGCATCCCCACATACCACCCAGGAACCAAATCAGGCACAGATGGACACTGAGGTCAGCAACAAACATGCAGAATAAGTAGCCTCTTGGATCCTCCTATTCTTATGCCACAATTATTTATAAAGATCCTCTTGCACAGACAAGCTGGAGGAGGCAGAGACAAAATGTGTGTCCTAAGCTGACATTCCCTACACCATCTCAAAGCAGGACAAGCCACTGACTTCAGTTTCCCTTTACCTGTATATAAGGTTTCAAGACAGTAACTTTGAAGGTGCAGCTGGGAACACCAGCACAGGCTCTAACTGGGCTTCACACACATTTCCTTCAGCTGCCTGTCCTGGGAGAGCCCTTGCTGCAGCAATGGAGTAACCATTATGTTTAAGTAATAGCTTTGATGCTAGCAAGTATTTCCCCTTTAAGAACGAGCAACTCTAGGGTGCAATTTAATCAGACTATCATCTATCCTGTGCATCCCCAAATGAAGCAAATCCAACAAATTATTCTTTTCTCTCTGTTTTAAAGACAAGGGGGGAAAAACCCACAATGAAAAGGTTACAATAAGCCATAAAAGTAAGAGATAACTGACTGTGTCATCAAATTCTTTATACATTGGACATAGACCTTGGACAACAGTACCACAAAAGCATTACCCAACTGAGATTTCCAATGCCTCTAAGAACCCTTGGTTTAACAATTTAAAAAGTTGGAGACACATTTTAGAATCCACAACAACAAAACCCCCCAAAAGTCAGATGCATAAATTGAGGCCACTGTATCCCAAATGATTAAACCAGAGTGATCTAATATTCATACTTTCCCTAGAGTATCTCTTTGTTTTTGAGTGCTGTCTTGAGACTCCTTGGCAGAGAGGAAGACTACGGAGCACAGCTGAGCAGCTCTCTCGCCTGAACTGCTCTCAAGGCAGCACTTTGATAACAGGAAGAGACAGGACTCAGGAGAACATATAAATATCTTATAAGGTGCTGGAACACTCAGTAATTAATTTTTCAGCAAGGAGAAGCTTTTATTTCAGCAATGTGTAAAAAATAAATTTCTATTTCCATACCCACAGCCTGACTACTCATGGTCTGACCCAAAGTAATAGCAGAAACAGAAGAGTCACAATTAAGAAACATGTATAAAAGAGGCCAAGAGCCCCTGCTTTTACTTAACCTAATTTCCACAGCAATACATGAGAGCTGTATTCCCACTACAGAATTCCGTGGAAATTTATTTCTTTCTGTGTGAACCTAAGAGAAAAAGAGCACTTTGGCTTTAATTAGGACATAAAGAGGGGGGCGAAAGATCCTGAAAGCTTTACCTGCTTCAGCAGAGACATGCTTTTATTGTTCTGAAGTCTGAGGAAGGTTAAACAAAGCACAAAAGCATTAGTCACACCAAATTGAAGTGTCCAACTCTGACGGGAACAATACATTAAAAGTTACGGTGAGCCAGAGTCAACGCATAATCTGATGGGAAAAAGCATATTCCTCCACCTCTCCTCTCCTTCCTGAGCATTGATTTTTCCTGAGACTCTACCTACACAATTTTAACCCTTCTCTTCTGGCTTTATTGCTCTTCCAATGTGCAAGACCACTTGCCCTGTTCCAAGCTCTTTTCTGTGGTCTCGAGTAAACAACTAGTAATAGCCTAAATTAGCGCCATGACCTGCTGTGTCTGGCAAGATCCAGAGAACAGCTTTGGACATGAGCCTAAATACTTTGCTACACATTTCCACTTTAAGCCAGGAAGCCACAGAGAAGAAAATCTGTTTATTGTGATGATTCTGGAAAAATTTCCAAGATCAAGAAGTCATTTAACTGGAATATGAATTCAAACCACATTGAGGTTCCCCAGTCTCTTGATCTTACTGGAAGTAAGAAGGAAATTAGGTTCATATACCTCTCCTCTTTCATTTCACAAAACAGAAAAAGTATTTGTTAAAAAAAGAAAAAAACCCATCATGGTAGGAAGGAAAAATGTCAAGAGAAGTCAGGAGTCAAACTATGTACCTCACGCCACAGGACTGGGTTGAAATACCTGCCCTCACTGAGGGCAGGTATAAATCGAAAATAAAAAATCGAAAAATAAATAAATCGAAATCTAAATGTTGGGTGGGAGCATTACAATACTTAACCTAGTCTTGGTCTCCATTTCTGGATTGATAAATAGACCACCAGAAACCCAATAAAAATCCTTACTGGTATCCTGTTCACAAGTTTTCATAAACAGTTTATTTAATTTTTTTTTAAATTCACATCCCCAAACAAATGTACCTTGCAGCATTTAGTTTCCCTGTGAATTATAGAGGTATTTTATAATAATTCAACTATTTGTTCAGCTGCTTGCAAACTTACTGAGCTAACAATGAACAACAATTCTTACTAAACATTTCAGATGTTTCCTTCAAAGGTCTCACTCTTAGGAATCCAGGAAGATAATACTGATTTCCATTAGGTAAACATTTTGTCAGCAGTAATTGAAGTTTTGTATTAAGCATTCCACAGACATAAAAAGACATTTCTTGGATCAGATTTCAGCACTCACAATGAACACTTACAATCTAAGGCAGCAACATTCTGAGGAAGAAACCGAAGCTAAAAACCTCAAACTTAGTAAATGCATATAGACACGGACAACGAGGTCACTGGATTGCCAAAGACAAAATATCATAAAACAGATAAAACATTCAGTGCTCCAGGTAAAAGCAGCCACATTGCTTGTCACCTTCTTGCTTGTAACAGTTACAAACTGGCAGTGGAACAATCCTTTTCCACCAATCCCAAATCACTGTGTTAGGCACTGTGACCATAGTCACCCATTCTGTTCCATTGATGGAGCTGTTTTTCTCTGGGTTTCATTTTGTTGTTTTGGGATTTTTTTGTGTGGTTTTGTTTTGGTTTGTTTTTTTAACATCAGAGGCGGCTTAGTGAAGCTTTGGTTTCCTGGACATCAACAACACAAACAACAAGGGGTTGTGCACTTCACACTCTCTTGCTTCAACCTAGCGTTGGGGTTGACCTTTCAAAGGCTCTCCTTAAAAGTGCCTGAAGTGAAATTTCAAGGTAACTTTAGATATGGGTATGATTTTTATCCAAACTGCTGAGCACAAGGGGGACAAACAGAACATCTAAGGAGACTCTTCAGAAGTTAACCCTGGTGAGGTGTCTCAGGAGCCAGATTGATTCCTTTGTGCTGAGGGGGCTGTCTTCCCTTCTAAGTCACTGATTTCGCATAGAATCAAATTGTCAGGAACTGTGAATACAGAAGCCAAAACCATCAGAGCCAAGACAGACAGACTGGTATTGTCCGGACATCTCAATTCATACTACTTCAGAATCTCCAGCGTAATTTATTTTGCAAGGGGTATGTGTCTGCTACAAAATCATCTAGAATTAATTGATTTCCAATAGACTCAGCAAGTCATGGCAAAATATCATTGTTTTCTTACACTTTGGATCACATCTGGCTGTGAGGTGTAAGGGCAGAAGCTAAAACCGTCACCTCCTCTCTCACTACAATCTCCATTTATTAACCAGTTTCCCATCCCAAGGATTTTACTTGCCCTATTCAAAATATTCTTGAAGTGGCACAGCTGCCACAGAGAAAATTGCTCAACCATAATAAATATGAAAAAAATTAAGACACTATGGAGAAAATAATTAAAGTAATGAAGCCAGTGTTTCAATTCCTGCATAGTTTTGTAATTCATTTAGAAAGAAGCATCTGAGCCGCTTGTCCTTGAATGCCCCAGGAAGCTTTCTGCAACTTGACACATTTAAACAGTTTCTCTGGTCACTGACTCTATTTCTTAGCACTCCATCTGAATGCATCAGAATCAAGGGTGTGAAGCAGTGTCCACCATGGGGTATATGCCCCAGTATATGATCCTGTCTCCCTTTCATCACTCTCCCTTAGCCTGGCAGACAAACTCAGTGCTATTGAGACAACAGTGGCACAAAGGACACTCAGCATTCAGTCAATTTCACCAAGTTAAAATAGCTGCACTGTGAGAACGGCCAGATTGTCAAATGAAACAATTCTGGGAGAAAAAAAAGGCAGGAAGCTGTAAAATGGAGTAGGAGAATGTAGCTTCTGTGTGCCTGAACCTCAGAGGTGACTCGGGGCCTCATTCTACAGCCAAATGTTTCTCAGTTTATTCAATTAAGGACAATTAACCTCATCTACAGACTACATTAATGCTTGCATGCAGCCACAGTGGACTCAAATACTTCTAAGACTGCTGAAAAACTGCTTTAAGAACTGGGATCGTTTAGTCTGAAGAAGAGAAGGCTCAGAGGGGAACCTCACTGCTCTCTACAGCTACCTGAAAGGAGGCTGTAGCCATGTGGGAGTCAGTCTCTTCTGCCAAGTCTCAAGCGACAGGACAAGAGGAAATGGCCTCAAGTTGTGCCAGAGGAGGTTCAGATTAGATATTTGAAAAATGTTTTTCACTGAAAGAGTGGTTAGGCATTGGAATAAATTGTCCAGGGAGGTGATACAGTCACTGTCTCTGAAAGTGTTCAAGAGAAAGCTGGATAGGGCACTTGGGGATGTTGTTGAGAGGTGATTATGGTGGTGTTGACAGCTGGACTAGATGATCTTGAAGATCTCTTCCAACCTTGATGATTCTATAAATATCTCTTGCAACTCTAGGTCAGCAAATACTGCTTTTTTAAAAGCAATATTGAGTCTTAAATCTTTCTCCAAAAGGGTTCGCCCCTCCATTTGAGTTATCCTTTCTGCCTACTTTTGGTGCATTATCCTTCAATCCTCTATTTTTCCCTTCAAATACTACCAGTTGCAAATGTGTGTAACACAGAAAAACAATAGTTTAGCAAAGGTAAAACCAGAGCACAGGCCATCCCACAAAAATTTAGTCTGTCACAATTTTATGCAGGTTTGGGTCAAAGGTAGCCTATCTTCCCTAAGACATCTCTTGAGTGGGAAGAGAGCACCATTGATGCTAAATACACTGTGAATGACTTAAACACCATTTTCATTGTTGAAAGTGGAGGTTTCATTTTTGCAAGCAGAAAACTTCTTATAACTCAAAACGTTTGAAGTGCTTTCCAGTAAAAAATACTTTAAAAAATCATTAACGAAGTAGATCACCTTTCCTGCTAAGAGGACCAAGATAAAAAGCACTTGGGCTCCCTGTTTTCAAAGAGATGCTTTCGTGTTATTAAAAAATGTGGGTTTAATCACTGTTTTTCCACACATAACTTTCCAGACACAAGCGAAAGGTTGGACTATCTTCAACATACAAGCAGACAACAGTAGTGCCATTATTGTAGCTCTGCTTTTGTACACATAGAAATAATACAATAAATAGAGCTCCAGTCAGTTTTACTATTAAGAGCCCAGGGGGGACAGTGAAAGTGACAAGAACCCAGTGCATCCAAGGTTTTATGACATTTTGCCCAAGTTACCTAATAAGCTAATTCATATGTAGCTACAAGCAATGTTTAACAAAATTGGGTAGATTCACTGATGGAGAAAGGCATCTAATTATAGCACCAGTGAATGAAATATTGCCTTTATTTGGGGCATCACACCAAAACAGCTCCTGCCGCCAGTCATGCCAACAAGCAGAGGAGAATCGTGCCTGCAAATAGAGGTAACCAGTCTCCACAGCCCTCCAGTTCTGGTCTCCTTGCTAAAACTTCCAACTAATGCAAGACAAAAGGAAAGAACGTAGAATGGTAAGAGAACCAACAGAAAATTCTTAATATACAATGGCCACCGCAGCTATTTTCATCAAAAGCTGACATGGTAGAGAACAGAAAGGACACCTCCAGCACTAAACTCTGAGAAGACTCTGGTACACAAAATCATTTCCATCTAGAGCTTAAAAACATAACAGAAACGTTTACTTGACTTCTACCTCACAGAACCACATTTTCACAAAACTGAAGTGTGAATGAAATTGGAGTTGATGTGCTTTCTCTCTCAAACAAGAAATAGATCTGATTAGTTCATTAATGTGTTCCTTGATTAAGTTCTCTTCCTACCTATTCCACTTACTATACTCCAAATTAAACCACTAAAACATCTTGTCATTTCTTCTTGTATATGTCATATGTTTCACTTTATCTTCAGAGGCCCTTAATTATTGGTCCAAAGTATAATTTTCAAACACTTTAATGCAAGGTAATATTAATGAGCTCCATTAATACTTAAGGAAAGTAAAGTATGGAGAGGTGACATGTAATTTAAATTAACACTTTTGCCCTCCCTCACCACCCCAAAAGACATGTGGCCTTTGAACTAAAATATTGAATATACTCAAGAATTAGAATGCAATTCTTTGTTAAGCAGATCTGTGCACTTCAGTGTCTGGTTAACTGGTTACTTTCCACTTTCTTCATTTCAGTTAACTTTGGAGAGACAAGGAAACATAAGATACAATACAACAGCAGCAGTGATAAAGCTAAAAGAATAAAAGTAATTGCTGCCCCTTGAACGTGGTATAACAGCTTCTCATGAAAAAAGAGAAACATGCTTCAAAATGTCTTAGGATGCAAAACATGAGTTTTTAATGGAACCTAATTTGCATATTTTCATGGTCCCGCACATGTAATTCTATTTATTGAATTGAATCCTCCCACTCAAACTTATTGCAGAGCCTTTTGAAATAAGTTCATAATTCCCTGAAGTGATATTTTATTAATCAGGATAGAATAAGGGTTTAGTGGAAGTTCTATTACAAAACAAAAAACCACAGTTTCATGCACATTTCATCTAATTCCATCCAAACTATTTTGTCTTAATACTAAGGTTCAAGATTGCATCTGAAATGGTCAGAAGCTGCCTCCTGGAATTAGTCAGGCTGGCAGCTCCAGTCTGTCTCACCACTTCATTTTGGTTTGTTTCTAGTAAACAAAACAAGCCCATGGCTAAAACAAACTTTTAGCCAGAAAGAAAATGCTTATATTCAGCATTTTGCCCAAAACAACATGCAAAAGTAAATAATCAAATAGTCCAAATACTTCAAGACCATCATTTAAAATGCTGACAACAAATACAAAGCAAATGGCATGAGAAAAATGCTAGGGGAATAAAAAAGAACCATTTCCAAAAATGCAAAGCACTAAGTGCTACAGCTAGAATAGCATAATCTTACCCTCTAGCTGAACCTTCCCTTTTTATCTCTGTATTCTATATTTGCACTAGTTGCTTTGCTAAAAATATACTTTGAAGTTGTCATAGCTATTGGTCCTGGCTCGTCTTTTTTCTGCCTCTGAGAACAGTTAAAGTAATAGATCACTGTAATTAGACTTTTATGGGTGCAAGAGACAGTTTGTTTCAGTCACAAACAGGAACAGAGAAATTATGAGACAGAGAGGGAAGAAAATTCAAGAAGTTTAAATAAGGCAACTGTTAGGGAAATATGAAGAGAAAAAAAAAGTTATATATTTATCACCAAAACCTTTAACTACAAAGAGGTATACAATACACAAGAGCTCAGGACAGCTTTACACTTGGGCTAAAGCCATGTGTGAAATGTAAACCAGTGAATACATTGGTTTTGAATAGAAAATAGAAAATATTTTAATAGAAAAACTTAAGGCACATTAGATATATTAGAAAGGGCATCATACATACATCTACATATAACATTTTAACATATCTCCTATATTGTGCATATTAGGCTATACCATATAGCCAGGATAAAACAAGGGATATTTGTTCTTTCTCATGACTTTTAAGCACGTAAATACAAGTCTGCATATATATGCATGCATTTATATACCTAAAAAGACAAACACAAAAATAGTTATTTGAGACTTTACCTACATACCTGTACATTACAGGTACTTCCCCATCTGTAACTTTGCACACTGCCTACTAATCCGAATCTCTAATCTCAAGCAAATTTTAACTATTACTGCAACACAAATAATGGAAAGAAACAACAAACCACAAAGTATCCAAGAGTCCTTCTTCCAGGTAGATGACCTCCACCTGACTCTAAAAACATATTTCTGCCACTGGTACGACAGCCTTATTTGCATCTACGCAACAATGCAAGTCAGCTTCTGAAGTCCTCCAGGAACTAGCTGCTCGCAATTTTACACTAATGCCTTCAATCATTAATCATTCATATAGTCTAACTGATGCGGAAATCAAACCCACAGACCCCAGCTTTACCACAAGGCTTCCCTGACAGCTACAGTCAAGGTCACTAGCATTAGCTTTGTTCAAGGACACTGACTTGTGTCAAACTTCAGCAGTACAATTTGCTTGCTATTGCATGAATAAAGGGTGTTTGAAGGTATTTAATATATAAACACACACACATATTTAGGAGGTATTTTAGGTATTATTACCTACCCGAGGTAATCTGAAGAAGGTATACATAAAGCTAGAGAAACTTCTTGGCTTACTGTGTCTCCTTCTCCACTTTTGCAAAATACTATGTCATACACGCCTCTTCAAAAACATGCCTACAGCTATGTAAAGCCATATGGCTTCCTGGGCCTCACTACTCTCTGCAGTGACTTCTCCAGAACTTCACTTTTCTAAGAATTAGGAACCACCCTCTAACTCCAAAATTGCTGATATCCATCACAAATTTACCAAAATTTGTGTGCACACCAGTACTAGCTTTTGCCCAGCTAAACACTTGTTTCTAGTCCATGCTGTGCAACCAGGACATGTTTTCTGAAGACAGAAGATGACAAAAGAGAAGACTATACCATGACCTAGAAGAGGTCATTATCACTGGCCTTTTACATAATACTGCTGGCACCTATCCCTGCCCTGGAAATACTTCTCCAAGACACTCTGGGATTTGTGATTTTCATTGTCATTGCTCATAACTGGACTATGACTTACCACTATACTCTGGACTCTCTGCTGCTCCTACCTGACAGGTTTGTTGAACACAGCCATTCCCACCTCTGTCCCCCACTGTACAGCCTCACTCTCTGTAAAACTAGATTTAATGCCCCTACTGTGATTACTATCCCCAGGATTTTACTGTATGAGGTATGGAAAGGAGAATTAGTGAATGTTACCCCTGTTATTATAGGAAATGCCAAGAAGGAATCCCCTAAATAAAAATCAGCCAGCTCTGTCATAATTACAGCTACAATTTAACCAGGCATTTCTCCCTCTCTATGCAACACCCTACACAGTCAAAGCTGTTGACACAATAAATCAGCTGAATAGAGAAACTAGCAAGGTTTCAAGAAATGGCCAGCTTCTGTTTACAAGCAAGGCACATGAGTATTTGCAGTGATAAATTACCTGAAACCTCCTTGTCAATGTGCAATACATAAGTGCAGAGTTAAAGGTCACCCACTGCCTAACCTGTGTGTCAACACGTTTTGGTAACAAGACTGGGTTTAAATTTATTTTCCAGCAGTAACAATGCTAGTTTGGAGATTATTTATCCAAAATTGTGCATATTTCAGTTCCTGAAGCCTCAATACATACTCTCAAATTCAGTCCTAGTTTAATCTTGGCTTACTGCTCTTAGTCTGCAAACAGAGTCAAAAAAAAGAAAAAGAAATCAGGAAATGTTAAGAGTAAGATGACTTAAAATGCCAAAGTAATCTCTAATGACAGTACAGAAAAATCCTTGCATAAAATTTGAAGTCTGGAGGTCTGCAGTGTTATCAACTCGTGCATTATCATCATCAATTTACAGTTTCATGTTAAAGAACCAGCTACAAAACAGAAGCAACTGTGTGAAAAACTCAGATTTCATGTATAAAGTTCATAAGGCCTTTACATGAAGCAGAATCCTAAAATATAACTCAAGAGACTCAAATAAAAAGAATGCCAAAAGTATTCAACAGTTAAAATACATTTTAAGTTCTGCTGCCTCTCATAAAAACAGCATGAAACCTCAAACGGGTTAGGAAGCCTCAAAAAATGTTGCAGACTGCTTTCTTTTGATAAAAAATAAGTTGTATGCATGAAACTCATCTCACTTAAAAACACCTCAGTTTTTTCTTTCTTTACAAAAATCATCATTTGGACTATACCCTTATGAGACTCATCTGCTTTTGGTTGCTTGAACAGTGTCCTGTTGAGATGGTTTTTCATAGCACAACTTAATAGCAATCAAATTGCAGTCTCAGTTTTCTGACTAGCTCAAAATACCAGTACTATATTTTTTAATGTGAACAGTTAATTTAACAACAGTCTCTTCCCCCATCCTTCTGCTTTGTGGTCTATACATTTTTTTGGATGCATACGCCTGTCTTCACAACTGCTTGTTCTCTCATTTCCTGCCCAATCGGCCAGGCCTGACAGCAACACTCCTGCTACTTGACATGACTGGAACACTGGCATTTGCCTTTAGAAAATCTGCAAATGTAAGGCTGCTTTCTTTTTGGTTGTTTTTTGGGGCTTTTTTTGTAGTGGTTTTTTTTTTTTAATTATTCCAATTCAGATCTTAAATCAGCATTTAAAAAGACACGAAGGCTGCCAAGTACTGAAGGTAGCAAGCAACTCGGATTTTTCTGAAAGCATCTTGTGGCAGCTGCAAGTTTGTGTTACATTCCTTAGAGCAGTAATTGCCTTTGGAAATTATATTTTCCTGCTTGTTCAAAAGATTTAGCACGAGTAACCATAAAAATTCAAAATTTAACTCAGTAAGCACCAACCTTAGCAAGCAGATATAGAGGATATGTTTGGCAAAAAATAAGCAGAAATGGAAATCTACCATCAAATAATGCAGATCATTTCTTTGACAGTATACTTCGATATCCCTCAGAACATACATGCTCCAGTGGTTCTAAAACTCTCTAAACAGCACTCTCTAAGAGTTTGCAAACTCTTCCCTGTCACAGGAGATCTCTCTCAGAAACAAGTCCACCTTGCTATCCAATTCAGATTTTAATTTCTGTGTTTTCATCTGTCTTGTTATATTCCCCAGGCACTCCTCCTTATTGGTATTTTCAGTTCTTATTTAGTCAAGCTCTAAATATTGTGATTTTTTTTTTACAGTGACATGACAATTTTCCACCATCCTTTATGTAAGAAAATTTGATTTGCCAAATTATTTTGATAATAGGTCACTTAACAGATCTGGTGTCAGAAGGTGTCCATGAACAATTTGTCTTTCAATATTGTCTGCAGAAGAGGAATTTTCAGACGTGGATTATTGTAACAATGAGCCAAAGGGCCCCTGAGACACAGTCATCAGCATTTGCAAGAAAGACTAATCAAAGGTGGCTGGATTTCAAGGGAATGTGACCAGCATTTAAAATCAATTAATATTTTTTGTTACTATTTGCTAGTAGAGATTCTTCTCCTCCCCTGGCTTTTATTGCATTTTTTTCCTTCCATGCTGCAGTACCCACGCAATGCTCGCAGACTGAAGTGAGGATGGGGATGTCACTCTCTGCTCCCATGAAAAGTAGGCTACTGCATTTCAAATAGCGTTTTTAAGTACTGTGCATCACTCTTCCAGTAGTAAGCCCATCAAAAAATACATCAGCATCTTCTCCAGATGTGGCCAGATTTAGTGTACTCTCAAAGTACTTCAATGGCAATGCAGTATCTGCAGCACCCTCACACCTCCATTGGGTACCACATCTGTGCCACACAGATAAATGACAGCCCACCCTTCCTGCAGCACCACCTGCAGCCCTGTGAGAGCCCAGGGCTCAGCACTGGGATGCACAGAGAGATGAGAGGACACACAATTCCACAAGAGTGGAATGCAGCTTGCTAAATTATAGATGTCTGTCCTATGACATAAGTACCTGACAGCTAGGTATCCATGATTGCCACTGGCAACCTGGTCAATACAGCTCATGTAGTTTGGGCTACAGTTCCTCTTAACAAGGGTAGGGTGAGGCAAATCATACCCTAAACACTGGTTACTGTAATAAATGCATCTGCACTACTTAATTCACACACAGGTGTCATCCAAAACAGTGGAGCAACACTGAGTATCTCGGATTAAAAAAATAACATCCCTCACAAATTGATAAATATCAACCCCGAAAGGTTAACACTGAAGGTAGAAGAAAATAAGTCTTATCTCATTAAGACCATCTGCTGTAGCAATCAAAGCAGTTAGAATTCATTTGCTTGCAGGAGTCCATAGAGAATATCATAAAGTAATTGGAGTCAAAATAAATTAGTTTATTTTATTCTGCATAGCCAAAACCCATCCCACTTAGTTTTACCTACCTAAAGAAAGAGCACAGCCTGTTTCAGGCTTTTCTCCATAAACAAAACAGAGAGAGGTTGCTCCAAAGGGACACTCAATACCACCTAAGATCTGGTTTGTCCTCTAAATGTGTCTACCTTTCATTAGCGACTAAAAGAAAACCAGGCTACAACAAAGCTGCTGGCACATGAACTTCAAACAGACCCCAGAGACTCTCAGTAAATAAAGCATTAAAGAAAGTATTAACAATCTGGGGTTCTACTTGCAGGGCTTTCCTCCCCCAAAACCCTCAAACATGACAGTTATGATAAGCAACAAAACAGCTCACACTCAGAGCAGGATTTACTGTGGTTCCACAGTTAAAGACCACTCTCATTTATTCTTCCTAAGGGGGATCAACAATTGCACCTTGGGATCCCTGCTGTGAGAAGCAAACCTTTCCTTCTACTGTGACACAGTACCAACCCTGAACTGTAGGGTATTCTGGCAGATTGTGTTCAATATTTCAGGGAGTCCAGTGCAGTGTTTTTCTCATTCATTACTGGCAATCAAGCCATTTGAAAGCAAATGAGAGATGAAGAGCTAAACACTCATTTGGAGAGAGGAGAGATAATCAAAAGAATAATAGTCTTGTCTCAGATTTTGCATATGATTTTTCAACACTAAGGAACATAAAATTGATGCGTAATACATCTAATTAATATCAAACTAATATCAAAATATCAAATAATACCAACTACTAATATTAAAACTAATATCTAAAATAATGTAAATTACATTTAGAAAGTCAATCACCCATGAAAATTTACTCTGAAAAATAGGTAATATCCACATTTTTTATTCACAAAGCAACGGAAACACTCAGCAAAAAAACCTGACAGACGTGTTAGCCTAAAATTGACAATACAGAATACACCATTACTGCACAGTGCATGGGGCATGCTATTCTAAAAGACAACTATGTATTTTGACAGGTGACTGTATTATGAAAGGCTAGTAATACTGACATCAGAGTAAAACCAGTAATGAGAGACAAATCAAATAGTATGAGTACATTCCCCATTGATACCACAGAACTCACAACCTCTATTCTACAGGACAATAAGGAAATATTGAAAGGCAAAAAAATGGAGAAATCCTAAAGTAGAAATGCCACGAGATGAACAGAAGGTGAGGCACACAAATAAAATAATGTTTTCAAGAACAGGTAAGTGGATACTCTGCAGAGTCACAGATTTAATGCCCTAATTCTAGATCATGCAACCTGACATTTCCTTCACACCCTGTATCTACTTCAGCCTACTGGAGTGTTGGACTTCTCAGCAAACAGGTTGGAAAAAAATAATCTGACTAACCAACTAGTGCTACTTCCAAATTAGCATCCAAAGTGTGTTCATAACACATTCAAAACAAACAAGCCTACACATTACCCAGAAATTTTTCCCATGTTAACAATTCCAGATTCCAAACCAAATACACAACAACTAAACCAAAATTATGGATATCAAAAAGTAACACTTTAAACAACTCATGCTCCATACGAAACCTAAATTATTTTCTCAGCATATGAAAGTCATCAACATTGCAGTCAAGCAAGCAGAAAACATAACCATGTACCTCCAACACATTTCAGTAATTTTACCCAGGATCATACTACACAAGGAAACTTGATCTGAGCTAGCAGTGTGGCTGTTAAGTTAACAGAATGGTCACTTATTTAAGCTATGGAAGAAACTTCTGCCAGAACCATACAGCACTTCTGCATACTACGTTAAGAAATATTTTGCAGGCTAAATAAAATGCATTTACATTTTTTCATTAAACTACAAGAACACTAAATTTCAAAGATAAAGGATACACCTACCCTAAAATAAAACAATGCCTTTGCAAACAGATCAATAGATAGCTTTCCTTCATCTTTTATGCTACCTCCAAAGTACTTCAGAATAAGACATTTTATCATGGTGAAAAAAATGCTCTTTAACATCATACATTGTTGTTATTTCACTTTTGTCTAATTCATTTTTCCCTAGCACTTGAGAAAACACTCTTTATTTTAATTTAAGCAAGGCATGGGAAGTAAGGAAAACGACCTATAAAGAATCAAACTACTAATTATACAACAAGAAACACAATATGAATATAGGGAAAAAAGTACCAAAAGACTGCTGTATGGAGGCTGCTTTGTGCTCAGTATGATAAAACTTGGAAGATATGTACACTTATTTTAGCCAGCTGCGGTAAACTTGAACGACTACCTAAAGTCATATGACAAAAAGTTACAAATTTCAAGTTATTAGCTTGTCATCAAATATTTCATACTAACAAGCTCAAGTGCTTCCACTGAACAGAATTCAACTTACAAGCTCTCAAGTGCTATAGTTTGAAACACTTACTTTCCTGAAAACTCTTTCAGCTATGCATCCAAGCAGTCAAATATACCTCTGACTTCAAAAGAGGCATGGGATTCTTTTACGAGCCAACCACATAGAAAAGGGATTTTTGCCACAGGTCCAAATCCTTACCTTTCTGTAGACTATCATGTTCGGAGAACTCTCCTCTGGGTCAGCAGTTTCTGCACTACTTGGATCAGTGGGTGCTTGGGCCATGTTTGCCTCTCGTCGCTCAGACTGCAAGGACAGGAGCAAAAGTCAGCATCACTCCAGGCTGCAATGGAGCATGGCAAGGACATGCAACTGCCTCCCAGGCAGACATACAAGGATCAACTCCTGTCTTCACCCCATGCAGGATTTTACCACACTGTGTCAGAACTGACTGGTTTATGGGATAAAACCCCAAGAACAAGGACCACCAAATCACACACAGCTGTGATTTGGGTCATCACATACACACATTTCTCCCACAGTTCTGAAGTTTTATCATAAACCCTTATTCAGTAGAAGAATATCCAATTAATACGTCACACACTTCCCTTCTCACTATATAGCACAAACAGTCTTGACTGTTCTAGAAGCTTTGAGGTACCTACAAAGAAAAAGCCAAGGCACCTTGCTGTGAGGCAGAGTGAAACCCCACTGTAACAGGCAGGTACAGCAGACTGTCAGGCACACTGACAGTTCTTGCCTGCAGACACTCCAAGCCCCTTCCAGCTCTCCACAACCCTGGAGCAGCAGCCAAGAACCAGGGAGGCATAGCTGCTTGCTCAGAGTAAACAGCTTCCCTCACCTCTTCTCATGACACAGCCAGGAAGAGGCAACAGGACACAGGCAGACAACCACACATAATACTCCTTATCTTGTAGAAGCACAGAACTGGAACTGCTGCCTCATCTCCTCCAGGTCATGCCAGCCTTGAGGCAACAACATTATTTAAAAAAAAAAAAAAAGAAAAAAAAAGAAAAAAAAAGGGGGGCCTGGTGCAGAGTCAAATGCTATATTTTAAGTTTTTCTTCCACCAGCACATTTGACAAGTAACATTTAAATTAAAGGCTGCTGTGGAGCTGTGTGGTGACCTTTCCTAACCTAAGAAGTAACATTGCCTTGTACAGACAATGGTATTAAAACTGTCTGACAAGTTCAATGTCTTTAACATTGAAAGTACTGAAATATCCCATCTCAACGTATTTCATTAAAAACTGAGAACAAAAAAAAAAAATCTATGTTCACACGAGCATAACCTATGCATTAATTTCTAAAACACAGTTCACCATTAAACTGTCTCCCTTATTTAAGGAAAAAGATACTTTCCTATTCCTTCCTTTACCCCTTTTCACATTGCCACAGGCAACAACGTGCTCCAGCATATAATATACATACATAGCATACCATTGCATGTATAATACATCCCTGAGCTATTCTAGCTGTCAGTTATCAGCTCCCAAGGACAAGTCAAGAGCCTAGAATCAGACAAGCTCAGACCATATCCCAGCTCTGTCCCTTCTCAGGAGTGAAAAAGCTACTGCAGTAACATGGCATCCATCACTAGAGCCAGAAGCATCTGACATACCCCCTTTAAGAAAACCTAAAAGAAACCAAGGTTAAATAATCTACATCAATCCAGAGTCATTCATCTTTTTCTTTTATAAGGTATGCATGCACACACATAAGTGGGCACAAATGCATATGTACATGCATATACCAATTTGGAAATTCAGTAATACAGTTCAAGGTCGAGTTAAACAATATATATAGATAACCCTTTAAAGGCATGTTCAGACCAATTTAGACACTATTTTATATTTAAAGAACATAAATTTATTTTAACCCCTATTGAACCTCATGTCTTCCTAGAAGCCCAAACACTACACCGTTGCACCAGGTTGTGAGCTAAATAGGAAATTATATAAATTCTCTAAGCAAAATTATTAGATGCAGAAACAATTAAACAGCACAAATGAGGAAGGGCAAAGCATTTTCAAATTATAGCACTTCAAATTATTTACACAAATGTGCATTTTCACAATACTTCTTGGTCATGATTTCAAGGCACTGAAGAATTGGGCTCTAGGTTATCATCAGTCAATTGAATGGAGCAGGAACTGGGTTGAGATTTTATGTAACTTTCTGAAGGCAATTACAAAGCAGAGTTGAAAGCATATGTCAAGTCACACAAGTTTCAGCTTCACCTGCAGTACATAAAGACCATATTCACCACTTACATTATGTGAGATTTTATATGCATGCTTTAAAAGACAACAATTGCAACTAATTTTCAATTCAGAAATGCTCTTAAAAGAACAAAATGACAATTTCTAACCAAAAAGCCCTCTGCAGCATGGCTCAACTGTGCTTCACTCATTGCATTATTCACTTTGAACGTCCACATTTACGAATTCTGTTGTTCTTGTTATACTGCCAGCTCTTGTTCTTTTCTGGTACCCTATAGCACTAGAAGCTTTTCATCTACTCCAGTGCAACAAGACGATAACATCATGTACAATATGCAGTGGTAGCTGGCCTGCTGTTCACAGTGACATTGAGGGAGCCATTACCTTTGACGATCTACATAAGCCTAGCATGTAGATCTACTTAACATCTACATAACATAATCAACACAAGTGAACCAATCTGTTGTTGGGAGGCGGAAATTTGCAAAAGTGATTCCCACAAGCACCCAGCATCTGCTGCTGGATTTCAGTCAAGAACAGCAGGAGCAGGGCCACCTTTGCAAGAGTGACAGCAGGATGGACATCTCAGAGAACAAGACTGGAGACAAGGCAGGACTGAGGTGCAGTGTGAAGCAGAGACAAGTGTGGACATCCCCTCCACACAGCCCAGGCACATGTTTGTGATGTATCAGCCAGAAGTGAATCCAGCTTAGCCTTATAAAGAAATTTCAGCTACACTTAGCTGAGAAGAGTGAAAACAAAGATTTTATGTAGGTTTTTTTTTTTTTAGAAATAAGTCTCTAGCTTAATTAAGACAGCCTCCATCTAAGAACCTCACCAATTAACTATCTGAAGAGTGCTTTCAGCTCCTCCCTTCTCTGGGCAGTTTGCTGTATTATCAGGGCTAACTCATCCCAGCCTGAAGCCACATACCAGCAATCTAAATCCAAATGCATGTCTTCAAAAAAATAAATCGTCTCTAAATTTCAACTTTCATGTACAAAGATGCTGTTTTCCCACAGCTGTTTTTCTGACAATAGCCATGCTTGCAGCAATCTGGACTCCTCAGCACCAAAAGTGATAAAAATTGAAAACCATTTGTGCTAACCATTCTCTCACTCTGCCACACACAAGGACAAAATCAGCAGTCTTTAGCTTATTGTTTATGGATAAGATGGCCTATTAAGCCTTTGAAAAATATTACCAAAAATATGCTAAAAAGAGAGGGTACATTCTCCTCTCACTGATGTTTTTCCTTTTTATGTTTTATCTTTATTATAGAACACTTCTGCTTTTCCCCTAAGAAACATAAGCACACTGGATTATACAGGCAGCTGCTGACAAAATGCACTGAATCACAGTAAGAGTTCTTTCTCTCACTCTTATCTGATCAGGCTCCTCACTCTCCCAAAAACCAGAAGCTGCAAAGAGATAAGACTCCCATATGTCATGAAAGGATGAGTGAACTTTAAGGTGGAATAACCAATTGAAAATATGCTCTGAAAATCAAGAAAATAATTTTTTCCAGTTTACCTTTTTAGAGTTTCTCATACAGAACCGTAATTAGAAAATTTCAAAGAAAACCACCTTTACATTTTAATCCATAAATACTGTCAGCATTTAATCTCTGTGTATGTGTAAATTCAATGAAAGCATCTGAACAGTAAATTAAGAGAGTCCCCTTAGTGTTCTCAAACACCTTGATTGCTGTCAGAAAAGACCATTGGAAACAAGAGTGCCACAAGAAACCCCTTACAGACACAAACCCCCATGTATTTCATAGAAATTAGCACATCTAGAAGTCCTTAAGGACTCTGGGGTTTTTACATAACAGAGAAAGAAAGAATGAAGTACATTAGAAAAAATCCTGCAAAACTATTTCTTGAAAATATCACCTGGATTTAACAAACTAATACAAGGTCATATTTCAACTCCTATTCTGCATTGTAAGAAATAAATGGTAAACTTAATATGCACAATTTGCAGTGCAAAACATTTCTTGCATATGTGAGATAAAATAAGATAGTTTTTTAAAATAGGGGAAAACTGAATCAGCTAAATGAATTCCCATGGAGATATAGATCAGGACTATTCAGCTGAAATATAATTTTGGGTGATAATATGTGAAAATTACCTTTATGCTATGTAATTAATATATTTCAAAGGCAGCTTAAAATTGACACATAGTGTTAATATCAAACCATGAGAGATTTAGTGCTTTAGCACACAATCATAGAGTAAATTACAATTTCATGTCATTAATACCTAGGTAATTTTTTTCTAATTAGTGAAATACAACTAGACTACATGACTTTTCACATGCCTGAGAAATCATATAACCACATGCCTTGCTGAACTCATAATTACCTAATAGGAAAAATCTCTACCTGATCTGCTAGAATATTTAGATCAAACAGGTCATTATTAAGGTGACAGGAGGGAAGAGACAGAAAGAAAAATCACTTACACTGAATTCAATTAATCTCCATTAATATTAAGTTTATATTTCACATCCATTACATAAATCTCTCTAAAATTGCACTGGGAAGAAATAGTTGTCTTCATGTTCTTTTTCTGGTTAATTATTACTTCATTAAACCAGGACTTGGGCATGCCATGAATGGAAGGCAACACACAGCCTATCATTAAGCTGATCCCGTTGACCAAGGTGAACACACTAGCCAGTGGATCCCCAGGCCCTGCCTGGGATATCCTCTGCTTTTCAGTGGTCTAGCTCAGTCCAAGTACTGCACAATTCACCTCTACTCCTCCTTCAGAAGTAAACCCACATAATTATTGAAATAACTTTCCAAAGAGGAACGGATACAACACCCATCTGAATGGACCAAAACCAGGAAGACTGGAGCTGAGATCAAAATTCCACCATCTTCACCAGTTCCTTTCTGGGAAACACTGGAGCTACACATGGCACATCACCACCATGTCCAGCAGGTCAAGACTCTGCAAGTATGTCCTCCCCTGAGCCTGATGAGGAGGACATAAGGGCTACACACAGGGAGCGACGCCACAGTCAACAGTGACAGAGCAAAGGTCTGGCCCCACCCTGGATACCATGGCACTGCTCCCCTGCAGTGGAGTGGCAGAGAGGGAAGCCTGCTTTCAGTCAGTGAAGTATAGCTCCCAAAGCACCTAAAAATCCTTCAATCCTTTGTTTTGGACCTCAAATTGTAACTCAAGTTACTCCAAAAATAGTTTCCTAGTAGAAGATCATCCCAGACCTTCTGCCCCTCCTTGCAAGTGGTGAGCATTGCAGTACTATCAACAATACTCAGTCTGTTGCCTTCTTTAAGGAACAAAGTATAAACACTTCCAGCAGCTGCACTTAATGTTCAAATTTTTGCCAAACAAATTCCTCTTTGTTTGTGGGAAAGCAGTTTTGCTCACACTGGGAGAACTCAAGGGCTCTAAAGGACCCCATTCCTCCTCTTTCTAAGCTCACAGGGAGCTCCCTGCTGAAGCACAGGAGCTGAACAGTTTTCTCACTCTACAACTGGCAGGATGAAGGATGAGCACACATCTAGGCCAGGGAACAAGCCAAAATTTTTTTGCCTCACTCTGACAGAGCAGGAAGAGAGGACCCAGTTCCAGAACACGCCCTTTTTCTTCTTTTTAGGGAAACTGGGATCCTGATGAAGGCTGGGATTTCCCATTTCTACTACTCTTATAGACATTTCCTAAAGGTGTAGTGCCCTTCCATAACTGCTTCTCCTGTGGAAAACTTGCCTCAGAACATCCTACAGGCATGTCTACATTTCCACATGGTACTAGGGCAAGCTCTGGGCTTCTGATCACCCACAGGGCTCAACTGCTGGTTTGCTCCCAGGCTCTCTTTTGCAGAGCTCCAAACCTAAGCAGACACACATTTGGGAACACAGCTCTCCACCATCAGCACTTGCTCTCAAGAGTCAGCATGGATCATCTTACACAAGGTTGGGGTTCCTACCTCTTATCCATGTCTGCATCAGTCTCCCAATAGGTTCTGCAACACCATACAGCTTCCCAACATGACCCAAGTCCTACAATGTATAACCTCATCCTTCTGGTGGGCTGCAGGACCATCTCACTTTTTTTTAAACATTATGCTTGAAAAGAAAACCATCCACAACAATCACTGTATCTTCAGGCCACAGAGGTACCAGCTAAGGGCCAGAGATCTGAGACCCCTCTGGCCAAGAATATGCAGTATGAACACAGCCATCTTTTAGACCAAACTACCTCTCAGACATGAGTCAATCCAAGTTACTTGGCTTCCTGCAGATACACACAAGTTTAAACTCAGCCCCTGAGTAATCTAATGTGTAGATGCCTGTAGGTACTTCTCACCAATCACATGCTGTTCCCAATCATGTACATCAGTTAATAAAAAAAAAAAATTAATATTAATGGTTTAGTGGTCTAAGCAGAACATTGTTAACCAGGGATCACCAAGGCCTCCAAAAGGGTGTTCTCCATGGTCTTCAGCAATTTTCTCTCCATCTGAGACACCTGTGGTAGTGCTCACACTGTCACTAACAGACAACACTCAGGATGGACAGTTCCAATTGTTCCATTTGTGTGAGCCACTGAAGATCTGCCTCAGTCACCTGGCAGGTGATTAGACTGCTTCTTGATAAGCCATAGAAGTGGATTACTTTCCTCCCCTTTCCCCAGCTCACCACACACTCCATTTTGATTTTATATATTTCTAAATCTGCACTATTCTTAGCTATTCTAGAATGCTGAAAATACTGTCTGGATCTGGATGTTACATCCAGGAAACATAGGAGTGGAAGTCAATATAAAGTAATTTTTGGCATTTAACTTTGGCTAGCTCCTGACTTTCCAAGATAACCAGAAGGAAAAATGGAATGGAGATGGATGGTAGTGAATATTGACATACGAATTGCTGGTTAACTAGGCAATTTTTTCCCTTTATGAAATCAATTGTTAAAATGGGCACTCGCACACTAAATTTACTTTTAATGGACCAGAATTATGCTATACCAGGAGGAAACTGCTTCCAATACATCCACCCCTCTTCCAAAGAATTCAGAAAAAAAAATGTAGCGTTCACCAGTAATCAATTTCCCTTCCAATAAAATAATACTGCTGTGAGCACAAGGCCTCTTGGAAAGGCTCTGAGCCAACATGCTGTTACCAAGGATAGCTACAAAGAATGTGATAGCAAGTATATGCTGAATATTTTACTAAAACAAGTGTCAGTGCTATATAAATTTAGAAATGCAAAGAGATAGCTACAGCTCAACTTTGAACTTCATGTGAATTGGTGATCCCAAACTACAGCAGTAATTATTCAGCACTATCAGCCTGCAAGGAGCAGCAGTTACAAAGCTGAAGCTGTATTTTGTTGTTTTGCAACAATGCCAAATTATTGGCCAGAATCATTCCCTGTGGAAAATGGGTAACTGTACTGATAATACAGAGCTTGAGGGTAGACTTCTAATCCATTCTCCAATATAAATCTTCCACTGGATCAGTTAAGGTGTGCTAAGAGCATGCTGTTCTTTGAAGCTGATCCATCAAATACACCATCTCTGAAAGTGCCTTGCCTTTATGTACCATAGGAAATACTAATTGCAAGTACAGTAAGCTACTTCTGAGGCATGGGCTGCACTTGGTATTTTACATTGTATCCAGTAAGCTGAAAATAACTGAAGAAAATTGATTCAAATATAAACCTGAATGAGAAGATGCACAAAATTATGGATGCTCTAATACAGACTGATAAGAAAATACTAAAATTAAAAAAAAAAAAAACCCTAAACAAACAAAACATATGCATCAGTGCTTGTTAGATTCTAAATTTAGATTTACTCCACCTAAACTCCGTGTTCCCAATAGAGGTTACTGAAATGAAGTTCCCTTCAAGCAATCTTATGCAAGTTCATAGAAGCAATCCAGCCCCACATTGATCAGCAACTGCATAACCTCATTTAAAATGCCCCAAAGTGCTGACAGTTCTTGCCGGTTGTTCACTCTCAAGATGATGGAAAATTGCAAGTACCCTTGCAATCACATAAAATAGGAAATTTGCTACCCAAAAGCACAGGTGTCCTTGAAGATGTGGCACCATGAAATACCCTTGGTGCAAATGAACACAACTGGTTGCATCCCACCTACTTCAAGGCATGATGCAATATACTATGATTTCACTGCCCTGCTGTTTATCATAACAGCACACAGACTTTTCAGATGCAAATTACACACAAATCACTTCAGTAATTGCAATGTAAAAAGCACTTAAGCCACTCCTGAATTAGCTAGCTCAAGTCTGAACACCACACATCCACACAGTTCAGCAAAGCCTACAAATCCCAGTGCTGTGATTCATTTAACCTGAACTTCACAACGCCGTTTCTGGACTGCTACAAATACCAATATAGGCTACATACACTATAAATACTAAAATACTTGACTACTGCAACTGTTATAGTACAATATTCCTATTAAAGACAGTTAGTTTAATTGAGCTAATACATGTCTCTGCCAGATTGCTCTTACACTGGTGAATGCAATTTAGAACTAGTTGTTCATCTGTGACACAAGCAAATAGTATTTTCTTTTACAAAATGATAAATTAAATCACAGAGAAATTAAGTGACTTCCCACATTAACAGAACAAACGACAGAGCAATAAATTGGACATCTAAACCCTGACTTTCAAGCCATTACTTATCATTTACTCAACACACATCCTCGTAGCATGGTAGGCCTGTAGCGTGAGGATCTTTAACTACACCATGAACCTTTCACTGCTGAAGCCAGGTCCTAAGAGCACAACGAAAAAGATGAAATATTGTCCTTTACCGTCGGGATAATGTTTATAGTGTGTAACTGAAGATTCCTGCAAAAGTGCAGCACTAATTCCTGCTCACTGCCTCATGGTGCCCACCACCCCTGGGCAGGCAAAGGGCAGTACCTGTGCTGCTGAGTCTAGGAACACACAGCTGTTTCCAGCACGACAATGCAGAGCTCCTGGGATGTCAGAGTGTCAGAACCTTATTGCTCACTGAAATTTTAATCTTCTTCTCTTTCCTTCTCTCCACATTCTTTGCCACCCGCTGCAGAGATGTTAAAAAATAGTATGAGATCTGATGCAACATAAGTGGGTAGCAGCAGTCTCTCTTGACTCCACAATCTTTCTAGAGCTTGACAACCAACAAGAAAAACACTCTTTCTTTCTCCTCTTCATAGATAGAGCACAACAACAGAAATTAGCTCATTCCCCAGTCACCACAATATGCTGGAAACACTAACTGAAATAATGGAAATGCCTTTTCATGGTAAAACTTACACAGATTAAGAAAACACTGTGGATACACTAATATCATCCTGTATAAACTTTAAATGTCACTATATTATTGAGAGAAAGTTGCAATCAAACCATTTAGAATTCTCCACGATACATGTATTATTATCTTTTCAAAGATATAAAGATACACCAAATTTTTCAAAGTACTCTAGCCACCTCTAAACCCCCATAAATCCATCACCACCAAAATGCAAGCATTACTCTCAGAGTCACCAGACAGAAAGTTAAAAGATAAAGAATGGAGACAGAAATTGCAGGAAAAAAATAGATTTAGAGATGTAGGAATATAATAATTCAGTTCAGAATATGAAGACCTGCAACTATATGTAAGTGCTCAAAGATGCAAAGAGGAAATTTTGTAGCCTGAGGAAGTCAGATGTGTAACTCCACAGGAACAAAGTGATTGACCAGATGCGTCCGAAAAAAACCACCATCACCACCTACAGTTTCTGAAATGTGCTTGGCCAGCACAGCTCTGGTCAGCTTGTCTCATGCAGACTAAGCTGTAAATGAACAGGGTTAAATGTACTATTACACCTTCAGTAATAGCACAGGGCCACCATGCTGCGTGGTAACTTCACAAGGCAGAGTGCTATCTTACACGCACTGGGGACAGCAGTTCAAATTCTGATGTGAAGAAACATCCTTCCAAATCGTCAACATCATTTTCTTATTCTACCCAGGTTTTCTTTGTAATTATAATGCCATGGTGTGAATTGACATAAATAATAATGCAGCCATGAATATGTTGAAAAGAGTGTCAGGAGGAAACAGGAGCACTTAGTTCTGACAATTAAGCGTAATATTTGTTACCTGAAATAGCCCAGGGCTGCTCAGTGAAGTAGACCTGTTTGTTCTTACAATATCTCCTCCAGTGTGCTTCCAGAAACTGAAGCTCCAGGTAATGAGCACAAACAACAAAATAACCCATCATAAGGGCAAAACTGTACTCTTGTAACATGGAGCATGGGAAGAGCAGTTTGCCCTTGTTCTGCTGTCACTGTACAACTGGAGTGTTTGATTTAGATATCAAAGGTATATCCAGCCAAAGCCCCTGCATTAATTACCCCTCCCTCTTGAAAAGCTGAAGACTCATATCATTATTGAGGAAAGAAAAAAATCATCACCCCACAACACCTTTGTATTTCTGTTAGGAAGCCTGAGCCACAGCACTGCAAGATCCCCAAGTTTCAGCACAGACTAACATAGCATCCCAACACACCATGTTAAAACGACACACTGCAGCTATTTTCTCTTCCTGCTACTCCATATATATTAGCTTCTTCTCTTCCCTGCCATCTGTTAGTTTGCTGCAGTCTGCTGGGACAGGACTGCCCTCTTCTTTTCTCCCCTTCCTGCCTGCTCGAATGGATGACAACAAAGCCTAGCATTTCCTGTCCATACATTCAGCTTTCCTCAGCTGCCTCAGAAGCATTACTAAATGCAGAGTTACTGCCATGAATGAGAAGTGCTCTGCTCACCTCTGCCATACCAGTGTGCTCACCAGAATTACATGCTAGACACTTACACCTTGTAAGTGGTTGGCAAGGAAGTAAGTGCTGCTTTAAGAGGACACACCTTCTCGTCTTATCCGCAGGCATCATTGATTAAAACAGGTATCTGTACTACCTGCACAGGAACTGTCAGAGAGAAACTAAGGTAAGCAGCATTGACAATTACTCTATGCAGCAACCTACTGCAACTTTTCTTAGAAGGGAAGGGTAGCAAGGAAAAAAACCAGAAAAATCAGGTGAACAGCAATCTTCTATTACCATAAACCTCAGCATAAGATGGGTAGAAAATCTCTGTTTTTCCCTCTAATACAATTCAGAATGGAAAAAAGAAGGGCTATCTAATCCATCACACTTGTAGCCAGTTAGGAAGGAAATTGGAATGTTTGTCATCAATTGTTCTATCAGTCAGGTCATTAGAAAAAGGAACAGCTCATCTAAAAATAAAGTCAATATTGGCTGAGTCTAAACAGCTTCTTCAGCATTTCACACACACATTCAAGCAATGAACACTATTATTCTGTGCTTGTAACATTATGCCCCCAAGCCAATAACTGCTCTTCAACATCTGACCTCTTTTTAAAGCAGATGTACAAGGAAGTATAGTGAAAGTGTTCCAAATCAGCAGGTGAGAAAGTATTATAGATCATAACCCCACAGTAAACAATTCCTAGATCTTCTGGTCTGCAAGGTTAGAATAACTGGCATTACCAAAAAAAAAATTAAAACAAAAAAGGAAACTTAAGATACCAAATATACTTCTACTCAAAAATAAAAATAAATCCCACACTAACAGCTCACAAAGCACTTCCTCCAGAAACAAAGAGGAAAAGTAGCTTTCTTTGGGGTTGGAAACCACCAATATCTGCTGCAACACGCCAACACAAAGGTGAGTTTTACAGTATGAATTTATTGATCAAAGACAGATTTTCCTGCTTTCCAATCCCTATACACTGTCAGTCAGCAAATAAAATTCAATCAAAAGCAAATTACGCATCTCTTTAATTTCAGTGAAGCATCATGTATGTAGCACACAGGCTACAACTGGGATGCAGTTCTGCCAAGTCCCTTACGGGTCAGCCGAAGGAAGCCCCGACTTACCTAGGCCGTCCCAGCGAGGGCAGCGCCGGAGCAGACGGGACGCCAAGCTCAGAGCCACAGGCGTAGTCAGCTCCTCGGAGCAGCAGCCCTGGCTGCTATTACGTCTGCAGCGTACAAGCGGCAGCGTGCCGTTATTTATACAAAAATCAGCATCTTCCTCAGGAAAATAACACTTGAAGCTTCTTACTGGCCCTGCAACACGCTCCTATACTTATGCCATCACATCTAGTGACTAAGAAGATGCTTTCAGTGTCACAGGAGATTAAGATTCTGGGAGGAGAGTGCCTGGCAGCTTTACTCTCACACACCAGCCTGTCTTCACGCAAACGCACTTTGTCGGCGGATGGAAGTGTATTATTGCAATACGCTACCGAAGCGAAACAGTTTCCAAGTTTTCCCACAGGGCACCAGCTTCCCCTTCAAACTGTACCCCAGCGCTTGCTCCCCCGTCGTCCTTCCCCGAAAAGACCTGCGGTTTCTGGGCACCACAACTTGTCCTATGTCCCCATCGAGCTCCGGTTCCCCGTGCGCTGCCCTCATACCTGCCGGGACACCGCGTCCCCTGAGCCGCGCCCCGCGGGGCGTGGGCACCCCCGCACCGCCCGGACAGCGCCCACGCACCTCCTGCGCCCTGCGCCGGGACCCGAGGCCGGGTCCCCTTCCTCCGGAC